>JAQQAF010000004.1:35773315-36095815 GCA_029747655.1 Ensete ventricosum | reverse complement strand
CAGTTGTGATCTTATAAAGAAAGATGAAGAGTGCTTGAGCAGCTTAAGAGTTCTTGAGCAGCTTTTGGAGATTATTTTGGGCTAAGATATATATATATATATATATATATATATATATATATAAAACTCTATTGAAAAAAAATAATGTTTCAACTAAAAATATGGATAGACAAACTAAAAAATAGTGAATCAAATACTAGTGTTTATCTGCTACGAGGATACAACTTTTAGCATCCGAAGACATGCTATATAGTATCTGGAAATAATATTTAATTGAGTAGTGTACAGCTTCATAAACAAATCACTATTCAAGGTATGCTTAGATTATTTACACTAAAAACCCTTTTGTTTTTTTATTTTTTATGCTTATATTTATGATCGATTTAGCATCACAAACATCTAAAGAAGAAGGCAACATAGCCAATTAAAAACCCAAAAAATTTCTCAAGGACATCTGGTAGGTAGGTGCACAAGGAAGTTGGACAGTATAAATACAAAAGAGTGACACTGCTTCGAGAGTTGGTTTAAAAAAGATGACCTCATGTGGTTACAGCCAGAGAAGGAATAGCTAAAAGGAGAAGGACAGAATCTAAAGCACATCCGATATAAATCGTTCAAAGCCTCCAAGTAGATTTAGAGATAATACTTGTCAACTCAGTTGTGAACATTTTGAGTCATCGATGCGATGCTAGATGCTGAGTTGAGGGAGATGATTTGGTGATTGACCAAGAGAAGAAGAATTTAGATGAAGACACCATCTCGAAAAGATGGTTACTTGTACAAAATAAGATGTCAAAACAACTTTCTAAATAGGATGCATAGCCCAAAAGGGAGTTTAGTGAGGTGTTTTTTTTTTTTTTTTAATAAAAAAAAGTCTTCAATTTTAGTCTTCAACAGGAGGAGTTGAGAATCTTTAAATTAGGGGAGCCATGATCAGGATTCATAAAATACCAAGTCCACTTTGGCCAATAAAATACCAAGTCCATGATGAGGTGAATTCAACTTCAAATCCAACTTATCTTTGAGTTAGACTCAAATTCATAAGACTTCATTGGTTATGAGTCTCTGGAAGTAGGTAGTCATAAACCAAAAAATGATCAAATTGTCCTCCTAAAAAAGCATAGAATAGAGGGAGGTGATGGGAAGCCTTATGACTATGTATTTCTTTTTTTTTTTTCAATTTTTTTTTTCTTTCTCTCTATCAAATTCTCTACAACAATATCAATTCTCTCATTAAGCATAAAGGATCGACACCATCAAATCCTTCTCCAAAACTGATCACTAAAATGATAAATAGATTTGTGCAAATTTAATTTTGAATATGGAGGTAAAAATGAATATAAATAATTACATAATTAGTTTTCTGTTCTATATTGAATTTAGGAGTCTTTATAGTCCAATTTGGCATATTTTTATCTTAATTTTTGTAATGAGTGTAACATATATCCCTTTAATAAATGTAACAACACTATGAGATTTCACGATAAAAAAAAACAATTGATATAAATAGTTCTATAAAAATTAATTTAGAGATTTTTTTAAGCCCAATTTTTGGATGAATGATGAACCAGTCCGATTCATAAGCTAATTAATAAATAATTCAGTGAACTAATTGAGGGTTTTTGTTGGGCGTTTGATTATATTAACTAACACCCCCTCCCCTGTATGTAAATATTCTAAAAAGTGGGCCGCCATCACGTAACGTAAAAGCCTGTAAAATAACTTTCGGCCGAGGGGTGGTAAAATGCCTAATAGTTTTGTAGTTTTGTTTTCAGATCAGAAAACAAAAACATTAACAAAAAACAGAAACATCCCTAAATAAGGTGTTGAAGAAGACGTTCTCGTGTCGCGACAATACCATTTTGCTTCTTTTTTTTTTTTCTTCTCTTTAGCGGCACTTCCCTCCTATTTCTACCGGCTTCCACCACGTTTCCCTCCCTCAAGCCTCCTCCTCTCCACTTCTCTCTCTCTCGCTGAGCTCTTCTGCGTCGTGCACACCGTAGAGGTTCGTCTCGTCCGCAGACATCTGCGGTGTCTGACACTGGTATTGAACATCACTAACGAGTTCTTGATCAGTTTCTCCATCGCTTAGGAGTACTCTTACTGGATGAGTTCTAAGTTTGTGGGTGTTGCAGGAGAAGGCCAAAGGTCGGAGTTTTGGGAGTACGGTAATAGAAAATTGGTCCTTTTTCTTAATTTTGCTTTGTTTATTTCCTCCATCACCCTCTCCATCTGTCACGAGTATTCTTCATGCATCTCTGTAAGTTCGTGGCTGTTGCGGAGAAGGTTAAAGATTGGAATTTTGCGGAAGCTGGGAATCGAAAATTAGTTCTTCGTTTTAGTTTTTCATTGTTTCTGTCCTTCTGGTTGGGATTCCTTCTTTTCTCGATATCTTTGTGACACACGGTGCTCTCGATTTATGATGTTTGCTTCAGATTTAGGAGTCCAACAAGCGTTTGATGTGTTTCTTCTCTAGAAGAAGATGGAAAGCTTGAACCAGAAAAAAACTGTTGCTGTCGGATCAAGCAACAGTTTCTGGATCAATTAGTACTGTTACCTTTCTGGATCAAGCAAAACTCCTACCTTTAGAAACCCATGGACTTCTTCTCTGTTTGTTGGATTCCTTTTTTTTCCCGTTTTAATCTTTATTCATGAATGAACGCGCTTGTTCTTCGCTTTTTCAATCCTTCTGTTTTGAGGAGATCAAAAGGAAAATTGAGTGCTGATTGTTCTTCCCTTCTAGTGATTTTGATGGAATAAAAAATTTTCAAAATGTCGTTTTTGTTAGATTTGTTTTCCTATTATATTATACCCCTTATGAATCATTGGGTTTGCCTTGAGATCTAACTTGTTTCCTCCATCGATCTACAGAGCCAAAATCAAAGACGGAGGAGTCCAAAGGGAATCCTGCCTATCAATATCTTGTCCGATCACTCTGGCCGCCCCTGAAGTACCGTCTCCTCGCACCTTGAGAGAGGTGTGGGCCCGGGAGGACGCTGTCTTCCCTCCTCACTCCACTCTCCTCTTTGTTTGGCTTCTTTGTTGTATGGTAAAAGGGTACCCGATCGACAACGGCTGACCGCTGAATCTATTGTAAAATACATCTACCAGGCATAGTTCTCTAGTTCTTTGCTTACTAGGGTTTGTTAGCTGCACAGTATTGTTTGGGAGTCTACAAAGGAAGATCTTGTGTTGTTTGTGGATTTATTGACGCCCCAGAAGATGGCAAGGTTCAGTTGTTTCTCTAATCTTCTCAACGGAAAGAAGAAGAAATCCGAAGTCAGTGATGGATTTTTGCTGTCATTTCTTTTTTATGAGTTATCTTGTTAGGAACTTGGTACTGATTTTTAGAATTGTTACTTGTAGAAATCATCCAAAGCTGTTGATGCCAAAAGGGTGAATAGTACTGGAGATTTGCGAGTTAAACCAGAAAATCTTGTTCATCCTTCTCTTGAGATGGGAACCAAGGAGGCATCTTTCGAGGTTTCAGTACCTTTAAAACCTCAAGGAAAGAGCTCTTTGGGCAATTTGAAGGTTGATGGGAATGGGAACACTAACGAGATCTTGACAAGGACTACAGCAGCAGTTGAGGCAGCTTATGAGGGAGGTGATGAGCATGACGATGTTTTATCTATGAAAAGGGACTTCTCCGACTTTGATCTCCAGGCGTTAGCCATGGAGAAAGGCGAACTTGCATACCCTGGTTTTAATCAAGAATTCAACAACTATGTGATGGAGTACAAGTTGGACAAAGTTGCAGGGATCACTCCCAAGATGCTGGACCAAAGCGGGCATGTCAGCGATCCAGGGATGGGGAGGACAACAGCATTTTGGGGATCTCCCTCACTGAAGCGTTCATGCTCCAACATAGAGAGAAAGAGATCTGGTAAATTGCTTACATTGCCTACCAAGTCCTATTCGTACGAAGATCTTCAAAAGCTAGCAGCAAATGATGGTGTAGAAGCACATAGCATTCTAGGCAGCCCATTATCTGTAATGACCTCCTGCAGTGCTGACAAGGTGATGCTAAAGAAGAGATCTTCAAGCCAGGTGCTTCCCTCAAGGAGTAGGAAGCTCTGGTGGAAGCTTTTCCTGTGGAGTCATAGGAATCTCCACAAGTCTTGGGTCTCAAAACCAGAGAGGACAGTCTCCACTGTTGATGCATCCAAGCAGAAAGGTGGCTATTGCTCAGATACGCTCGAACCAAGCTGTAAGATTGACATAAAAAACAAGAAGCCAATGGAAGAACCTGAGATCAGGACTGATTTGTGGCCTCAAAATCAATGGGTAGCATTTTGTGCAGAATCCTCGTCTCTAGATAGAGTTAATGCTTGGGTCCATAGCCTCGATGATAGCCCTTTCTACCCAATTGATGATGGCGAAGTGGCCACTGGAGTTTACTCTAACATGGATTGTACTGAGGTGGGAGAACCTTCGGGCAAGAACCAGACTGGTTTGAGCAGGCGCACTGTGGAGGAAATCGTGCAGGCCAACAAAATTGTTGAATCTCTCAATTCCTTATCTGCAGTGGCTCACATTTCCTGCATGGGTTTGAAAGTAATACCAGCTATTTCAGCCTTCAATAGCCTCCGGGTGGTCAATTTATCGGGCAATTTCATAGGTATAAGATGGTATCTTAATTGCATTCATGAAGAAGGAAGTTAAGCATGTTTGTCTCTAAAACTCTTTCTATGTCTGCATATGACTTGTTTGCTATTGCTGCAGTTCATATTTCTCCTGGATCATTACCTAAGAGCCTTCATATGCTTGACTTGTCAAGGAACAAGATTGCTACAATTGAAGGTCTAAGAGAATTGACAAAGCTAAGGGTGCTTAATCTCAGTTATAACAGAATCTCACGAATTGGTCATGGTAAGGTTTTGACAACCTTGTCCTTTTACTTGCTGAAGAGATTCTTATGTTCTTAAACTCTATAATGTTCTTGCCAATTT
Organism: Ensete ventricosum; assembly: GCA_029747655.1. NCBI lineage: Eukaryota > Viridiplantae > Streptophyta > Magnoliopsida > Zingiberales > Musaceae > Ensete > Ensete ventricosum. The sequence continues at coordinate 36,090,863 of JAQQAF010000004.1, read as the reverse complement.
GGAGTTAACAGTATGCAACTATAAAAATCAAAATCATCGTGGATGATTCACTGCCAAAATAATATGTGCAAATAGGATTTCTAAGAATTAAAATGGTAAGCTAGCTCTGGGCTCCAAGTGGATTTCTGGTTTGGTGGTCCCTTTAGAGAGCAATTGATTTTGGTTTCAATCCCATCCTCTGATATGCTAATATGGTCTGTCAGCAAAGTCTGTTACACAACCATTTGGTACTATGTGATCTGTATATTCCTTTTAGTGCATATTTTCAGAATTAAGCATATGAGCGAGGTATCTTAAACTAAGTTCATCCTACCAAACTGAACGTTAAAGCTCTTACAAAATAGATTGCCATGTCACTCATCTCCAAGTTTTGAGTTTTTCTCTCTGCTGATAATATAATCTTGGTTTATTTGCTAAAGGCTTTGCTGGTACAAGAACTACATACATACACATGTAACAAGCCTTACAAAAGATAGGAGTGTTGATGTCATGATAGCAACTTAACAAAATTGGCAAATGCAACTGTGGTTCTGTTAGCTATAAAGATCTAGTCGGTTGAGCATCTTTTGAAGCAGCTACCTGTTTTCGTAGGTCATCTGTAAAATCAATTCCGAGAAAATTTCTGAATATTTAGTGGACTATCTGTTAAGCCTTTTATCTCATGGTCAATGAATCATATTCATATTTCAGATCTGATTTTTTAAAGAACTCCATTTGAACAACATTCTCTTAGATCTTCTTTTGACACAACGTTATTCTTGTTTCAGGACTGTCAAACTGTGTTCTAATTAAAGAACTGTACCTCACGGGCAACAAGATCAGTGATGTGGAGGGGCTACACAGGCTCTTGAAGCTTACTGTGCTCGACCTGAGCTTCAACAAGATATCTACAGCAAAAGCCTTAGGCCAACTTGTCGCCAATTATGACTCTCTCTTGGCCCTTAACTTACTTGGTAATCCGATACAGACCAACATTGGGGATGACCAGCTCCGCAAAGCAGTCTGTAGCCTCCTCCCACAGCTTGCTTATCTCAACAAGCAACCCACTAAACCCCACAGGGAGGTGGTAAGTGGCAGCATAGCCAAGGCTGCACTTGGGGACAACGGCTGGCACTCTAGGAGGAGGTCAACAAGGCGTGTGATCCAGAGTTCAAGCTCATCGGTCAAGATAAGGGTTGGAGAGGGTAGTAGCCACAAGGGAAGCAGCCACAAGGACAGACAGAGATCAAAGAGCAGGCATCAACACTCGATTTCAACAAGAAAATAAGTTCAGAACCTACAAGACTTGAGTTTGATAATCTGCATGCAACTCAACAAATAAGCTATGTGTCTTAATCCAAGCTTTAGCAGAGATGATCTATGCATGGCTAAGGAGGAAGCAAAACCTATTTGGAGCTGAATCAATAGTCTTTTCCTGCTTGCCATGAGTTGTATATGACATAGAATAGGAGTTAAGGATGTAATATATTTTGATGACCAAAAAGAAGAGCTGCATTGCAGACCAATGCAGAAACACTCCGGAGATACCGTTCTATTTTAGTTGATTTTGAATTGCACCTCATTGCTGTTCCGTTGCTTGTAGAAAGCAATGAACTCGTGTGTTCAATGTTTTTGGCTTTCAGATACTTAAGCAGCATCAAAAAATTCTCATATACCACAATCTATCTGGTGGTTGATGTCAAATAGTTCAGAGAAACATCTGTTGTTTCACAAGTTGCAAAAGAAGCTTGTAAAAGGAAGTGTCACATTGCATTTAACTGTGTTAATTATTGAAAATTAATGGTAATAGATGTTGCTACTTGTGAAAGGTTTGCAGTTGCAATTGTTTGGATGAATGTGTGCATAATTCTTGCAATCGTGCCGATAAAATAGGATTTGGTTTATAACTCAATTTTGGTTAGTAAGTAAGATACATAAACCATAAGTCAATGGTGCATGTAGGGATTGCAAAATAGTGCTGTATATAGATCATATAATTATGCAGAGTACAATGAAATGTTCAATGTTCATGAAATGTTACAATGATTTAAAATTAATGGCATGATTAAAAAACATATGGGGTGAGAGAGGCTCGAACTCTCGACCTCAGGATCACTCTTTTATTGCTATGAGACCTACGCGCTAACCAACTGCGCCACCACCCCTTTGTGTTTTTAATATATAATTATATATTTAATCATAAATCTAGATACTGCCACTCTCTTTCATCAGGTGTTTTTTAAAGGGTATTAACAATATTTTAAAACTTTAAGTAATATTCAATTGATAAGAATTTACACAGAAGAAATATAAATATGTACATATAATCTTGACAAACGCAAAAAAGATTTTTAGTTCTGTCCTTAGTAAAAGACATACATCAATTAATATTAGGCCAAGTCCATCAGTATCGGTGTCAGCAGTGAAAATATACTATATAGATTAAATATACTATTTTTGTTATACGTCAAATGCACTAATGAATTCATATGTAAAATTTTTATGAAACTGTCAACACAAATGACGAAACGTCGTTGCATACCTAAAAATAATGGAAAATAGTACTGCTCCAGCCTGTCTCTTGTGTTCTACTGAGATTGACTTCTTTAGTGTGCAAAACTAAGGCGGCCACAGGAAGAAGATAAGAGCACACATCCTAAAGAAATGGCTGCCTTCACGGAGATTAGACCCCACGTGGTGGTCATCCCGTTCCCGGCGCAAGGCCACATCAATCCGCTGCTGAAGCTGGCCAAGCTACTCCACTCCAGGGGCTTCTACATCACATTCGTCAACACCGAGTACAACCACCACCGCCTCACCCGGTCCCAAGGCCCCGGCTGGGCCACCGCCGGCCTTGACGGCTTCCGCTTCGAGACCATCCCCGACGGCCTGCCGCCGCCGTCGGACAAGAACAGCACGCAGGATGTGCCGGCGCTGTGCGCTTCCACCAGGGCCACGTGCCTGGCCCCCTTCAGAGACCTCATGGCGAGGCTGAGCCGCGCGGCTGACGTGCCCCCCGTCACAGGCATCGTGTCCGATGGGGCTATGGGCTTCACCGTGGATGAGGACTTTGGGGTCCCTGTCCTGCTCTTCTTCACCCATAGTGCATGTGGATGTTGGAGCTACTGTCACATTGGTGAGCTCGTCAGGAGAGGCTACACGCCTCTCAAAGGTAAGCTTTCGAGCCAAATGATCGATCTGCATCACCCAAAGAATCATGTTTGATGATATGCCTTCACGCAGATGAAAGCTTCTTGACGAATGGGTATCTCGATACTCCGATCGACTGGATCGTCGGCCTCGAGAACATCCGCCTCCGGGACCTGCCTGTCCTTCGTCCGGACCACCGACTCCGACGACGTAATGCTGAGCATTATGGTGAGGAGTGCCGCGCATGACGCCCCCCACGCCGCCGGTATCATCCTCAACACCTTCGACGACCTCGACGGCCCCATGCTGGACGGGATCGATCCGCTCTAAGTTCCCCAAACTCTCTACGCCGTCGGCCCCGTCTCGTCCATCGCCGCCACCATCTTCACCTCGATCTCCAGTAACCGAGTGCGAGGCGAGACGACGGTGTTGTCGGAGGATATTTTCAATCAATTACTTAACTTTATCTTAACTACTTGGATTATTTCCAACACACCATCTTAATTCAAAAAATTATAATTTAAATTATTTTCAAATAAATATTTTTTTCGTCAAAATTTTTGTGAAGATGTCGGCAAGTTGATCTTCGTTGCTGCAGCGACTGTTTTATGTTTTTTTTTTTTTCCATAGATCTTTGAGAACTTCTGACATGAAATATTTTATCATTTCTCTTGATATTTTTCTCTTCGGTAGCCATCTTTGATGATATGATGGAGACTTTGTATTTGTAGGATTGAATCCTTTTGTATGCGGAATTTTTTTTTTTTTTTTTTTCTCATAACTTTCTTCACATCTATGTGTACTTTCATTGTTGTTCTTATAGTTTAGAGCTTCACCCCTTTTCTGTACATGTGTGTCATCAACATTATGACCTGCATCATCTGAGATAATTTGCATAAATCCATATAAATTTAGATGACCATAATTTTTTATGCCATAATATTGATTCATTAGTAGGAGTAACAGAATCCGAAAATAATAAGACAAACATCTTATTTTTTGTCATCCTTACGGTTGCTATCAATTTATCAATTTTTTTTATCATAAATTAAGTATTTTTTATTATCAAAAATAACATAATATCCTTTTTTCATTAGTTGTCCTATACTAATGAGATTTTATTTTAAATAAAAAATAAATAACATATCATTAATAATTTTTTTACTAGACTTTGTGTTCACACCAACCGTTCCTTTTCCTTTTACTTGAATTTTTTTACCATTTTCCATCTGCACAATAGATCTGACCGAGTCGTCAAGCTTCTGAAACAGACTTTTATCCCCTATCATATGATTATTACATCCACTATCCAAAAACCAAACAGATCTAGAATATTTTTCATCAGATGCTATAAAAAAAATACTTTTTTTTATCTTTTTTATCATCATTATTTTTCTCATAATAGTTTGTTTGATTTTTGTTCTAACAATATTTTTCAAAATATCCATATTTTTCACAATAAGAACATAAATGAACATTTGGATTTTTATTTTTATACCAACAATCTTTTTCAATATGTCCTATTTTTTTACAACAAAAACATCTTCGAGTTTATTTGTTACTTTCATTTGATTGACCTTGTCCTCTGTCATTTTGATCTCTCCCTTGAGATCTGATTTCTGAATTCTCTTTTTAATCATTCTTCTGATCTATCTTCATTTGAAGAACATGTTCCAAAATTTCATCTGAAGATCTGTTCACTTTTTGTTCATGAACTAAGAGAGATCTCATTAATTTATCAATAGATAATATACTTGTATCTTTAACTTCTTCTATAGCAGTAGAGATCATATCAAATTTCGGAGATAAACTTCGTAAAACTTTTTCTACTACAATTTGATCTTTTATATTTTTACCATAAGACCTCATTTGATTCATAATAGAAGAAACTTTTGAGAAGAAAACATCAATCGATTCCGAATATTTCATTATAAGAGTCCCAAATTCACGTCGAAGAATTTGAAGCTTTGAAATTTTTAACTTTTCTGTGCCTCCAAACATATTTTTTAGTATCTTCCAAGCTTATGTTGATGTTGCTAGCATCATGATTCTGGGAAATAGGGTGTTGTAGCATGTAAATGACTCTTGTATCTTTTTGTATATTTTCTTTCATCTGAATTTTTTAATTTTTTGTAATACTAGGATCTTGCAGATCATACTGAACAAAACTAGCTTATACCAAATTCCACAATCCTTGTGAAATAAGCAGAGTTTTCATTTTAATAAGCAGAGTTATCACCTTTAAGGATAGAAAAAAGTTGATTAGAAACAATTACTGTAAGGCTTGTCATATTCTGGCTTTTCTTGATATGATGTACTCATTTTGTTTTTCTTTGAACCAAGTTCTGATACCATTGTTGGTTTTTCTGTAGAACTTCAGAGAAAAAGAGAAAAGAATAGTAGAGTACACCAGCAGTCTATAGTATTTTGAAATGAATCAAGAACACCTATTTATATTGATTAAAAGATAGAATATAGATATTTTAAAATACTGAAAATTTTACAATATTTAAATAAATCGTACCCTCATCTAAACTATATTTAGATTTAAATCTTTATCTAATCATAACTAAACTTTATGTTAACTATTTATATTATTTTGATCAGCGAGGGCGTGCCGATGATATTCTTAATTATGTTAGGAGTCCTTTAATATAATAAATTAGGAATTATTATTTTTATTTTTGTTAGAAATTTTAGTCCTAGTTAGGGATTATATATATATATATATATATATATATATATATATATATATATATATATAATTTCTCAAGCAATCAAATAAATTTCAAAGCCTTTGGCTAACTTGGAGGTTGATCACTTCAGGCGATTAATAGGAGGCTGATCCAAAGAGATCAAATTCCTATCTCTTTTCTTATATAAAATCATAGAATTTTATCATTTGATATCATAGCGGTGTTTCCTTGGTGTTCTTAAAGTTCTTGCAATGTATTTTAGACGTTTACTCAATCTCCTCTCCAACACTTCCAGAGGCTCCGACGCTTACACCGCCAATAACGACTTCACCTTCAACACTAAGTAGTGCTCATGCTCTTGATCCGAAATCAAAAATTAAACTTAGGAATTATAATTCTACAATCATACAAAATAACTATTGACAATTCTATGAAGCTCAATTTGAAGTATTGGAAGCAAAAATTGAGAGTAGGCAGCAAAAAAAACTCTTAATTTTTTAAAAAGAATTTGCTTGAGAGTTTTAGAAAAATTCAATAAGATAAAAGTTTGACATCTACAAGTAAACAACTTGATCAATCTGAAATCACAGGAAGAGATTACTAAGAGCATAATAATGGCTACTTGTGCATGGAAGTATAATTTCCTAGATAGGAAAATGAAGATCCGATTAGTTGGGTTTCTAGAGTAGAGAATTTTTTTCACTTTTATAAAACTCCAAGAAGATTCTAAAGTGAAAATAGTTTCAATCCAACTAGATAAAGATGTTATTTAATGATATGATCGGTATGAAATTTGTCATGGAGTTTTCTCATGGAAGCAATTTAAGAAAGGGTTTCTTGTTCGTTTTGAACTATTCTAATGTGAGAATGTTGATGAATAGTTTGTTAATATTAACTAGACTTGTACTGTGTTAGAGTATCAAAATCGATTTGAATGACTATTAAATTGGGCTAAAGATTAGTTTGAAAGGCAAGTGGTGAGAACATTACTTGAAGGTCTTAATACAAATATTCATTGTGAAGTTAAGGCTCATCAATCTCACCTAAATTATGACGGTTATAATTTCTGTTTTCATGATTGCATCAAGAAAGATTAGCATGAAATAATAATAAACAAGTGACTAGTAAGTCAACTACTCCAATCATTCCTAATCAGAATTATAATACTAGAAGACTAACTAAAGAGGAACTCAAACAATAATTAGCAAAATGTTTGTGTTGGCATTATGATAAAAGAATAGAGTAAAGAGCATCAATGCAAGTAAGGAAAACTTTTAATGATTGAATCAATAGGGGAGGAACTAGAGATTAAGGTTGTAGACTTTGATCATGAAGGTACTGATAAAGATGAGATTATTGAACCTGTTCATGCATTAGCTGCAAAGACTATAGACAGAACAAGTAGGATTGATGGAGCTTCAAGAATTTGCCATTGGAAAAAAAAAAAAAAAAACTTGTGAAGAAGGCTTCAAATAGTGGTTTGGAAAATAGAGAAGCTCATTTCTTATCATCAGGCCATGGTGAAAGGAGGATTGTTGAGAAATGGCATTCATCAAATTCTGTATCTTCAAGTGAAGACAAATAAATCCTTACGTAATTCCATGCAAGATATATGGCACAACCCTGTGCTACTAACTTCTACTCATTTTGATAACAAAAAGTATGCTTTCTACCATTCGTGATGCGATTGCTGATGAAAAGTTTATTTATCACGAGGGTACACACTTTGTTGGAAACTAATATTTTTTTTTTAAAGTCTACTTTATGAGATTATTATGATAGAAGTATGCATCCAGAGGATATTGTCAAATATGAGGACACCAACCAAATCATATTGGTGAAATCACATGTAGTGGCTTAGACTTGAATGAAGTATGTATGGTTGATGGAAGTTGATATTGAATAATACTCTTGATGGTATATATAATATTGGACATACAAGTTCTTAAACCTGAATTGCAAAAAGACGTAATAAAAACAAGTTTGGAATCAAATTATATTGGTGAGGTAAATTCTGATTTTATTGAAGGCTTTCAATGAGCATATTATGAAAACTAGTTGGAAATCCTCAAGTATTGAAATGGATAACAAAAACGAAGCAAATAATAAAGTAGATGACCTTAGAAACTCAAAGAGCACCCACCCGTTGGACTTCATGTTACGTATCATCTACATGGAAGGCCATCATACATTCTCTCACTTTCTTTCTTTGGCAATACGACTTGCTTTGTTTCGTTGGACATTGCGCTCATATATTAAGTTATTGCCATCTAATCAATTGTGGTTTGGCTTCACAAAAAATACTGGAATAATATTGAAATTTAGACTCATCCATTGGGGATAAATAAAATAAATAACCAGCAACCATTTTGACAAGCTTTAAGATACATCTTTTATGTTTCTTGCCTTAAAAAAAATATCAAGTGAGAATGTTGTGGTGCAACACTATTTCCTAGATATTTCTTCAACTTGTGAGGTTCAAATCTTATCTCAAGCCATACTTGATTGATGTGTTGTGATGCATCATAGATATCCTATCACTAAGGTGCTTGTCCAATGAGCCAACTATTGAATCTTAGATTTTCATGATGAAATAAATTGATAAGTGTTTAATCTAACATGTGTGTGTTAGAGAAAGTAATGCAAGTTTAACTACGACAAAGAAAATGAGTTACAACTAGATGTTCTGCCATGATCAAGTTTGGGCATCGGGCCAAGTTTCGAACAATGCAATGCGAGCTCATCGGAAAAAGACCGTAAGACTCACTGTAAGAATGTCGAAGGTTGCTAAATTGTCAGGGGTTATGTCGTTTATTAAACTTGATGGACCTGTAAGGTTGTAATCAGTGAGTCATAGTTAGGTTCGATTCCTAATTGAGTTTAATTTGGAAATAATCCAAATCAACTCAATGTAAGGTAACCGGGTCCACTATGGGGATGGAGTGAGCTCAATTGGTTGACCTGAGAATTTGTCAATAGAAGGTATAAGTTGGGATTAGAAAAGTGGAGATAATCATTTTTTCGGGATTCCCGACGGTTGTACTGTCGGTGGGCGGAGGTTGTACCACCCAGGCCGATGATTGTACTGCCTAAGTCGACGGTTGTACCACCATCGCCTAGTTTTCCAAGTAGCTTTTAACGGTTATACCGTCAGTGCCAGCAGTTGTACTGCCCGTACTTAGATTTTCCAGATACATTTGAATTTTGGCTCCATTTCTGAAGCTAATTAGGGTCTATAAATATCCCAAGTTTTCTTACATTTCGACAATGAATTTACACAAGTTATTGGGTAAAAATCTGTGAGAAAAAGTATGCTAAAAGTGTGCAAGAAAAGAAAAAGGGGCAAGGGAGTGAGTAAGTATTGTAATTCTTGTAAGAAGTCTCCTTTGTGAGTTGGAAAGCTTGTAAGGGCTTGGTCTTCACCCAAAGAAGATCGATAGTGGACACCGATGGACCTCAACAAAGAGGACTTGGAAAGTGGGTGTAGGCCAAGATTGGGGCTGAACCACTATAAAATTGTGAGTGTTTCTTTCCTATTTATTTTTATTATTTATTAGCTATCTTAATTTCTTAATCTTTAGTTTGATTCACTTACATATTTAAAATTCGAATAAACACTTCCGATCTTAATTTTATTTGAACGATTTTTTTTTAAATCATAATTTTTTACACTTGCACTAATTCACACCCCCCCCCTCTCAGTGCCAATTGATCCTAACAATTGGTATAAGAGCAAGATCTTACTCATTGGACTAATACCCACTTGAGTACATGGTTTTGTTTGGCATAAATGAGGGACATTCTGTTTCACGTCCTCTCATGTTCAATGAGACAGATTACACTTACTGGAAAACAAGGATACATATATTCATGATTTCTATAGATTTTGATTTATGACACATTGTAGAGAAAGGTTTTGAAAAATCTTTCAAACCAACGAATGAATGGAATGATTTGGAAAGGAAGAATTTTTCTTCAAATGTAAAAGCAATGAATGCTTTATTTTATGCACTTGATAAGAATAAATTTAATCATATTTCTATTGATGAAACTACTTATGAAATTTGGCACACTCTTAAAATCACACACGAAGTCATTACTCGTGTTAAAGAGTCTAAAATTAACATCTTAGTTTATAATTATGAATTATTTTGAATGAAACCAAGTGAGACCATTAGAGACATGTACACCCGATTCACGAATGTCGTCAATGGTCTTAAAGCTCTTGGTAAATATTTTTATAATTTTAAACTTATTAGTAAAATATTAATATCTCTTCCAAAAAATTGGGATCCTAAAGTAACTACAATCCAAGAGGTTAGATATAAATAATCTTCCTCTTGAAAAACTTATTGGTTCTCTTATGACTTGTGAACTGAGTTGTAAAGTTTATGACAAACTTAAAGAACTCCTTCCAAAGAACAGTAAGGATTTGACACTCAGAATTGCTGATGACTCCTTGAGTGAGACATCGAGTGATGAGAACAATGCCATTGCACTATGGATAAGAAAAATCAAAAAAATATTGAAAAGAACAAAAAATATAAAAATAAAAATAAACCAAAACGGGACAACATTATATGCTATGAATGTAAGAAGCCTGGACATTTAAAAAATGAGTGTCCTCAATTAAAAAAGAAGGCATCCCATAAGAAGAAGGCTCTTTTAGTTACTTGGGATGACTTAAGCTCATCAAGACCACTCCAAGAAAGAAGTTGTCAACTATGCTCTCATGGCCATCCCTGATGAGGTAAGTGAGTCATCTAATATTTGTTTTGCTGAATTATTAAATATTTTTCATGAGCTTTATGACGAGTTTAGAAAAATTAGCAAGTCTTATAAATTACTTAAGAAAAATTATGATTCATTAGTTAGTAAATTAAACAAATATATATAGCATCATCATCACATAATTCATGAATGTGAAAGTTTAGAAGAACTTAGAAAGGAAAATGTTGTATTGCAATCAACGTTAGAAAAATTTAAAATAGGGAATAAATCCCTAAATATGATCCTTGCTAATAAGGGTCATGTTCATAGGAAAGAAAGTATAGGTTTTGTGGGCAAAATCAAATAAAAGCCAACTACCTTTGTTTAAGGACTCACTCTAAACTTGCCACAAAAAATAAAATATAATTTTTGTAGCAGATTAGGACATGACTTACAAGTATTCATTCAAGAAGTATAATCCACATAAATTAATTTAAATTTTTAAAGGAACCATAAACAACCAAAAACCTCTAGTTAAAACTTCTTCATGAAGGACCCAATGTAAAATTGGTACCTAAATTAAAATTATTTTTATTGTAGGTTTGTCTCTAAACTAAGGTTAGAAGCATCAAATGGTACCTTGATAGTGGATGCTAAAAGCATATGACCGGAGATCCAACTTACTTTTATAAGCTAACTTACCTAAATGAATGAGTTGTCATTTTCGGAGACAACAACAAAGGAAAAATCATTAGAAAAGGAACCATAGGTAACATATCAAACCTTTTGATTGAAAATGTGCTATTTGTTCATGGCTTGAAACATAATCTACTTAGTATTAGCCAATTATATGATAAATGATATATTGTTAAATTTGAATCTAATGCTTATATAATTGAAATGTCACACAAGAAGAAATCTTTGATTGTCTTAAAAAATAAAACAAAAATATGTATACTATTGACATTAAATTTTTTTGTGATGAAACATGCTTTTTGACTTTAAATGATGATACTTCGATTTGACATAGGAGACTCGATCATGCTAGCATTAAACTACTCAACCAAATCTCAACTAAAGACTTAGTAAGAGGATTGCCTAGCCTTAAGTTCATTAAGGATAAAATATGTAATACTTGCCAATTAGGAAATCAAATAAAAATAATCTTTAAGTCAAAAAATCAAATAAGTACCTCTAGACCACTACAATTGACCCATATAGATTTATTTGGACCAATTGATACTACAAGTTTATGAGGTAGCAAATATGCATTTGTCTTAGTAGATGATTATAGTAGATATACTTGAACTTATTTCTTGACACACAAAAGTAATTATTTTAAATATTTTTAAAATTTTATAAAATTATTCAAAATGAAAAAGGTTTTATGATTTTATCAATATGTAGTGATCATGATGGTGAATTTTAAAACAATGAGTTTCAAAATTTTTGTGAGTCAAATGGGTATATCAATAACTTCTCTACTCCTAGAAATCTATAACAAAATGAAGTAGTAGAAAGAAAAAATAGGAGCTTACAAGAAATGGCTAGAACCATGTTAAATGAACATAGCCTACCCAAATATTTTTGGGCCAAAGCCGTTAACATGACATGCTATGTTTTAAATATGATTATTGTAAGACTATTACTTACTAAAACTCCTTATGAATTATGGAATGGTAAAAAACCTAATAGTTCTTATTTTAAAGTATTTATTAGCAAATATTTTATTTTGAATGAAAATGATGCCTTAGGAAAATTTGATGCAAAATCCGATGAAGGCATTTTTCTTAGTTATTCTTCTATTTTAAAAGCTTATTGTGTATTCAATAAAAGAACATTAGTAATTGAAGAATCTATTCATGTTGTTTTCAATAAAATTTCTAAACCTAAGAAAATTGATTTCGATGATGAATTTGTTTTTGGCACTTTGAATTTAAATGATTACTCTCCTAAAAGCAACTTGGATGAATCTACTTCCAAATCCTTACCCAAGTAATAGAAGTATGTAAATGCTCATTCTAGGGATCTTATAATAGGAGATACATCAAGAAGTGTTCAAACCTATTCTTCTTTTAAAATTTTTTGTGCTAATACCGTATTTCTTTCTCAAGTTCAACCAAAATGCATTGATGAAGCCATAAGAGATGACTCTTGGGTTATAGCAATGCATGAAGAATTAAATCAATTTAAGAGGAATGAGGTATGAGAGCTTGTTCCTAGACCTAATGACCATTTAGTGATTGATACTAAATGGGTCTTTAGAAACAAACAAGATAAAAATGGTATCGTGGTTAGAAACAAGGCTAGATTAGTGGCTAAAGGTTTCAACCAAGAAGAAGGGATCGATTATGAATAAACCTTTGCTCATGTGGCTAGACTTGAAGCCATAAGGATGCTCCTTGCCTTTGCATCTTTCAAAGATTTTAAATTATTTCAAATGGATGTTAAAAGTGATTTCCTTACTGGTTTCATTTTCGAAGAAGTGTATGTTGAATAACCCTCTGGTTTTGAAAATAGTCTTCTTCCGAATCATGTTTTTAAACTTTCTAAAGCTCTTTATGGATTAAAATAAGCCCCTCAGGCTTGGTATGAAAGACTTAGTTCTTTTCTTATTTCAAATATTTTTTTTGAAAGACAAGGTTGATACCATATTATTTTTTAAGTATTTAAAATTAATTTTCTTATTATTCAAATTTATGTTGATGATATAATTTTTGGTTCAACAAATGATCCTTATGTGAATCTTTTGCCAATAGTATGAGCCAAAACTTTGAGGTGAGCCTAATAGATGAACTAACTTTTTTCTTAGGATTGCAAATAAACTAATAGAATGATGATATCTTTATTAGTCAAACTAAATATACCTTAGACTTGTTAAAATGTTTTGGTATGAAAAATGTTAAGACTATATACACACCCATGAGCACTTCTACAAAATTAGACTTAGATAATGAGGGAGAAAATTTTGATCAAAGAACATATAGAGGAATGATAGGTAAGTTATTGTATTTAACTGCTACTAGACCGGATATAATATTTATTATTAGATTATCTGCAAAATTTTAATCCAATCCTAAACTTTCTCACCTTAAAGCAATTAAACAGATATTTAGATATTTAAAAGGAACCTCTAACTTAGGGTTATGGTATCCAAAATCTAAAAATTTTGATTTGTTTGCTTATGCGGATGTCGATTTTGGAAAATATAGAATAGATAGAAAAAGCACTTCAGGGACATGTCAATTTTTAGGGCATGCTCTTGTTTGTTGGTCTTACGAGAAATAAAATTCAGGTGCCTTATCTATAATTGAAGCTGAATATATTGCAGCTAGTGCATGTTGTGCTCAAGTTATTTGGATAAAAAACACATTAGAAGATTATGGAATTTATTTGAAAAGTATCCCTATAAAATGTGACAACACAATTGTAATATGTCTAACTAAAAATCTTGTTCAATACTCAAGAACTAAACATATTGATATTAAGCATTACTTTATTAGAGGTAATGTGAATAATCTTGATATATATTTATAATTTATTGATATTAAATATCAATTAATAAATATTTTCACTAAGCCATTAAATGAAGAGCAATTTGACTTCATTTGAAGAGAGCTAGGAATGCTAAACGATCAAAATGTATGATTTGCTATTTTTTAGATTTATTTGTTACGTTTGCTTGAAATTTACATGAGATGATTTTAAATGCATGAGTAGCTCTTAGATTTTGGAATCTTCTTGGATTTCTTGAATTTTTGAGCTTATCTTCAAAATATTCTTTTCGAAATTTACTTCTATAAGACTGAGAGCTCTTGTTAATGATGTAATGTTTTCACAACTTCTCTCTTGTTTCTTTCCTTCTTATTCACAAAGAGGAGAAAATTTTTGTGGCTCATATCTTATTTTACTAAGAGGGAGTAATGACACATGTGCCTTGAAATCATTAGCTCTATATTTTACTTTTTTGTTGATGACAAAGGGGGAGAAATGAATATTGATGACACATGTAATAAAAATTTTAAAATGGGCATTTCTCTTTATTTGTTGATAAACAAAGGGGAGAAATGATTAATGACTTAAGGGGAGATTTACAAATATATGACTGATGCATAATTATGAAATTCATGTTATATACTTTGAAAATCTTTAATGAGTTAATTTTTATTGAAATTGATATTATATCATTTCCAAAATTGATGTATGAGTGTCTCGTTGCATCATTAAAATATTGATTGCTTGAAAATCTATTTTATGATACTTAAATTCAAGGGTGAAGTTCTCTTGAATTCAAGTTTACATTATTTAGTTTATGGCATGAAAATATGGGGAGTTAAGGTTAACTCTCATCATCAATTGATTGTCATCATCGAAAAGGGGGAGATTGTGGAATCTTAAATTTTGATAATGAAATCAATTGATGGGTGTTTAATCTAACATGTGTGTGTTAGAAGAAGTAATGCAGGTTTAACTATGACGGAGAAAAGAAGTTACAACCAGATGTTGGGCCATGATCAAGTTTAGGCATCGGGCCAAGGTTCAGACGATGTAGTGGGAGCTCGTCGGGAGTTCACTAGGAGTTCGCTAAACGAATCGAGAAGTTCATTGGGAACACGTCATGAGATCGCCAGAAGAAGACCGTAAGACTTATCGTAAGAATGCTGGAGGTTGCCTGATTGCTGGGGTTAGGTTGTTTATTAAGCTTGATAGTCTTGTATGATTATAATCAGTGAGTCATAGTTAGATTTGAGTCCTAATTGAGTTTGATTTAGGAGGAATCCAAATCAACTCAATGTGAAGCAACTAGGTCCACTATGGGGATGCATTGAGCTCAGGTTGAGTTCAATTGGTTGACTTGAGAATTGGTCAACAGAAGGTACAAGTCGAGATTAGAAAAGTGAAGGGAATCATGAGATTAGAAAAGTGAAGGGAATCACTTTTCTGGGATTCCCGGCGGTTGTATCGCTTAGGCCGGTGATTGTACCATCCAGGTTAGTGGTTGTACCACCACCACCTAGTTTTCTGAGTAGCTTTCTGTCACGGACTTAGCTGAATTTTCTTAAGCCATGCGACACCCTAGCAGCAAACTTGAAGACTTAGCTAGAATTGCCTAAGTTGCGAAGCAACCTTGCCCAATATTTCGGACTTAGTTGGGATTGCCTAAGTCATGAAATGTCGAAGCGTTATTTGCCCGTCAAGGGTCAGCCCACTTGCAACCTCGTGCGGGTCCCAAAGGACATGCAAAATAGAAGTTGATTAGTTTCGAAGATGAGCGATAGACAAGTCCTGACGTCTCACAAAGAGGGCAGCTTTTACAAGCAATTCGTCGAACACCTTGAGTGTAATAGAGAAAGAGAGCAAAACAGGGCTTTAGAGGGCTATAAGAACGATCGCAAGTCCACAAATGATTATTCCCAAGGTATCAGACGCAAGTCAAGTTCAGCTCTTTATGAATGCTCGTGCCCAATACTATCCTAAAGCCCCATCCCCCCTTGTGCCACCTGGGTGGTTCCAAGGGGTTGAGATGACTGACACTCCGCACTGCTCAAAATGCATGCTGCAGCACGCAAAAATGGCCTAAAGCTGGGTCATTTTGGGCTGTTTTGGTTCTACACAGTGAACAATCGTTCTGTAGCGTTTTAAACTATTTTTACTCATATTTCTTAGGCAAAACAATATAAAACCAAGGGAAAATAGGTTGCCAAACATCTGTACAAGTAAGCAAAAGCGACGAACGATCCGTTGTACTTTAAACTATCGACGCTCTCATCGATGGTTGTTGGCAGGTTTTGATGCAAGCTTCTTTATGTCGTAGAGTGTCTTCTGGCTCCCAACTGGCTTCTATTATGAGAAGCTTTTGCCACTTTACTAAGTACTTAGTTTGCTTTGATTCGCTGGGTAGCTTAGTTTTACGATCTGTTAGAATGGTCTCAATTCACTTCTCGTAGGAGGCTCTGATTGGAGGTAGACGAGTTAAAATATTTCGAAAAGCATCTTGTAGATTTGAATGGTAGACTTTCAAGTTACTTACATGGAAAACATTATGAATTTTGAGTCATACCGGCAGTTGTAACTTGTAGGAGACATTGCCCACGCTGCTGATAATCGAGAAAAACCCTTCATACTTGCGTACCAACCCTTTGTGCACTTTGTGCTAAAGAACTAGAGTGATGCTGGTTAGAGTTTCACCAACATCAAGTCACCAATTTTAAACTCCTGTGGTCGCCTTCCCAAGTCTGCTCACTTCTTCATCTTTTTGGCCGCCTTCTCCAAGTAGGCCCGAGTAATATCTGCATTCCGATGCCATTCCTTTATGAAGTGATATGCTGATGGGCTACTCCCGATATAACCAATAGCCAACGTGTGAGGAGTCGATGGTTTTTGTCTCATGATAATCTCAAAGGAGCTCTTGTTAGATGTAGAGCTCTACTATAAGTTGTAAGAGAATTGAGATATGTCCAATATCTTCACCCAATCTTGTTGGTTGGCACTCATATAGTGCCGGCGATATTGCTTTAAGAGTGAGTTGATTCTTTCAGTTTGGCCATCCGTCGAGGGTGGAGTCTTGTGGAGAAGTATAATTTAGATCCTAACAACTTAAATAGCTTGGTTCATAATCATCCCAAGAACCGAGAATCTCGATCATTAATGATGTTGTGTAAGACTCCCCAATACTTTACCACATTCTTCACCATCAACTTAGCTGCCTCCTCTACTGAGCAATGTAGGGGTGTAACAATGAATGTTGTATACTTCAAAAACCGATCGACTACCACGAGTATCGATCCAAGTCCCCTTACTACAAGCAAGCTTGATATGAAGTCTAAGGAAATGCTCTCCCATGGCCTTTATGGTACGGGTAATGGTTCAAAAAGTCCCACCGGCTTCTGCTGTTTTACTTCATCTTGTTGGCAAGTAAGACATGTTCGAACATATTTATCCATATTTATCCCCATCTTTAGCCAATAGAAGTCCCTCTCCACGAGAGCCATTGTTCGGTGGATGCTTGGATATCCTGCCCAAAGGGAATCGTGACACTCTTTCAAGAGTTCACGCCTTAAATTTTCCACTCGCAGAATATAAACTTTGTTCCCTTTTGTATAGATGAGTCCCTCCTGGACCCAAAACCGTCACGTCTTTCCCTCTTTAATTAGTTGCATTAGGGTTACTGCTTGAGGATCATTGTACAGTCCATCCCAGATCCTAGAAAGGAAGTTAGAGTGTAACTGACTTGCTTGGCCTCCGCCCTCCATGTTGAATCTCAGATTTTGATGATGAAATCAATTGATGAGTGTTTAATCTAACATGTGTGTTAGAAGAACAATTACAGGTCTAACTATGATAGGAGCAATTGAGTGACAGCCAGATAATGGGCTAAGATCAAGCTTAGGCATCGGGCCGGGTTCAGACGATGCATTGGGGCCTTGCCGGGAGTTCGCTAGGAGATTCACCGAAGGGATCGGGAAGCTCACTGGGAACACACCGGGAGATCGTCAGAATAAGACCGTAAGACTCGCCGCAAGAATGCCGGAGGCTACCGGATTGGTGGGAGTTAGGTCTTGGTTTAGCTTGTTGGTTATTAAGAGTTGTAATCATTGAGTCGTAGTTAGAGATTCATTCATAATTGAGTTAGATTTGGATGAAATTCAAATCAACTCAATAAGGCAACCGGGTCCATTATGGGTTATGATTGAGCTCAGGTTGAGCTCAATTAGTTGACTAGGGGATTGGTCAACTGATGGTTCAAATCGGGATTGGAAAAGTGAAGGGAATCACTTTTTCGGGATTCCTAACGGATGAACCGTCGGTGAGCGACGGTTCAATCAGCGTCGCCTAAGTTTTTGAGCGGCTGAACCGCTCGTACCCGAATTTTTTGGTATGTTTTAATTTTGGCTCTAAACTTCTGAAGCCATTTGGGGCTATAAATACCCTAAGTTTTCTTGCATTCCATACAACAATTTTGGAGATTACATTCTGTGAAAAAAATTATGTGTGAATTGTAAGAAAAAGAAAAGGGGAAGGTAGAGCGCTTAGAGTTAGAAAATTCTTGAAGTCTCCCTTGTAAGCAAAGTGTAAGGGTTTGGTCTTCACCAAAGGAAATCGGTAATGGATGCTAGTGTGCCTCTAGGAGGAGGATTCAGGAGTGGACGTAGGCCCGTTGGTGCCGAACAACTTTAATTATGAGTGTTTTATTCTTGTTGCATTTAATACTTGCAATTGTCGAGTTCTTAATCGCTTTTAACTAAATATCAATTAGACGCTTTGAAAGTGAAGTTTCAAGTCAAGCATTTCCCTTTGATGTTACTTATCTTTCGGGTTTGTTTGTTCTTTCTTAAGTAATTTTTAAGCAAGTAACTTAGTAATTTTTTTTAATCACTCGCTTACTTTACTTGAACGAAAAGCTTCATATCTTTCTATCTTGCTTCAAGCCAAAAACTTTTTGCTAAAATGAAAATTTACACTTGCACTAATTCACCCCCCCCCCCTCTTAGTGCCAATTAATCCTAACAATTGGTATGAGAGCAAGGTACTTACTCATTGGATTAACACCCACTTGAGTAAATGGCTTATTTTGACATAAATGAGGGACATTCCATTTCACGTCCTCTCATGTTTAATGGGATGGATTAGAAAGACAAGAATGCATATTTTTCTTATCTCTTTGGACCTTGATTTATGAAATATTGTTGAGAATGGATTTAAAAAATCTTCCAAGCCAATGAATGAGCTAAATGATTTGGAGAGGAAGAATTTTTCTTTAAATGCAAAGGCTATGAATGCCTTATTATATGCTCTTGACAATAATGAGTTTAATTATGTTTTCGTTTATGAATCAACTTTTGATATTTGGCACATACACCCATTTTAGTTCATAATTATAAGTTATTCCGAATGAAACCAAGTGAGTCCATTGGAGACATGTACACCCATTTCACGAATGTCGTCAATGGCTTTAAAGCACTTGAAAAATATTTTTTGAATTTTGAACTTGTGAGTAAAATTTTAAGATCTTTACATTAAAAACTGGGATCCTAAAGTAATCGCTATTCAAAGGCCAAAGATTTAAATAATTTACCTCTTGAAGAACTGATTGGCTCTCTTATGACATATAAACTAAACTGTAAAGCTCATGATGAGCTTGATGAACCCCTTCCAAACAACAAGAAGGATGTAGCACTTCGGACAACAAATGACTCATCAAGTGAAACATTGAGTAATGAGAACCATGATATTGCACTTTTAGCAAGAAAATTTAAAAAAATATATAAAAAGGAAAAAAACTATAAAAACAAAAAAGAACCAAAGAAGGATAATGTCATATGCTCTGAATGCAAAAAACCTGGATATTTAAAAAATGAATGTCCTCAATTGAAGAAGAAGTTGATGCTAAAAAAGAAAGTACTTTCGACCACTTGAGACGATTCAAGCTCTTCAGACGAAGAAAACCACTCCAATGATGAAGTTGCCAATTATACTTTAATGACGATAAAAAATAAGGTTAGTGATTCATTAAGTATTTCTTTTTTGAAATTATTAAACATGTTTCATGATTTGTTTGATGAGTTTATAAAACTTAATAAATCTTTTAAGTTGCTTAAGAATGATCATAAATTGTTAGTTAGTAGACTTGACGGAATGCATGATTCACTAGTATCACATAACACATGTTCTAAATATGAGATATAAGATAGTGTTAAAGAAGAAAATATCATGCTTAAGACAATATTAAAATTTTTTAAAATCGGGAACAAATCCCTAAATATGATCCTTGCCAATAAGGGTCATATTAATAGTAGAAATGACATAGGTTTTGTTGGTAATGTTCAATAAAAGCCAACCATCTTTGTAAAAGAACTTACATTAAATGTGCCACCAAGAATCAAGTGTAATTTTTGTAAAAAATTAGGACATAAGGCAAATAAATACCTATTTAGAAAATATAGTCTACATAAACTAGTTTGGGTTCCCAAGAGAACTTTATACAATAACAAATAATTAGAAAAGAAAGATAAAGTTCTTTATGAAGAACCTAATGTAAAATAGGTACCTCAACCAAAAATATCTTTCTTGTAGGTTTATCTCTAAACTAAAGCTAAGAGTACCAAATGGTATCTTGATAATGGATGCTCAAGGCACATGACCAGAGATCCATCTTATTTTTCTAAGCTCACTAGCTTAAGTGAAGGAGTTGTTACCTTTGTAGATAACAACAAGGGTAAAATCATTAGAAAAGGAATAATAGGTAACACATTAAACCTCTTGATTGAAGATGTGTTGTTAGTTGATGGATTAAAACATAACTTAATTAATATTAGTCAATTATGTGATAAAGGATATGTGGCTAAATTTCAACCTAATGCTTGCATAATTGAATTACCACACAAAATCAAATCATTAATTGCCTTAAGAAATAACAATGTATACATCATAGATATTAAATTTTTTTATGATGAAACTTATTTTTTTGGCTTTGAATGATGATGCTTGGATTTGGTATAAAAGACTAGGTCATACTAGCATGAAATTTTTAAACCAAATTTCTATCAAGGAACTAGTAAGAGGCTTACCAAATGTTAAGTTTATCAAGGACAAAGTTTGTGACACTTGTCAATTAGGAAAACAAATAAAGAGTAGCTTTAAGTTGAAAAATCAAATAATCACTTCTAGGCCACTTCAATTGATCCATATGGATTTATTTGGACCAATTTATATTACAAGTTTAGGTGATAGTAAATATGCATTTGTTATAGTGGATGATTTTAGTAGATATACTTGGACTTATTTCTTAGCACATAAAAGTGATATATTTAAATATTTTATAAATTTTATAAAATTATTTAAAATAAAAAATATATATAATTTCTTAGTGATCATGGTGGAGAATTCTAAAATAATAATTTTTAAAATTTTTATGATTCGAATGCGTATATCCATAATTTCTCACTCCACGGAATCCACAACAAAATAGAGTAACAGAAAGAAAAAATAGGAGCTTACAAGAAATGGCTAGAACAATGTTGAATGAACATATTCTACCAAATATTTTTGGGTTGAAGTCGTTAATATGACATGCTATGTTTTAAATAGGGTTCTTGTATGACCATTACTTACTAAAACTCCTTACGAATTGTGGAATGGTAAAAACCCAATATTTCTTATTTTAAAATATTTGGTTGTAAATGTTTTATTTTAAATGAGAAGGATGCTTTAGGAAAATTTGATGTAAAATCCGATGAAGGTATTTTTCTAGGTTATTCTTATATTTCAAAAGCTTATATTATTTTTAATAAAAGACCATTAGTAATAGAAGAATCTATTCATGTTATTTTTAATGAGTTTTTTGAATTAAAAAAGATTGATTTTGATGATGAAATTGATCTTGATACTTTGAATTTAAATGATAACACTCCTAAAAGTAAGTTAGATGAATCTATTTGTAAATCCTTATCTAAGGAATGAAAGTATGTGAATGATCATCCTAAGGAGCTTATAATAGAAGAAACATCAAAAGGAGTTCAAACTCGATCTTCTTTTAGAAATTTTTATGCGAATGTCGCGTTTCTTTCTCAAATCGAGCCAAAGTACATTGATGAGATATAAGAGATGATTCTTGGATTTATTCAATGCATGAAGAGCTTAATCAATTTGAGAGAAATGAGGTATGAGAGCTTGTTTCTAAATCTAATGTCGCGTTTCTTGAGTTTTTAGAAATAAGCAAGATGAGAATGATATTGTGATTAGAAACAAGACTAGATTAGTGGCCAAAGGTTTCAACCAAGAAGAATGAATTGATTATGATGAAACCTTCACTCCCTTGGCTAGACTTGAAGCCAAAAGGATGCTCCTTGCCTTTGCATCTTTTAAAAATTTTAAGTTTTTTCAAATGGATGTTAAAAGTGCTTTTCTAAATGGTTTTATTTCCGAATAAGTGTATGTTGAACAGCCCCCTAGTTTTGAAAATAATCTTCTTCCTAATCATATTTTCAAACTTATGAAAGCTCTTTATGGATTAAAACAAGCCCCTCGGGCTTGGTATGAAAGACTTATTTCTTTTCTTATTTTAAATAAATTTTAAAAGGTAAGGTTGATCTCATATTATTTTTTAAGTATTTTAAAAATAATTTACTTGTTATTCAAATTTATGTTGATGATATTATTTTTGGATCTATAAATGAATATTTATGCGAGTCTTTTCCTAAAGAAATGAGCCAAGAATTTGAAATGAGTCTAATGTGTGAGTTAGCATTCTTCTTAGGATTACAAATAAAATAACTTGATAATAGTATTTTTATTAGTGAAACTAAATACACCTTGAACTTAATAAAATGGTTTGGGATGGAAAATGCTAAAGCATTAAACACTCCCATGAGCACATCTACAAAGTTGGACTTAGATAATGAAGGAGAAAACTTTGATAAAAAAACTTATAGAGGAATGATAGGAAGTTTATTATACTTAACTGCTACTAGACCGGATATCATGTTTAGTATTGGATTGTGTGCAATATATCAATCTAACCCGAAACTCTCTCATTTGAAAGCAGTTAAACGAATTTCTAGATACTTAAAAGGAACATCTAAACTAGGATTATGATATCTAAAATCAAAATTTTTTGACTTAATTGCTTACTCAGATGTTGATTTTAGTGGATGCAGAATAGATAGAAAGAGTCTTACCGGGACATGTCAATTTTTATGGTATGTACTTATTTTTTGGACTTCGAAGAAATAAAATTCAATAGCTTTATCTACTGTGGAAGCAGAATACATTGCAGCTAGTGCATGTTGTGCCCAAGTCATTTGGATGAAAAACACACTAGAAGATTAGATAATGAAATTGAAAAATATTCCTATAAAGTGTGATAATATAAGTGCTATATGTTTAACCAAAAATCAAACTCAATATTCAAGAACCAAACATATTGATATTAGACATCATTTTATAAGGGATCATGTAAATTGTCAAGATATCTCCTTAGAATTTATTGACACTAAGCATCAATTAACGAATATCTTTACAAAACCCTTAAATAAAGAATAATTTGATTTTCTTAGAAGAGAACTTGGAATTCTAAATCATGAAAATATATCAATTATTAATCTAGATTTCATGATATTAAATTGCTGTAATAATGTTGAAATTATCTTCTTGTTCCCAAAAGATATTTATCTTATTATTCACAAAAAGGGGAGAAAATTTATATTATTTTTTGCTATTTCACGGACTTATTTGCTAGGCTTGCTTGAAATTACATGAGATGATTTTAAATGCATGAGTAACTCTTAAATTTTTGAATCTCCTTTGATATCTTGAAATTTTGAGCTTATTTTCGAAATCCACCTCTATAAAATTGAGAGCTATAATGATGTTTTACAACTCCTCTCTTATTTTCTTTCCTTCTTTTTCAGAAAATTCTTTATGACTCATGTTATATTTTACAAAAGGGGAGCAAAAACTCATGTGTCTTAAAATCCTTAGCCCTATATTTCACCTTTTTATTGATGACAAAGAGGGAGAAATATACATTAATGACATAATGATATTAATGATATACATTGATGACACATGATATTGATGATATAATTAGATATCTTAGATATTGATGCATAATTTCTTTTTAAAATTTATGAAAATCTTTGATGAGTTGATGACTTGATAATTTAAAAATAATTTTTTATTGATATATGAGTATCCTTGAAATATGATTGGCTTGAAATATTGATTACCTTGATTCACTTGAATTCAAGAGTATGTGATTATCTTGAATTTAAGTCTCCTTTATTATGACATGAATTTAGGGGGAGTTAGGATTAACTCCCGTCATCAATTGATTGTTATCATCAAAAAGAGGGAGATTGTTGAATCTTGAATTTTGATGATGAAATCAATTGATGAGTGTTTAATCTAACATATGTGTTAGGGAAGAATTACAGGTAACTATGATAGGAGCAATTGAGTTACAGCCAGATGATGGGCCAAGATCAAGCTTGGGCATCGGTCGGGTTCGGACAATGTAGTGGGACCTCACCGGGAGTTCACTAGGAGATTTGCCGAAGGGATTGGGAAGCTCGCTGGGAATATGCTGGGAGATCATCGCAAGAATACCGAAGGTTGTCGGATTGACGGGAGTTAGGTCTTGGTTTAGCTTGTTGGTCATTAAGAGTTGTAATCATTGAGTCATAGTTAGGGATTGAGTCCTAATTGAGTTGGATTTAGATGAAATCCAAATCAACTCAATAAGGCAACCGGGTCCACCTTGGGATGTGATTGAGCTAGGTTGCAGCACTCAATTAGTTGACCAGGGGATTGGTCAACTGATGGTTCAAATCAGGATTGGAAAAGCGAAGGGATCACTTTTCTAGGATTCCCGACGGATAAATCGCCAGTGAGCGACGGTTCAACCAGCACCGCCCAGGTTTTTGGGCGGCTGAACCACCCAGGATGGGTGGGTAAATCGCCGGTTCTAGGTTTTCGGGCGACTGAACCGCCCGGTGCCGGCGGGTGAACCGTCCGTACCTTGATTTTTGGGGTATGTTTAAATTTTGGCTCTAAAATTTTGAAGCCATTTAGGGCTATAAATACCCCAAGTTTTTTTTTGCATTCCATACAACAATTTTGGGGATTACATTATGTAAAAAAAAATTGTATATGAATTGTAAGAAAAATTAAAGGGGAAGCGAAAGGGCTCAGAGTTAGAAAATTCTTGAAGTCTCCCTTGTAAGCAAAGTGTAAGGGTTTGGTCTTTACCCAAAAAGATCGGTAGTGGACGCTAATGTGCCTCAAGGAGGAGGACTCCGGAGTGGACGTAGGCCCGTTGGTGTCAGACCACTATAATTGTGAGTGTTTTATTCTTGTCGTATTTACTACTTGCAATTGTCGAGTTCTTAATCGTTTTGAACTAAATATCTATTAGACGCTTATGATTTTTTACTTACTCTTTGAAAACGAAGTTTCAAGTCAAGCTGCTTGTTCTTTCTTAAGTAATTTTTAAGCAAGTAACTTAGTAATTTTCTTTTAGTCACTTACTTTTTACTTAAACAAAAATCTTCGGATCTTTCTATCTTGTTTCAAGCCAAAAGCTTTTTGCTAAAATGAAAATTTACACTTGCACTAATTCACCGCCCCCACCCCACCCTCCTAGTGCCAATTAATCATAACACTCCAACTGTATAGCATTCACTAATTCCATTTTGCGGCTTAATGCATCGAATACAATATTTGCCTTTCCGGGCTTGTACTCCATTACCATGTCAAACATGGCCAAGAAGTCTTATCATCATACTTGTTTCGGGGAGAGTTTCCTTTGAGTCTAGAAGTAACTTAATGCGACATTGTCCGTCCTTAGCATGAATGATGCTTTCAAAAAGGTAGTGTCGCTAGACTCATAGACAGTGGACCACCGTTGTCATCTCCTTCTCATGCACGGGATATCGCCACTCGATCTCGTTGAGCTTGCAACTCCCGTAGGCCACTGGATGACCCTCTTGCATACGTACTCCCCCA
Source organism: Ensete ventricosum (assembly GCA_029747655.1). NCBI lineage: Eukaryota > Viridiplantae > Streptophyta > Magnoliopsida > Zingiberales > Musaceae > Ensete > Ensete ventricosum. The sequence continues at coordinate 36,064,824 of JAQQAF010000004.1, read as the reverse complement.
ATAGCGAAGTCGAAAGCATATGTATGGACTTCAAATGACTTCTCATAGTTCGATAATCTGAGTATTGGTTCCTCCAACACAGCAGTCTTCAGGTCTTGAAAAGTCGCTTCATACTTATCTGACCATCTCTAAGGCTACTCCTTCCTTAGCAACTCCATTAGTGGAGCTGTGCGCTTCGAGTATCCAGCTGTGAAGGGCCGATAATAATTGACGAACCCAAAGAAGGATCTCAATTCTGGCACCTTCTTTAGTGTCCACCAGTCTACCACAGCTTGCACCTTCGATTTATTCATTAGGATAAAACCATTACCGATTCGATGCCTCAAGAATAGAATCTCCGTCTGAGCAAAGTAACACTTCTCCCTCTTTACAAACAAAGTGTTCTCCCTGAGAACTTTGAAGATTGTCTGAAGGTACTCAACATGCTCATCAAGTGTTTGGTTATAGATGATGACATCATCTAGGTAGACGACCACAAACTTGTCCAAATATTCCTTGAACAATTGGTTCATTAGAGTACATAATGTGGCTGGAGCATTGGTTAAGCCGAAAGACATCACTAAAAACTCAAACGCTCTATACCTAGTCACACAAGCAGTCTTCGCCTCGTCACCTTCTGCAGTATGCACCTGCAAGTACCCTGACCAAAGATCGAGTTTGGAGAAGTACTTGGCCTCGTCGAGTTGATCAAACAAATCCGTGATGAGTGGGATGGGGTATTTGTTCTTCACTGTCATTTTGTTCAGGGCTCGATAATCGACACATAATCATAGGCTCCCATCTTGTTTCTTCTGGAGGAGGACTGGAGCTCTGAATGATGCTTTTGAACTACGGATGAGACCACCATTCAGCAATTCGTCTAACTATTTCCTGAGTTCTTCTGCCAACTCTGGAGGGGCCATGCGGTATGGTGGCCTCGCTGGAGGGGCCATGCGGACTGGAGCTCCAGCTCGATACGATGATCCACGCCCCTGCGTGGTGGAAGAGTTTTTAGTAACTCAGTCGACATCACATTTGAGAACTCTTTCAGAATGTTCGCCACTGCGACAGGTTCTTGAATGGCTTCCTCATCTAGTGTCTCTAGCTTTAATATGGCTACAAAGGTTGATTCACCTTTTCGTACCTTTTTCTTCAATTGTAATGCTGATATTTGTTATGGATCCTTGGTTCCTCCTCAAGAAATTGAAACCACACAGGGGTTGTTGCCTCCCATTAAACATAAGGAGTTCAAGAATGACATTGGCACCAACTTCACTATGTGCATGAGGTCCATTCTGAAAATCACTTGGAAGTCGTCCAAGGGCACCACCATCATGTTTGTGTACCTGCTCCATGTTTTGATCTTGACGGGGACCCCTTTTGCTAGTCTGAAGATCCGCTTAGACTCCGAGTTCACAGCTTTCATACCACTTGAGTTATTCTCCAAGATTAGTCCAAGTCGCTTAGCTTCTCGATCGGCAATAAAATTATGAGTAGCACCCGTGTCCACCATTGCCCGGGTTGTTCGGCCATTTAGTTTGATGTCCACATACATCAACTCGCTGCTCCCTACCTTTAGTGGCTTTGCCTTTGTGTTCTCCCCCACTTGACCTTGCAATGCCTTTAACAAAGGAATGGCTCCAATTCGGGGTCCTTGCGACTCTTTATCGTCGCTATTGGATTCAGGACTACTCGAACTAAGTGCGATGACTTTGCCCTTGTTTGACTTATGGGGGTGTATTGATGTTGTTAAAACATTGAGTGTATGCTTTTACAAGCACTCCCTCACTATGTGCGATCCTCCGCACAAGAAGCATCCATCAAATTTCGGAGCTTTGCCTTTCGAGCTTGGTTCCTTGTGGAAGCTCTTCTTCTTCTGTTCGCCCCCAGACTCCTTTGTACAAGAGTTTTTGTTGGGCAATTTCCCGAGGATTGTTTCTTCTTTCCCAAGTCCTCCGAAGAAACAAAATTAGTTAGCCTTTCTGCGGCTGCAATTGCCCCGACCACGTCAGTGACATTCCTTCGATACAATTCTTATTGTGCCCATGGCTTTAAGCAATCGAGGAAGCTGAATAGTTTGTCCTTCTTGGACATGTCTTGTATATCCAACATCAAGACCGAAAATTATTTCACATAGTCACTGATGAATGTACTTTGGTGGAGTTGTCTCAGTTTCCTTCTTGTGACGAACTCTATGTTCTCGGGCAAGAACTGAGTTCTCAACTCTCGCTTCAAGTCTTCCCATGTATTCACATGACATTGACCCCACTGTATCTCTTCCCAGCGGGTTCGCCATCAAAGTTTTGCATCTCGTTCAAATACATTATTGCTATAGAAACTTTGGTTTCCTCCGAATCGGGTCTCGTAGCACGAAAATATTGTTCCATGTCGAACAGAAATTTTTTTAGCTCCTTGGCATCTCTGACACCCCCATAGCAATTCGGCTCCGGTGCCCTGAAGCTTGGTGGCGACGTAGTGCGAGCATTGTTCCCTCCCGCATTAAGAGTTCTTATGAGCATCATCACCTTTACCGTGAGTTTCGCTACAACTTCATGTAGGTATCATATCGAGTCTTTGGTGTCCTCTGTCAGTCGGTCGACCAAGGACTCAACCCTGTCCATCTGAGATTTAGCTTCTTATTGTGATCTCTCTACCCTAAGGAGTCTTCGTTGCCTTTGTTAGAGTTCCTCCAAGCTCGCTTCAAGAACATCAAGGCAGGTTTCCACCGTTGTAAGTCTCATTTTGTGGCTCCTTTTCCTAGTTGGCACACAAGATTGTCTTGTTTGTGCTCTTCATGAGTGGCTCCAATAGTTTACGAGTGAGTTTGCACTTGTAGCCCACCTACGGCTGCTTGGGGCAAGGGTCCGACTTGCCCCATCTTGCTCGATTCACCACGGTGCTTCGCCATGGCGAGATTACGAATCCTCTTTGCTTGCTTGTTCGAATTACTTGTCTGCTTTGATACTACAATGTCATGGAGTTAGCTAAATTTGCCTAAGCCATGCAGCACCATAGCGGCAAACTTGAAGACTTAGCTGGAATTGCCTAAGTCACGGAGCAACCTTGTCCAATGTTATGAACTTAGTTGGGATTACCTAAGTCATGAAATGCCGAAGCGTTATTTGCACGGAAAGGGTCAGCCCACTTGCAACCTTGTGCGAGTCCCGAAGGACCTGCAAAAGATAAGTTGATTAGTTTTGAAGATGAACGACAGACAAGTCCCGACGTCTCGCAGAGAGTGTAGCTCTTACAAGCAATTCGTTGAACATCTTGAGTGCAATAGAGAAAGAGAGAAAGAGAGCGAAACAGGACTTTAGAGGGCTATGAGAACGATTGTAAGTCCACAAATGACGGTTTCCAAGATATTAGATGCAAGTCAAGTTCAACTCTTTATGAATGCTTACGCCTGATACTATCCCAAAGCCCCATCCCTCCTTGTGCCACCAGGTGGTTCCAAGGGGCTGAGATGGTTGACACTCTGCACCACTTAAAATACATGCTGCAACATGCGAAAATGGCCCAAATCTATGTCGTTTTAGGCTATTTTGGTTCTACAGAATGAATGGTCGTTCTGCAACGTTATAGATGGTTATTGCTCACATTTCTTAGGCAAAAACACATAAAAATAAGACAAAATAGGCTCCAAACATCTGTACAAGTAAGCAAAAGTGACGAACGGTCCGTTGAGTGAAGGCGTTGCGGTTGAGCAAAGACCGTTCGTGACATTTCGACGATTATACCGCCGGCGCCGGCGGTTGTACTGCCTGTACCCATATTTTTCAGATATGTTTAAGTTTTGGCTCCATTTTTGAAGCCAATTGGAGTCTATAAATACCTCAAATTTTCTTACATTTAGACAAGGAATTCACACAAGTCATTGGGCAAAAATTTGTGAAAAAAAATGTACTAAAAGTGTGTAAGAAAGAGAAAAGTGGCAAGAGAGTGAGTCAAGTGTTATAATTCTTGTAAGAAGTCTCCCTTGTGAGTTAAAAGCTTATAAGGGTTTGGTCTTCACCCAAAGAAGATCGATAGTGGACATCGGTAGGCCTCGACGAAGAGAACTCGGGAAGTGGACGTAGGCCAAGATTGGGGCCGAACCACTATAAAATTGTGATTGTTTCTTTTCTGTTTATTTTTAGTATTTATTAGCTTTATGAATATCTGAATCTTTAGTTTGATTCACTCACGTATTTAAAATCATGATTTTTTACACTTGCACTAATTCACCCTCCTCTTAGTGCCAATTGATCCTAACACCAACTTACTAATTAGAGATGTCACTTGGGAATCTTACAAAAAAATTGAAGGAGAAATTTTTAAAATTCGTTACTGCTCAGACTTGAGGATAAGACTATTTTGGAGATGTGATAAATATTATGAATCCTTAATTTTAAGAGTCATTAATTTTAAAGATATGATATTAATCTTTATTTTTATATTTAGTCTTTAATAGTTATAGTAAATGAGGAATTACTATTTTATTTTTATTAAAAATCCTAATCATGATTAGCTAATGATTAAATAATTCTATGTATATATAATGCTTTTGAATATTTTTTTTCAAGGAATCAAATATAATTCAAAGCCTTTAGCTAAATCAGAGATTCTAAGTGATGAGACTAATCCCCTGGAACGATGAAATATCTATCTTTTTTTTCTTAGATAAAATCCTAAGATTTTATCAAAAGTATAGTTATCTAGCAATTGAGATACATATCAACATTGTCGTTGACACAAATATGTACAAGATAACATAATGTGAACACAAATCTAATCAAACCATAGGCAAACAAGAGTTGCTAACGGGGTCCAACAAAGCCGGCACCAAATACTTCCTCCCGTTCTCTCCTTCCACGTTATAGCTCGCCCTCGTCTTCACGTCCACCCTCAGTTTCCCACCATAGCCAGGGTATGCGCCCTCACCATAGACGCCTGGGCACACGGCAGCCACCTCCACCGGCGCGTTCCGATCGCCCTGGAAGTATCCGCCGCCGTACGGGTTGGTGACGGAGCCGGCCAACAGCGTCGCCAAGTTGATCACCATGCCGTCGATCCCCACGTCTCCGTTAGGCGCGCCCAGGGGCTGCCCCTGCTGCCCGTAGGCTGGCTTGTGGAACGGCCACGCGCACTGTCCCGGGCACTGGTTCAGGGAGTCGCCCACCCATATGTACGCGGACCGAACATAGCCCGCGGCGACGGATCCGTGCATCCCGCAGGCAGCGGAGCAGAACCCCTCCACGGCCACGTCCGCGGCCGTGAGCACGAGGGCGACCCCGCCCGCCATGACGCCCAGTCTGCGGGCCAGCTCCGAGACGTCGGACCTCCTCAGAAGCCTCCCCATGGAGTACCCCTCGTCTAACACTTGGTTGGTGAGCAACACATGGGTCTTTCTCTTCCCGGCCTTTTGGACGTAGTAGTCGACTGTTCTCCACCATTTGGAGACGGTGGGTGTTCTGATGGCGAAGGTGGTAGGGCGGTGTGGGGGAGTCAGGGAGAGGAGGAAGTCGGAGATAATTGATCTCTGTGATGGTGAGAATTTCCCGTACCACAGGACGGAGATTGGGATGTTTCCCTCCAACAAGGCTCCTCTGTGGTAGGTGAGGATGGTAGGGGGAGGTTGGTAGAGAGAGGATAGCTTCCTTGAGGCAACACATAGGTCTGTAAAGCTCAGAAGGAGAAGAAAGAGAAGGCATGGGGTCGATTCTTTGGGCTGATGGATGGAAGCCATGAAATGCGGAGGGTGAGCAGGATGGAAGGGGTGGCGGGTGGGATGAGAAGAGTAAGGGGAGGTATTCATAGTGGGGAAGGGGAATCATTGTTGTGTCAACAAGGAAGTATTGCCCTTTGCCTTGATCATAGATCAAGGGATTCCTTAGCACATCCCTTGTGTGCTTGGGTTTGGTGGATTGCAGGTGGATTTCTTCCATGCTACTCCTTCAATTCTTTCACATACATAGAGCAATTGCTTAAATTTAATGATCCGATGATGACATAATGCATACTAATCCTACCAATTATAAATCAACTATGCTCAATCAAGTTTTTACTAAGCAAACAGTCGCTTTAATCTCAATCCTCTGAAAAAGGAAATATAAGTTTGAATCTGCATTTTTAAGCTTTATTGATGACTGAAATGAAAATAAGTTTACTGCTAAAGACAAATTAGGACTTGACCTTCCTAAAGATAACAGTGGATGTTTAGGGTTATCTTTTGATTAGTATAATGTCTTGGGAAGACTTACAGGAAAGGAGAAGGAACCCACTATTTCTACAGAGTTTAAAGTGCAGTTTGACCAAAGGAAGAAAGGGATAAATTTTTTTTTTCAACAAGTCACTATTTATTACGAGCCAAGCTTAATACACTCATTACTCATCCATATTATTTCAGTCAAGTACACTCAAAACACATTCTGCACGCAGTATTTTACAGAGAATAATATTCATAAATGTAGAATTTGATGATGGATATTGAAGTCCAAAACACTGAGGATATTGATATTTGATATTCCAAAAGAAAATCTTATTTGAAACATGAATTAAAGGTTTAAGATCAAATTATTTCTAGCTTTGTGGTTTCTCTTGGAATAAAAATTAATTTGCATGGCTTAGTTGTCGCTACAAAAGAAAAGATATATTAATCAATGAACATGCTGAAATGCCCTGATCATCTGCACTGATGCATGATCATATTTATCTTCAATCAAAATCAGGGAAAATAGAAACAGTACAATGTTTCTGCTTTGAGAATGAACCCTTCCGGAGTCGTCACTAGAAAAGTAAGCACAGTGCCCATTCCCCATTAGAACTAAAAAACAATCTTTAATTTCATACATCAGTTCCGAGACAACATCCGATTTATTTAGATTAAATCATTGTAATCATTTTTTATTAATTTTTTTCATTTATTATCATTAATAATTTATTTATTATTATTTAAATATTTTATTTTTCATTGAATGTAATGGTTATTATTAAATTTTTTATTAATGACTATTAAGATTCTTAATTATGATTTGAATATTTTGATATTAAATTAATTCTTGAACGTTATGAAATTGATGATACTAAATCTTATACATATGTATATATATACATATATATATATATATATATATATACATATATATATACATATATATATATACATATATATATATATATACATATATATATATATGTATATATATATATATACATATATATATATATATATATATACATATATATATATATACATATATATATATATATACATATATATATACATATATATATACATATATATATACATATATATATATATATATATATATATATATATATATATATATATATACATATTAATTTTTTTCATTTATTATCATTAATAATTTATTTATTATTATTTAAATATTTTATTTTTCATTGAATGTAATGGTTATTATTAAATTTTTTATTAATGACTATTAAGATTCTTAATTATGATTTGAATATTTTGATATTAAATTAATTCTTGAACGTTATGAAATTGATGATACTAAATCTTATACATATGTATATATATACATATATATATATATATATATATGTATATATATATATGTATATATATATATGTATATATATATATGTATATATATATATGTATATATATATATGTGTATATATATATGTGTATATATATATGTGTATATATATATGTGTATATATATATGTGTATATATATATGTGTATATATATATGTGTATATATATATGTGTATATATATATATGTATATATATATATGTATATATATATATGTATATATATATATATGTATATATATATATGTATATATATATATGTATATATATATGTATATATATATGTATATATATATATGTATATATATATATGTATATATATATATGTATATATATATATGTATATATATATATGTATATATATATATGTATATATATATATGTATATATATATATGTATATATATATATGTATATATATATATGTATATATATATATGTATATATATATATATATATATATATATATGTTTTGGTCCTTGGGCTTAATATCAAGTTTTAAGGATTTTTTATACCATCTAAAATGAGAATTTTGAACTAAGAAGTGCCAATATACTAAGAGAAATCATTGCTGAAATTTTCGACAATAATGGTTGGATGTATGTAATTTAAGTTTTCGTAATAGTTTCTGATAGGACCCTAACAGGGTCGGGTCTATCGATTCATAATAAATTCAAGTTGAGTCATGTTGGTCTGTCAGTTAGAGTTGGGTCGGGTGAGTCAAATCGAGTTAGTTATAAGTTGGTTAGGATTGATTATTATCTTAATTTAGGGTGAAGTCGGTTATTATTTTCAGTTAGGAGATTATTTGATTTCTATTAGTTAGTTAAGAGTTCAAGTTTAGTTAGTGGGACTCTGAGTCTAAGCCTGGAGGTACTCTTGGCAGAACCCTATGAATAATGGTGCAAACTCTTTTATCAAGCAATAAATCAATGTAGAAGTATGAGTTTTAGCCAATAGGCAAAATCCTAGGAGGGGCGATCCCCTATCGAGATGAAGGAGGCAGATCCCCTCGAAGTGATCAAGGAGGCTCGATCCCCTCGAAGTGATCGTTTTGTTAGGATCAATTGACACTAAGAGTGGGAGGGGGAGTGAATTAGTGCAAGTGTAAGTTTTTCGTTTTAAACAAAAATATTTCGGTTTAAGCACGATAGAAAGATTCAAAGCTTGTTGTTTAAATAAAGCAAGTGAATGATAAGAAGATTACTAAGTTACTTGCTCACTAATTACTTAAGAAAGAGCAAGAAAATTCGAAAGATAAAAAACATCGTAAGTGAAATGTTTGATTTCAAAGAGTAAACAAGATCAGAAGCGTTAATAAGGAAAGAAAAAGATGAACTCACAATTTTTATAGTGGTTCGGCACCAACGGCCTACGTCCACTCCCGAGTCCTTCTTCTTAAGGCACATCGACACCCACTACCGATCTTCTTTGGGTGAAGACCAAATCCTTAAACTTTACTTACAAGGGAGATTTTGAGAAAATTTCTAACTCTAAGCTCTCTCCCTTCCCTTTTCTTTTTCTTACAAATCACACATAAGTTTTTTTTCACAGAGTTTAATTGCCCAAAAAGAGTTATTGTGAATGCAAGAATACTTGAGATATTTATAGACCCCAAGTGACTTCAGAAATTTGAGCAAAAAATCAAATATACCCGGAAAAAATCGGGGTACGGGCGGTTTACCCGTCGACCTGGGTGGCTAAGTTGCCCGAACACCAGGGTACGAGCAGTTTACCCGTCAGCTCTGGGTGGGTCAATTGCCGAAAGTACCCAGATTCTTGGGTACAGGCGGTTCAATCACCTAGCCTGGGCGGGTCAGCCGCTGTCAGCCTCCCGAAAGCCTAGGTGGCGGTGGTACACCCGTCGCTCACTGGCGGTTTAGTCACCGAAATTTTTACAAAAGTGGTTCCCTCCACTTTTCGAATTTTGGCTTAAACCTGATGTTGACAAAATCTCTGGTCAACCAATTGAGCTCAACCTGAGCTCAATCAAACCTCAATAGTGGACCCAGTTGCCTTACTAAGTTGATTTGGATTTTATCCAAATCTAACTCAATTAGGACTCATTTCTAACTATAACTCAACGATTACAACGCTTAAAGACCATAAGCTTAAACTAAGACCCAATTTTCACCAATCCGGTAACCTCCAGTATTCTTATGGTAAGTCATCCGGTCTTCTTCCAGTGATCTCTCGGCGTGCTCCCAACGAGCTTCCCGATCCCTTCGGTGAATCTCCTAGCGAACTCTCGGTGAAGTCCCATTACATCGTCCAAACCCGGCCTGATGCCTAAGCTTGATCTTGGCCCATTATCTGGTTATAACTTCATTGCTCCTGTTATAGTTAGACCTGCAAATCTTCCTCTAACACACATGTTAGATAAACACTCAATTGATCTCATCATCAAAATCCGAGATTCAACAATCTCCCCCTTTTTGATGATGACAATCAATTGATGATGGGAGTTAATCCTAACTCCCCTAAATTCATGCCATGATAAAAATGACTTAAATTCAAGAGAATCACTCACTCTTGAATTTAAGTGAATTAAGACAATCAATACTTCAAGCAAATCATATTTCAAGGATAGCAATAAGACTTGTATATATGAATAATAATTTACTTTTAAAGTATCATGTCATCAATGCATCAAGGATTATCATGTTATCAACGCATGTCATCAATGCATCAAGGTTTATCATGTTATCAACGCATGTCATCAACGCATCAAGGATTATCATGAATTCAAATATTTAAAAATTTTCCTTAAGTTATTCATCAACACCCATTTAATTACATAAGTCATCAATATCCATTCAATTACATAAGTCAACAATATCCATTTCTCCCCCTTTGTCATCAATAAAAATGTGTGAAGTGAGAGTAAGGATTTTAGGCTTATGAGTTTTTGCTCCCCCTTTTTTAAATATAATATGATTCATAAAGAACTTTCTTCCTCTTGTGAAAAAGAAGGAAAGAAAACAAGGGAGGAGTTACAAAAATATTATTAACAAGAGCTTTCAATTTTGTAGAGATGAATTTAGAAAAGAAAATTTTAAAGATAAGCTAAAAAATCTAAGAAATCCAAGAAGATTCAAGAGTTTAAGAGCTACTCATGCATTTTAAAATCATCTCATGTAATTTAGTAATTTTTTTGTAAATAATAAGATGGATAATTCATGTCAACAATAAGATAATTTCATAACAAGATAATTTTTTAAACATTATTATCTAGATTAGCAAATCACATACTTTCATGATTTAGCATTCCAAGTTCTCACTAAGAAAATCAAATTGTTCTTCATTTAAGGGTTTTATAAAAATATCTGCTAATTGATGCTTAGTGTCAATAAATTCCAAAGAGATATCTTGACAATTTACATGATCCCTTATAAAATGATGTCTAATATCAATATGTTTGGTTCTTGAATGTTGAGTAGGATTTTTGGTTAGACATATAGCACTTGTATTATCACACTTTATAGAAATATTTTTAATTTTATTCCATTCTTCTAGTGTGTTTTTCATGACTTGTGCACAACATGCACTAGCTGCAATATATTCTGCTTCCGCAGTAGATAAAGCTACTGAATTTTATTTCTTGGAAGTCCAAGAAACAAGTGTATGCCCCAAAATTTGACATGTTCCGGTAGTGTTTTTTCTATCTATTCTACATCTACCAAAATCAGCATCAGAATAGGTAATCAAGTCAAAGTTCTTTGATTTAGGATACCATAATCCTAATTTAGATGTTCCTTTCAAGTATCTAAAAATTCGTTTAACTGCTTTCAAAGGAGAGAGTTTTGGGTTAGATTTATACCTTGCACATAATCCAATACTAAACATGATATCCAATCTTGTAGCAGTTAAGTATAATAAAGTTCCTATCATACCTCTGTAAGTTTTTAGATCAAAGTTTTCTCCTTCACTATCTAAGTCCAACTTTGTAGATGTGCTCATGGGAGTATTTAATGTTTTAGCATTTTCCACGCCAAATCGTTTTATTAAGTTCAATGTGTACTTGTTTTGATTAATAAAAATATCATCATCAAGTTTTTTTATCTGTAATCCTAAGAAGAATGTTAACTCACCCATTAGACTCATTTCAAATTCTTGACTCATTTTTTTAGCAAAAAACTCACATAAAGATTCATTTGTAGATCTAAAAATGATATCATCAACATAAATTTGAATTACAAGTAAATTATTTTTAAAATGCTTAAAAAATAATGCGGTATCAACCTTGCCTTTTGAAAATTTATTTAAAATGGGAAAGAACTAAGTCTTTCATACCAAGCCCGAGGGGATTGTTTTAATCCATAGAGAGCTTTTGTAAGTTTGAAAAATATGATTAGGAAGAAGATTATTTTCAAAGTCGGGGGGTCGTTCAACATATACTTATTCGGAAATAAAACTATTTAGAAAAGTATTTTTAACATCCATTTGAAACAACTTTAAATTTTTAAAAGAATCAAAGACAAGGAGCATCCTTATGACTTAAAGTCTAGCCACGGGAGTGAATATTTCATCATATTCGATTCATTCTTCTTGGTTGAAACCTTTGGCCACTAATCTAGCCTTGTTTCTAACCACGATACCATTTTCATCTTGCTCGTTTCTAAGTACCCATTTAGTACCAATCACTAAATGGTCATTAGGTCTAGGAACAAGCTCCCATACCTCATTTCTCTCAAATTGATTAAGCTCTTCATGTATTACATTAACCCAAGAATCATCTCTTAGGGCCTCATCAATAAATTTTGGCTCGATTTGAGAAAAAAACGTGACATTTGCACAAAAATTTCTAAAAGAAGACCGAGTTTGAATTCCTTTTGATGTTTCTCCTATTATAAGTTTCTTAGGATGATCATTCACATATTTTCATTCCTTGGGTAAAGTATTAAAAGTAGATATATACAAGTTAATTTTAGGAGTATTATCTTTTAAATTCAAAGTATCAAAATCAATTTCATCATCAAAATCAATCTTCTTAAATTCGGAAAGCTCATTAAAAACAACATGAATGAATTCTTCTATTACTAATGTTCTTTTATTAAAAACACGCTAAGCTTTTGAAATAGAAGAATAACCTAGAAAAATACCTTCATCGGATTTTGAAAATAAGAAATATTGGATTTTTTACCTAAAACATCCTTTTCCTTCAAAATAAAACATTTTCAACCAAATATTTTAAAATAAAAAATATTGGGTTTTTTACCATTCTACAATTCAGAAGGAGTTTTAGTGAGTAATGGTCTTACTAGAACCCTATTTGAAACATAGCATGTCGTATTAACGACTTTGACCCAAAAGTATTTGGGAAGACTATATTCATTCAACATTGTTCTAGCCATTTCTTGTAAGCTCATATTTTTTCTTTCCACTACTCTATTTTGTTGTGGATTTCGTGGAGTAGAGAAGTTATGGATATATCTATTTGAATAACAAAAATTTTAAAAATTATTATTTTAAAATTCTCCACCATGATCACTTTGTATTGAAGAAATCATGCATCCTTTTTCATTTTGAACAACTTTATAAAATTTTACAAAATATTTAAATATATCACTTTTATGTGGTAAGAAATATGTCCAAGTATATCTACTAAAGTCATTCACTAAAAGAAATGCATATTTGCTACCACCTAAACTTGTAATGTTAATTGGTCCAAATAGATCTATATGGATCAATTGAAGTGGTCTAGAGATGCTAATTTAATTTTTTAACTTAAAGCTACTCTTTATTTGTTTTCTTAATTGGCAAGTGTCACATACTTTGTCTTTGATAAACTTAAGATTAGGTAAACCTCTTACTAGTTCCTTGGTAGAGATTTGGTTTAAAAGTTTCATGCTAGTATGACCTAATCTTTTATGCCAAAACCAAGCATCATCATTTAAAGCCAAAAAATAAGTTTCATCATAAAATTTTTCAATATCTATGTTGTATACATTGTTGTTTCTCAAGGCAATCAACGATTTATTTTTGTGTGGCAATTCAATTATGCAAGCATTAGGTTAAAATTTAATCATATATCCTTTATCACATAATTGACTAATGCTAAGCAAGTTATGTTTTAAGCTATCAACTAACAACACATCGTCAATCAAGAGGTTTGATGTGTTACCCATTGTTCCTTTTCCAATGATTTTACCATTGTTGTTGTCTCCGAATGTAACAATTCCTTCACTTAAGCTAGTGAGCTTAGAAAAATAAGATGGATCTTCGGTCATATGCCTTGAACATCCACTATCAAGATACCATTTGGTGCTCTTAGCTTTAGTTTGGAGACAAACCTACAAGAAGGATATATTTGATTTAGTCACTCATTTTATATTGGGTCCTCCATAAAGAACTCTTTCTTTTTTTTCTAACTAATTTTTATTATATAAGGTTTTCTTTGAAACCCATACTGGTTGATGTGAACTACATTTTCTAAATAGGCATTTATTTGCCTTATGTCCTAATTTACCACAAAAATTACACATAATTCTTGGTGGCATGTTTAATGTAGGTCCTCTTACAAACATGGTTGGCTTCCGTTGGACATTACCAACAAGCCTATGTCATTTTTCTATTAATATGACCCTTATTTGCAAGGATCATATTTAGAGATTTGTTCTATATTTCAAATTTTTTTAGTGTGGTTTTAAGCATGATATTCTCTTCTTTAGCATTATCTAGCAAATCATATTTAGAACATGGTTTATGTGAAACTAATGAATCATGCATTTCGTCAAGTCTTTTAACTAATAAATCATGATCAACTTTAAGTAATTTAAAAGACTTGCTAAGTTTTCTAAACTCATTGAATAAATCATGATACATATTTAATAATTCTAAAAAATATATATTTAAAGGCTTACTAACCTCATCTTCGATCGTCATTAAGGCATAGTTAGCCACTTCTTGTTTGGAGTTATCTTCCTTATCCAAAGAGCTCGATTCATCTCAAGTAGCCGAAAGTGATTTCTTTTTGAGTGTTGGCTTCTTCTTCAAATGAGGACATTCATTCTTGAAATATCCTAGTTTTTTGCATTCATAGCAAATAACATTGTCCTTCGATTCATTTTTATTTTTATAGTTCTTATTTCTTTATAAATCTTTTAAATTTTCTTGATGACAAAGCAATATCATGGTCCTCATCACTCAAGGTTTCACTCGAGGAGTCATTTATTTTTCGAAGTGCTACATCCTTCCTGTTCTTTGGAAGGGGTTTATCAAGCTCATCATGAGCTTTATAATTTAGTTCATTGTCATAAGAGAGCCAATCAATTCTTCAAGAGGCAAGTTATTTAAGTCTTTGGCCTCTTGAATAGCGATTACTTTAGGATCCCAATTTTTAGGTAAAGATCTCAAAATCTTACTAACTAATTCAAAATTTAAAAAATATTTTTCAAATGCTTTTAGGCCATTGATGACATCCTGAAACGGGTGTATATGTCTTCAATGGACTCACTTGGTTTCATTCGAAAGAACTCATAGTTATGAACTAAAATATTTATCTTGGATTCTTTTACTCTACTAGTCACCTCGTGTGTGATTTCTAGAGTGTGCCAAATATCAAAGGCCGATTTGCATCAAAAGTTTGAAAAGAGAAATCGAAACCAAATCTTATTCATAGTATAAAAATGAAAACCTTCTCTATATCAAGGCAGAGGTTAATCATGACTCTGATACCAAATGTAAGAAACATTTGAAACCAAAATGTGTTTCTAAAACACTATCATAGAAACACAATGAAACTATTGCATAAACTTAAATTGCGTACCTCTAGCCATTATTGTCAAAAATTTCAATAATAATTTCTCATAGTATTTTGGCACTTCTTGCTAAGCATACTTCGCACCATGTCTAATAATGTTTGGTTTCTTCTTTTGCAACACCATTCTGGTCTGGCGAATCAGACATAGTGTATTGGGCAACAAACCCATGTTCTTGAAGAAACCTAGCAAAAGGATGAGGTGCTTATCCATTCTAAGTATATCAATCATAATATTCTCAACCTTTATTTAATCTCATGATTTTAATTTGCTTGCCACATTGATTCTCAACTTCAGCCTTAAATACTTCGAAGATATCCAATGTTTCATTTTTATTACGAAGCAAATAGATATACATATATCGTGAGTAATCATTTATAAAGGAGATGAAGTATTTCTGACCATGTGTGTCCATGTGTGGACAACATATATCAGTATGAATGATTTCTAATATGTCTAAACTCCTATTAGCACATTTCTTGGACATATTGGTCTGTTTTCCCTCAATACGATCCACACAATTCTTAAAATTAGTAAAATCAAGAGTACTAAGTACCCATCACTAACTAATCTTTTAATTCTCTCTACGGAGACATGTCTTAACCTCTGTTGCCATAACATAGAGGAGTCTTCATTCATTTTACACCTTTTAGTGCCAACATGAATATGTATTGAACTATGAGTATTTTCATTTTATAAGAGAATTCAATAAAGACCATCAGACAAAATATCATTAATAATACAATCAGATTTATATAATAAACTAAATAACATGTCTTAAAAATTAAAGGAATATCCAAATGGTATGAGTCCAAAAAAAGAAATTAAGTTTCATGAGAAACTTGGTAAATAAAAGGTCCTTTCTAATTCTAAAATAAAGCCACTAATCAAGGTTAAAATACATATTCCAATTCCCTCCACATGTGAGCCCATCATATTTCCTAATAAGATGCTTTACTCACTTTCCACTGGTTTCCTCAGGTTTTGTATACCCTATAAAGAGTTTGCAATATGGATTGTTGATCCAGAATCAATTCATTAGGTGTTAATATTAGCATTAACCATATTAGATTAATAGCACATGAACGAGGTTGGTTTACCTTTTTTTAAGCCATTGTTGGAATTTCATGCATTCCTTCGTCATGTGTCCCTTCTTTTTATAGAAGAAACATTTTGCTTCTTTCTTAATATCAGCTTGAGGTGATATTCTACCTTTTCCTTACTGATTGACTTGATTTTTGTTAGTTTTATTCTTCTTGCGAGTGGTTACCACAAATGCACTCTCACCGAGCTCCACCACTAGCATCTCTTCTTCTTGGATACACATGGTCATTAATTAATTAATTGACTATTTGTCCTTATGTGTGTTATATGAAATCTTAAAAGACCCATATTGATGTGGAAGAGTGTTCAGAATGTAGTGCACCAAGAAAATTTTTGGCATATCAACCTTAAGTTTCTTAAGTTGAGCCACAATATCCTGAATTTACATTATATGCTCGCGTATACCTTTTATGTTGGTGAGTCTAAGAGATGAGAATTTCATTATTAGGGTGATTGCTAGTGCCTTATCCGAAGTGATGAACTGCTCGTCAATAGCTTTTAGTAAATCTCACACCTTATTATACTAGTCAATAGAACCACATATACCAACAGCTTAATAAACATCAAGCTGAATCGATTCGATTGCTCCAATCGCTCATATAGCGCGACCTTACCTAGAGTGTTAGTATTGGTGACTGTAGGTAGTTCGTCCTTCCTAATAGTATAATTAATATCCATCCACCATTAAATAATATAACAAATATTATATTAAATATAATCAATCATAATATTATGTCTAATTCCTTATGTTATTCTTATTTTAACTTTATATATAATTTTAATTAATTAAGGATATTATGGCTAATCCCTAATTAATTAATATTATATAGATTATTGGATATTTTATTTATATAAACTTGACTCATAAGCATGAATTAATATAACAAAATATTCATACAGAATATGAACATTACCAATAATGAATGTTTCAATTTAAAAAAAAATACTGAAAATCTAATATCCTCATGATTCCCAATACTAGAAGCATCAAAAGTTTCAAAAAAGAAACCAAAACCAAAACCAAAACCAAACCATATTCATGGTATAAAAATAAAAACCTTCTTCATATCAGGGTAGAGGTTAATCATAGCTCTAATATCAAATGTGACATTCCCGAACTTAAGGGTGATACCTATAAGGTATGGAAGGAGAGGATACTCCTTTATCTAGGATGGATGGATATTGATTATACTATTAAGAAGGATGAACCATCTGTAGTCACCAATACCAACACTCCAACTGAGGTCGCACTATATGAGCTATGGGACCAATCCAATTGGCTCAATCATGATGTTTATTAAGACTAAGATAACTGCTGGTATACGTGGTTCTATTGACTAATATAATAAGGTTCGAGATTTGCTAAAAGCTATTGATGAGCAGTTCATCACTTCAGATAAGACAATAGAAAGTACCCTAATAATGAAATTCTCATCCCTAAGACTCATTAACATAAAAGGTGTGCATGAGCATATAATGCAAATGCGGAATATTGTGGTTCAACTTAAGAACCTTGAGGTTGATATGCTAGAATTTTTATTAGTGCACTACATTTTGAACACCCTTTCACATCAATATGGGCCTTTTAAGATTTCATATAACACACATAAAGACAAATGATTAATTAATAAATTAATAACCATGTTTGTTCAAGAAGAAGAGAGGCTAGTGATGAAGCTAGGTGAGAGTGCGTTGGTGGTAACTACTCGCAAGAAGAATAAAACTGACAAAAATCAAGCTAATCAATAAGGAAAAAAAGTAGAATACTACCTAAGGCTAATATCAAGAAAGAAGCAAAATATTTCTTCTATAAAAAGAAGGGACTCATGAAGAAGGAATGCATAAAATTCTAACAATGACTTGAAAATAAAGATAAACCAACCTTGTTTGTGTGCTACGAATCTAATATGGTTAATGTCAATATTAACACTTGGTGGATTGATTCTGGATCAATAATTCATATTGCAAACTCTTTACAGGGTATGCAAAACCTAAGAAAGCTAGTGGGAAGTGAGCAAAACATCTTATTAAGAAAAAAGATGGGCTTACATGTTGAGGGAATTGGAACATGCATTTTCACCTTGTGGCTTTATTTTAGAATTGGAAAGGACCTTTTATGTGTCAAGTTTCTCATGGAACTTAATTTCTATTTCCAGACTCGTACCATTTGGATCTTAAATTTTGAAGACACATCATTTAGTTTATTATATAAATATAATTGTGTTTGAAATTATATTTTGTCTGATGGTCTTTATCGAATTCTCTTACAAAATGAAGACACTTATAGTTCAATACATATTTACATTGGCACTAAAAGGTGTAATATTAATGAAGACTCCTCTATGTTATGGCACCGGAGATTAAGACATATCTTTGTAGAGAGGATTAAAAGATTAGTTAATGATGTGATACTTAGTACTCTTAATTTTACTGATTTTAAGACTTGTGTGGATTGTATTAAGGGAACACATGCTAACAAGTTCAAGAAATGTGCTAAAATGAGTTTAGACATATTAGAAATCATTTTTACTGATATATGTTGTCTAGACATAGACACACATGGTCCGAAATACTTCATATTCTTTATAGATGATTACTCACGATATATGTATATCTATTTGCTTCATAACAAAAATAAAGTATTGGATGCCTTCAAAGTCTTTAAGGCTGAAGTTAAGAATCAATGTGGTAGACAAATTAAAATCGTGAGATCAGAAAGAGGTGAAGAATATTATGGTAGATATATTGAGAATGGATAAACACCTAGTCCTTTTACTAAATTTCTTCAAGAACATGGGATTGTTGCCGAATACACTATGCCTCGTTCTCTAGACCAGAGTGGTATTGCAAAAAGAAGAAATAAGATATTATTAGATATTGTAGGAAGTATGCTTAGCACCTCCAATCTTCCTAAATTCTTATGGACTAAAGCACTAAAGATGATTGTGTATATATTAAACTAAGTCCCAACCAATGCTATCCCAAAGACACAATTAGAATTATGAAAAGGTTGGAAATTGATTTTGCCACATATGCACTTTTGGGGATGTCCGTTTGAGGTCAGGATATATAATCCACAAGAGAATAAACTAGACCCGATGACTATTAGTGGTATTTCGTTGCATATGTCAAAAAGTCCAAATGTTATATGTTTTATTGTCCATTTCATACAACTAGGATAGTGGAATCAAGAAACACTAAGTTTCTTGAGGATGACATGATTAGTGGAAGTGATTAGTTTAGGAACATAGTTTCTACACATGATCATATAGAAACTAAACCTTTCACATCGAATGATAGATTGGTTATAGTTCATAGCACTCTTCAAGTTCAAACTGGTGTTGAACAATCAATCATAGAGGTTCCACAAGTTACTAATAGTATTCTAATAGATCAAACAATTCAGAAATTACAACAAGCTCTTGAGCAATAAGTTGAATCACAAGTTTTCTAAGGAGATATTGGTACAATATTAAGAAGATCTATTAGAAATAACATATTAGCAATTCTTAGTAATTATGTTCTATATCTATAAGAATCTAACTATAATATTGGAGCCAAAAATGATTTTGAAACATTTTCACAGGCCATAAGTTGCAAAGAGTCAAACTTGTGGCATGATGCCATGAAGGAGGAGATGAATTTCATGAAGAGCAATGGAGTTTAGAATCTTGTAGAGTTACCTAATTGGGCAAAGGCCATTGGCCGTAAATGGGTCTTCAAGACTAAGAAAGATTTGTTAGGTAATATTGAAAGATATAAGGCAAGTTGCAAAGGGATTTACTTAAACATGAAGGTTTCTCCTCTAGTGTTGGTGAGCACTTAGTTTGTAAGCTTAGGAAATCTATATACTGTTTAAAACAAATCTCTATTTTAAATTCCAGGAAGTGATTTCTTTGTTCAGATTTGTTAAAAATCCCATGGATCAATGTATATACTAGAAGGTCAATGGAAATAAAATATATTTTCTTATTTTATACGTAGATGATATTTTGCTTGCAAATAATGATAAGAGTTTACTGCATGAGGTGAAACAATTCCTTTATAAAAACTTCGACATAAAGGATATATGTGAAGCATCCTATGTCATTAGCATTAAGATCCATAGAAATAGATCTCGAGGCATTTTAGGCCTATAATAAAAAATCTATATCAATAAGCTTTTAGAAAGATTTCGGATAAGGATTGTTCACCAAGTGTTGCTCCAATTATGAAAGGTGATTGGTTCAATTGTTCACCAATGCCCAAAGAATGACCTTGAGAGGGAACCAATGAAAAATATCCCATATACTTTTGTCATTGGAAGCCCTATGTATGCTTAGGTCTGTACTAGACATGATATAACATTTGCTATGGGGATGCTTAGGCGATATCATAGTAATCTAGGTATGGACCACTAGAAAGCTGCAAAGAAGGTGATAAGGTATCTTTAAGGAACCAAAAATTATATGCTTATGTATTGATATACAGACAATCTAGATGTGTTTGACTACTCAAATTCAGACTTTGTCGACCGTGTTGGTTCTCGTAAATCAATATCATGATACATTTTTAATGGCTGGTGGAGCTATTTCTTGGAGAAGTGTCAAGCAGACTTTGATTGCTACTTCTACCATAGAAGCTGAGTTTGTCTCCTATTTTGAGGCTACTTCATATGATGTATGGCTTAAGAGTTTCTTTTTTGGGCTTGGAATAATGGATTCTATCTTTAGGCCATTAAGAATTTTCTACGACAATTCAGTTGTTGTCTTTATGGCTAAGAATAATAAAAGTGGAAGTCAAAGCAAACATATCGACATTAAGTATATAGCCATAAGAGAATGTGTAAAAGAAAAGAAAGTGGTCATTGAGTATATTAGCACTGAATTGATGATTGCTGATCATTTAACTAAAGGTATGCCATATTTGAAATTCAAAGATCATGTAGAAAAAATGGGACTTGGTTCCACTTTGTAATTGTATTGAAACTCTTACATTTTTGGGATGTTTTCTCATATTCATGTGCACATTAATTTGAGAAAATATATTTGTATGAACTAAGAATAAATATAAGGTTTATTTGTTAAATAATATTACTATATTAAGATTAATTTTTAAGAAACTAAATACATTATGATACATGGAAGATAATACTCACTCTAAGAGAACTTATTGCTATGATTCATGTATTTGTTTCTTAAGAAGATTGTTCGATAAGATTTTTTGCTAAGTTAAAATATGGATGGAAGAATGTAACTATTTTTTTAATTAAATTTTCTCATTTATTATCATTAATATTTTATTTATTATGGTTTAAATATTTTAATTTCCATTCATTATGAATGTAACAATTATTGTTAAATTCCTTCATTCATGACTATTAAAATTTTTAATTATGGTCCAAACGTTTTAATCTTTAATTAATTTTTGAATATTATAAAATTGATGGTAATAAATGTTCCTGATGAGATAACGTCTATATATATGTGTTTTGGTCCCTGAGCTCAATCTTAAGTTTGAAGGATTTTCTACACTATCGATAGCGAGAGTTCTAAGCTGAGAAGTGCCAAATACTAAGAGAACCTATTGCTGAAATTCTCAACAACAATGGCTGGAGGCTTAAGGATTTCCTACACTATCGATAATGAGAGTTCTTAGCCACGAAGTGCCAAAATACTAAGAGAAACTATCCAAAATACTAAGAGAAACCATTGCTAAAATTCTCGACAAGAGTGGCTGGAGATACACAAATTTCATTTTCGTATTAGTTTTGTTGTGTTTCTATTATGGTGATTTAAAAACACATTTTTTGATTCAATTTTTTTAACATTTGGTATCAGAGCAATTAATAGTTTGAGAAATTACATAAAATCCAAAATGCTTATGTCAAAATCTGAGGTTTAATAGTCTAAATTGCATGCTTTACTAATATAAAATATACCAAAAAATGAATCTCATGATATAAAAATTACATGTGGGTTAAATTTTTAATTCAAATAGATTCAAATGATCTTTATGATAAAATTATTAAATTATATACCAATTCATAATCCATGTAGATAAATTATAAAAATAATTTAATATTTTATCATGATTAATTATATAAATATAATAAAAGATCTTGTGGTATAATAATTATTATTTTAAATATAATGAATCAAAATATTATGTCTAATTACTTATGTCATCCTTATTTTAACTTTATATATAATTTAATTAATTAAGAATGTTGAGGCTAATCCTTAATTAATTAAGATTATATAGATTACTAGACATTTTGTTTATATAAATTTGACTCATAAACATGAATTAATATAACAAAATATTCATACAAAATATGAGCTTTACCAATAACAAATATTTCATTTCACAAAAAAATACTAAAAATCTAATATCTTTATGATTTTCAACATCAAAAGTTTGGAAAGAGAAATCAAAATCAAAATCAAACTATTTCTATGATAAATGAAAACCTTCTCCATATCAAGGCAAAGGTTAATCACGACTTTGATACTAAATATTACGACCCGAGTTGATAAGTTAATTGGCCTATCAACTTCGTTTGGCCCAAACCACTAGCTAAGCTGAAGTTAATAGTAGTACATTCATCAAACCCTTATAAGTCAATTTTAATCTTGCTCACTTCAGATGTGAGACTAGGGGTATTACAATCTCCCCTACTCAAGAGCTTGAAATCCAACATAGCTAAGATCAAACGCTAACATGGTGCAAATGAAGCGTAGCCCAGTGGTGGCTCCATGACTTGACGAGCCCCCTCACAATGCCCAAATACTAGGTTGGCTCTGATAGCAAATATCATGACCCTGGCTTGATCAGTTGTTCTCCTTGGAGACCTGATGCGATTATGAGTACGATCGGGTGCAGGCAACACTCGGTCCTTCAAATTTTTAAGGGCCGTCGGGGATCAAACCTTAAAGACTTTTAAGGCCCATAACCTTTAGCCTGAAAGACTTTCATGGCTCTTAACCTTATGGTCGTGGGTTTGGGCCCCACGATAGGTGCCAATGTAAGAAAATTTTGAAACTAAAATGTGTTTCTAAAACACCATAATAAAAACATAATGAAACTATTACGAAAACTTAAATTACGTACCTCCGATCATTGTTGTTGAGAAGTTTAGCAATGATTTCTTTTTGGCACTTCTCGGCTCAGAATTCTCACTTTAGATGGTGTAGAAAATCCTTCAAACTTCAGATTGAGCCCATAGACCAAATCACATATATATAAACGTTCTCCTATAAAGAACGTTTATTACCATCAATTTATAACGTTCAAGAATTAATTTAAGATCGAAACAATTGAACTATAATTAAGAATTTTAATAGTCATTAATGAAGGAATTTAACAATAACCGTTACATTTATAATGAATAAAAATTAAAATATTTAAACTATAATAAATAAAATACTAATGATAATAAATAAGAAAATTAATAAAAATAGTTATATTCTCCTAGTTGGTCCATACGTTTAACTTAATGACTTGAATTAATCTTACTCAAACAACCTTCTTAAGCGACAAAAATATGAATCATAGCGATAAGTCCTTTTAGAGCAAGTATTATTTTCTATGTATCATAATGTATTTAATTTCTTAAGAATTAATCTTAATATGGTA
Source organism: Ensete ventricosum (assembly GCA_029747655.1). Classification (NCBI taxonomy): domain Eukaryota; kingdom Viridiplantae; phylum Streptophyta; class Magnoliopsida; order Zingiberales; family Musaceae; genus Ensete; species Ensete ventricosum. The sequence continues at coordinate 36,040,802 of JAQQAF010000004.1, read as the reverse complement.
ATATTACTTAATGAATAAACCTTATATTATTCTTGGTCCATACAATATATTTTCTCAAATTAATGTACACATGAATATGAGAAAACAACACAATTATATAAGAGTTTCAATACAATTATAAAATGAAACCAACTCCCATTTTTTCCACATGATCTCTGAATTTTAGAGTTAGCATGCCTTTAGTCAAAGGATCAACAATCAACAATTCAGTACTAATATGCTCAATGACCACTTTCTTTGCTTTTATACATGTGTTTTATGGCTAAATACATAATGTTGATGTGTTTACTTCGACTTCGAATTTTATTATTTTTAGCCATAAAGATACCAGCTGAATTATCATAAAAAATTCTTAATGGCCTAGAAATAAAATCCATGATTCTAAGCCCATAAATGAAACTATTCAGCCATACACCACATGAGATATACTTAAAATAGGAGATAAACTCAGCTTCCATAGTAGAAGTAGCGGTCAAGGTCTGCTTAACACTTCTATAAGAAATAGCTCCACCAACCATTATAAAAATGTATCATGATGTTGATTTATGAGAATCAATATAGTCGAAAAAATCTGAATCTGAGTAGCCAATCACATCCAGATTGTCTGTATATCTATATATAAGCATGTAATATTTGGTTCCTCGAAGATACGTCATCACCTTCTTTGTAGCTCTCCAATGGTCCATACTTGGATTATTCTGATATTGCCCAAGCATCCCCATAGCAAATGATATATCAGGTCTAGTATAGAACTGAGTATACATAAGGCTTTCTATAATAGAAGTATATGAGATAACTTTCATTGATTAACTCTCAAGGTCGTTTTTCGATCATTGGTTTAAATTGAACATATCACCTTTCAAAATAGAATCAACACTTAGTGAACAATTATTCATCCGAAATCTTTCTAAAATCTTATTGATATAGGTTTCTTGTGATAGACCTAAAATGCTGACTATCTTTGTGGATCTTAATGCCAATGACTTCACCTATATCTTTCATGTCAAAGTTTTTAGAAATGAATTGTTTCACCTCATACAACAAACCCTTATCATTAGTTGCAAGTAAAATATTATCTATGTATAAAATAAGAAAACATATTTTACTCTCACTGATCTTCTGGTATATACATTGATCCATAAGATTTTCAATAAATCCGAATGAAAAAAATCATTTCATGGAATTTAAAATACTATTGACGAGAGGATTGTTTTAAACTATATATATATTTCTTAAGCTTACAAACCAAATACTCACTAATACTAGAGGAGAAACCTTCAGGTTGTTTCATATAAATCTCCTCCTCTATATCTCTATTTAGAATGTTGAATCTCAGATTTTGATGATGAAATCAATTGACTAATTTATGATCTAACTTATGTGTTGGAGATAAATAATGTAGGGCTAACTACGACTGTGAAAAGGTAAAATAATTGAAGAAGAATCTATCGTTGGGCTAGAGTCAAGATCAGGCATTGGGCCAAAAAAATCGGGGATAGGCCGAAGCTTTGGATGATGCAGTGGGAGCTCGTCGGGAGTTCACCGAAAGGTGATCGGGAGTTCGTTGGGAGTTTGCTAGACAGATGCCGAGAGTTCGCTGGGAGTTTGCTGAAAGATCGATTGACGTGCCACCGAATAATAAAGATTAGATGTAATTATATTTGTCTTTAAATGTCATAGTTAGTTTTTTAATTAGAGTTAGTTGTGGAGAAAATCTACTAACTCAATTTGGGTTTGATTTGAGCTCATGATAGAGCTCATTTCGTTGACCTAGAAGGAGGTCAACATAAGGTACAGCTCAAGTATGAAATAATACTAAAAAGTGCTATTTCTGAGATACTTGGGTGGTGGTACCATCGATGGTCGACGGTAGCACCACCTACCACCTAGGTGACAGTAATACTGCCAATCCCAATGGTAGCATCGTCACTGCTTAGAATCACGAGCTCTGTTTGGCGATAGTACCGTCGGTGTTGATAGTGGAACCGCCTATACCCTGAAATTTTGAGGTGTTTGAGTTTTTAGCTTTAATTTCTAAAACCAATTGGGGTCTATCAATACCCCAACTATTCTTATTTGGGATAGCAAAAAATTAAACGAAATTCTTATTAAAATTATGTAAAACTTAATTGAGAGCTTTCCTTTTTTATTTCAAGTGTAAAGTGTGTTTAAGGGAAGGGTTGAAAGTTGTAAAGGTTGTTCTCCTAAGCCTACGAAAAGGAGAAAAGTGTGTAAGGGTAGTTGATCTTCATTATTGAAAGAAGATTATTAGTGGACACTGGTGGGCCTCGATGAAGGAGGACTCGGGAGTGGACGAAGGTTAGTTTGACCGAACCACTATGAAAATTCTATGAGCATCTCCTTCTTGTCTTCCTTCAATATTGCTCTTTAATTTATTTACTCTTAACTAGTTCTAATAAAAACATGAGCATCTCCATTCGGGTTTGTCTTTACTATTGCTCTTTAACTTAGTAGCTCTTAACAACTTCTAAGAAAAGTACTTTTGATTTTAATTTTTCTTTGAGTGAAAATTTTTTAAATCGAGTTTTTATCACTTCACTAATTCACCCTCTCTTAGTGCTAACTCGATCCTAACAGTTGGTATCAGAGCAATGCTCACTCAATTGGATTAGCACCCAAGCGAGTTAAATAGCTTTTTCTGGCATTAACGAGGGATACTCTATTACTCGTCCTCTTATGTTCAACAAGACAAACTATACCTACTGAAAAACTAGAATGAGAATTTTCTCTTATTTCTATGGATTTTGAATTATGGAACATTGTTAAAAAAGGCATATGAAGTCTTCCAATCCTATAAATGGTTTGAATGATTATGAAAGAGAGATGTTTTCTTTGAATGCCAAAGCTATGAATGCTTTGTTTTGTGCTTCAGACAATAATGAATGTAATAGAGTTTCTACTTGTGATTCTGCTTATGATATTTAGCACACATTAGAGGTCACACACGAAGGCACAAGCATATTAAAAGAATAAAAAATAAATCTCTTAGTACATAATTATGAAATGACTTACAAATATAAACATGAGAAAACCTTCCAAAGAATAGGAAGGACATTGCACTAAGAACAAAAGAAGAACACCTTCTAAAGAACTAGAAGGACATTGAATTGAGAGTAAAAGAACCTAAAAAATTCATAAAAAGGAACAAAACAAAACAAGATATTAATAACAAAAATAAACTAAAAAAGGACATAAGCACTTGTTATAAATGCAAGAAGCCGGTGCACTCCAAAGATGAAAAGCACAACCAAGAAGAAGTGGCAAACTACACACTCATGGCTATCAATGACAAGGTAGTTAACTCACGCGTAGCCTATTTTACATTTGGTGAATTGCTTAATGCTTTTCTTGAATTATTTGATGAGTTTAAAAAGATTAGCAAAACTTATAAATCACTCAAAAAGGATCATGCATTACTTACTAGTAAACTTGAGACTTTGCATTAAGTATCAACACCATGCACTTCTTACTCTAAATGTGAGATACTAGATGCAATTAAAAAAGAAAATGTCATATTACAACAAACCTTAGGATAGTTTAAAATAGACAACAAATCTTTAAACATGATCCTTGCTAATAAGGGTCATGTTCATAGAAAGGAAGGTATTAGCTTTGTGGGTAATGCTCATCAAAAGCCAATCATCTTTGTTAAAGGATCCACATTATATTCTTCACTTGAAAACAAATATAATTTTTATAGTAGACTTGGAGATTTTGCTTACTTATAGATGCTCATTTAAAAGGTATAGTTCACATAAGTTAGTTTAGGTTCCTAAAGGAACCATAAAAAACTCAATACATTTAGTAAAATTAGGATGAGCTTTTTATGAGGGACCCAAAGCCAAATAGGTACCTAAACCAAAACCCCATTTCTTGTAGGATTATCTCCAAATAAAGGCTATGAGCACAAAATGATATCTTGATAGTGGATGCTCACGACACATGACTTGAGATCTAACACACTTTTCAAGCTCACTAGCCAAAGCAACAAAAATAAGGAAAGATTATTTGAATAAAGATGATTGGACCTTGATGATCTTTGTTTCGATTATAAAAAAATATTTTAAAGATGGTTTATGGTTATATAATTAATCTTAATTATATTTTGATGATGCATAACTAGAGCATGCTAGTACAAAAATGAATTCGAACTAAAGAACCTTAGTTGTTTTTAATGGGAAATTATCTATGTTGCCTTTATTGAAATTTCTTGAAAAATGATTTTGATGATGATCTTGGACGTGTTTTTATATGATTTTTGAAATGATATATTGGTGTCCATGATTTGAGATATATAGTATATGAAACAACCTTCTTGACTCTTAAAAATATTTATCCAAATAAATCTTATTTTATATGAGTAAGTTTTTCATAAATCACTCCCCTATGATTCTTCTTGGTATTGACTAAAGTAAATATTTATCTAAATAAATCATGATAAATCACTAGACTTATTGATGCCTATGACTTAATTTTATTTCCTTGTATTCATGATTTGTATAACTCATGAGATGATTGAATCATTAATGTACAAGGACATTATATATATATATATATATATATATATATATATATTGTTGACTTTCATCTCCAAAGAGAAGTGAATCTTGCACTTTCATTAAAAGTGTTGACTTTAGATAGGATTAATAGTTTGAATGTTAGGTTAAAAATTATTGATTTCTATATTGAATGGTTGAAAGTTAGATGGGTTTTATGTTGACATAAAATAGGTTTTATGTTGTATGATTGAATGTTAGATTATTCTTGAATTGGGGCTTAAAATAAAATAAAACAATAAAATAAGAATGACAATTGCATGGTAACTCATTGCACTAAGTCTAAAGAGTTAGACTCAAGAAAAAAAAATCGTTGGAATTAAAATAAATCGAAGTTTTTGTTTGAAAACTTTTTATTGTTCTAATGTGTTATATTAGTGATCTTGATGATTTCTTTTGAAATGAAACTTGGTTTTAGATTTTAAACCACAATACATAGACTTGGCATAAAAGATAAGAGCATTCTTGAAATAAATTATATATATTAAAACACAAAAATAGAATAGATTTTTATTGCAAATGTCTCTATCATATTAAGTTGTCAATAAGAGATAAAGTGATAAATCGATGTATACCATTATTTAGAAATCTCTTGAACTATGAAAGTGATTTTCATGATTTGAATTTGAATAAGTTATTATCTAAATTATGATTTTGATATCTTGATAATCATAACCTGAGATTTTTATATAAATCATGATTATTCACTATGATTCTTTCTTTTTATTAAAGAAAATTATCCAAATGAATCATGATTTATCTTTTTGATCTTTTGAAATTTAACTTGAGATTTTATTTATGAACCATGATCTTGATGACTTGAAATTTATTATACGTGAATCGAAATATTTTATTTGTCCTCGTATGTCTATTTTTGCAACTTACTATAAAGAAGTTTTTGTCCTAATCATGATCTTGACTTCTCGATATTTATAACTTGATAATTATTTTTATAAATTAAGATTTTGCTTACTATTTGGTCTCCTAAGATTTTTTTTATTATCTAAGAGGACATTTGTCAAATTGAATCATGACTTTTAGTATTCATAATTTGATATTAATATCCTTCATGTCATGATTTATTTAAGACTCTTGTATTCATGAATTGTACACCCTGTCACCAAATTGATTTCTCTTGATATCCTTCATGACATGATTTTCATTATACAATCCCTTTACATTTTTGGTTAGAGAATTGATGAAAAAAAAATTATACCATCATATTCTTTTTTACAATAATAAAGGGGAGATAAAATTGTTATCTTACAATAAAGACATTGAATGAGGAATAAATTGATTAGAAGAGAATTAGATATATTAATTTTTCTAAATGCATGAGTTGCTATCTTATTTTTTGGATTTCTCATTTTGAGTTTCTTCTTGAAATTTACATAAGATGATTTTGAATCTTCCGAATGCACGATATGATTATTTCCTCTTGAAATATACAAGTTGAACTATGATATTTGATATTTTGAATTGATTTTACATCATTCATTCCTCTTATAATTTATAAAAAAAAAAATATGATTCATGAATCTTTTTTCTACTTGATTTTTTATGTGAAGTTTTCAAATGAATCCTCCTATTTGATCTTTGATATTTAATTCTTGGATTCTTGGGCATACTTGACTCCTCTCTTCTTCTTCTTCCTCTTCTTCTTCTTCTTCTTCTTTTTCTATTTTTTTACAGAAGGGGAGAAAGAAATTTGATGTGGTAATTGTGATTTGACTCTTTATGTAATGAATACATTCCTCGTTTTTTCTTCTTCTTATTTACAAAGGGGGAGAGATGATATGTTGATGACAAATGATGAATGTTTGTGATAAATGTTCAAATATGTTTTGAATATTTCTCCTTTTTTGTTGATGACAAGGGAGGAGAAATGGTATCTTGATGACATGTGATATCAAAATGATAAATGTATTATTTAAAACTTTTATCATGTGATACCAAAATGATGAATATTTATTTTGAAAATTTTATCATGTAGAGTATCATGGTAATGAATGGTTAAACATTTCAATGTTTTAGTTTCATGTGTGCAATGCTCAATATAATATTGACTTGTAGTTGGTATCATACATAAAGTAATTGTGAAATATTTCAAAATTGTCCATGTTATAATTTGAAACTATGAGGATGCGTAATGTATAAAACGACATATTGCACAATTGTCAAAAATACTACATTGAATTCAAAGGTGATTGTTTCTTTTGAATTCAAGTTTACTCTATTTCAAATATGACATATAGATATGGTGAGTTAAGGTTAACTCCATCATCAATTTGTTGTCATCATAAAAAAGGGGGCGATTGTTGAATCTCAGATTTTGATAATGAAATCAATTGATGAATTTATGATCTAACCTCTACTAGTTACAGGTGCCCTGCAAGCCAATCACATGAGTGATGATACATGTAACACGCTACGCAATCTTTTTGCTTATGATTATTATTGGTATATTCTCACATTATATTATCAGTTGCATATATATATTGTGATGTCCTTGATTCTATGCAATGAGAATCGGATCATGATGAGATCACGATAATGAGATCGATTAGCCTTTAAACATAGATCCTAAATAATCTTGGTCATAGGATATTCGAGAGAGACATCGAGATAACCAAACAGACCAGTGTACCGTATACATATCCATATGATGGAGGCGGCTGGTCTCATAGACACTTGTGTGGAGACACTAAGGATATAATACAAGTGCTTATTGGATAATAAGTTCACTGATTGATCCGCTTATGAAATATTGTATGTTTAATGATACATAATGTCAGACGATAATTTCGTAGTCTCAGTTGTGTATCTGGTCCTTAGACTTGAGACACAAAGGATACCTTGTTTGAGTACTTTTTTTGACATCGGATTTTCAAGTTTGGAAAGTTTCAGATCTGGTACAACTAGTTATCGGGATAGATTCTATATGTGGCCTGATTGTGCCATGTCCAATATACAATATCTAGGATATTAGTTGGATGAGGGATTATAGATACACGATAACTATGGATAGACAAGTCTAATGGATTCAATCCTCCTGTACCGCTTGTGGACTATAGCATAGTGGCCTAATACCTCCATAGTCGATGAGTCGAGTGAATTATTATGGGGATAATAATTCACAATATCAGAAAGAGTTCTAATGGGAGTGACTCACAGCCAGCTCAGTATCGGGCCTAGAGAGTCACACACATATGGTGGATTCTTCAGCGAATAAAAGATTGGATATAGATCCAATTAGCCCATATTCTTATTAGATGAGATCGTACACTGATGGGCTCCTTATATGAGGCCCAATTAGAGGCCAAAGGAGATTATTGGATAAAGATCAAATAATCTAAAGTTAGTGGGTAATTAAATAGAGATCTAATACCCACTAAGTCAGGATGCATTAGGGTTTTGGTGACTCTCTATAAATAGGAGGCAGGGGTAGCACATAGATGATAGGCTGCACCTTTGGCCGCCCCCTCCTATTCTCCTCCCTCCCTTTGCGCAATAGTTGTGAGACTTGGGGCTGTGATAAGAGGAGTATTGCTGCAGCAAACCATCGTGTAGATACCACTAGAGAGGAGGACACTTGATCTTCTTTATCCTATCTATTTGGATCTAGAAAAATAGGGATATACGATTTTCCTAGGTAAATAATATCTCACATGATGAGATTTTCGGTTTTGCAACATATGACTTTTTTTCGCAATCCCATCTTTTGTACAATGATTTGATTTATGTGAGAAACCTATTTTATTTTGAACTTTCGCTGCACATGTGATGCTCTCGCTTGGTTTCCTAGCAATAGTATTAGAGCCAAGATTGTTCTTATAGAAGATAAGTTTTTAACTGCGTGTGATGAGATTGAATAGTGTAGAACTATTCTATGCATTTGTTGCAGCGATTGGAAGTGAAGGTAGCACTGCCTATGGGCGAGGGGCGGCCACCTGCGAGTTGACTGCCTGTAGGGGTGGCTACCCATGGCCAAGCCCATTGTAGAGGTGGCCAGGTTGCCTACAAGGGTGGCCACCCACGGCCAAGCCCCTTACAAGGGCAGCCAGGCTGCGACCAGGCTACGGTAGGGGCTGCCTAAGGGGCAGTCGCCTGAGGGCAGATTGGTGTTCGCCCACAAGGGCGGTGATAGGACCCTAACAGGGTCAAGTCCATCGATTCACAATAAATTCAAGTTGAGTCATGTTGGTCTCTCAGTCGGAGTCAGTTATGGGTCGAGTGAGCCCAATCAAATTAGTTATGAGTTGGTTATAGATGGTTATTATCTTCAGTTAGGGTGAAGTTGATTATTATTTTCAGTTAGGATTTTATTTGATTTCTATCAGTTAGTTAGGAGTCCAGGTTTAGTGGGACTCTAAGTCCAATCCTAGTTGGATCTTGGTAGAGCCATATAAATATGGTGTAAACTCTTTAATAAAAAAGAAATTAAGAAGTATGAGTTTTAGCTAATAGGCAAAATCCTAGGAGGGCCGATCCTCTATAGAGATCAAGGAGGAAGATCCCCTCGAAGTGATCAAGGAGGCTCGATCCCCTCGAAGTGATTATTTATCCCCCTTTTCCATCTCCATCCATGATAGAATTCTGTGGGGTTCTAGCAATTGGTATCAGAGCAGCGATCCTCGGCATTCCTACTATGATTTCGCAACTGCTCCCCTTGCCATCGACACCACCGTTGTCGTCATTGTCGTCATTGTCGTCATCGCCGTCTTTTACCACTGCCACCTGCCACTGCCATCTCCCTTTCTCCCCTGCCGTAGCCCACACTGCTGCTTTCTTTTGCCGCTACCACTTATTGGAAAACCTCAATGGGACCATCACATGTGTAGAAGAAATCAAAATAAAACAGGTTTCCCATGCAGATCAAATCGTCATGCAAAAGATTGGGTCACGGGAAAGCCACAAAAATTGAAAAACTACATCATGTGAGAGATTGTTTACCTAGGGAGATCAAATATCCCTATTTTCAAAGATCTAGATGGAGAGGATGAAGAAGGTCAAACGTCCTCCTCTCTAGCAGTATCCATACGATGGATCTTTGCAACGAAACTCCTCCAATCTGATCTCACAACTCCTGCGTAGAGGGAGGGATGAGAATAACAGGGGGTGGCCAAAGTTGTAGCCTATCAACCATGAACCTCCCTCCCATTTATAGAGAGCCACTAAAAACCCTAGTGGTCCTACCTTAGTGGGTATTGGATCTCCATATAATTACCCACTAATCTTGCATTATTGAATCTCTATCCAATAATCTCCTTTGGTCTCTAATTAGGCCTCGTGCAAGGAGCCCATCAATATAGGATCTCATCTAATGAGAATGGGGGTTAATTGAATCTCTGTCCAATTCTCTATTCTCTGAACCATCCACTATATGTGTGTAACCCTCTAGGCTCGATACTGGGCTGGTCGTGAGCCACTCTCATCATAACTCCTTCTGATAAAGTGAATTATTATCCCTATAATAATTTATTTAACTCATCGACTATGGACGTACTAGGTCACTATGCCAAAGTCCCTAGATGGTACAAGGGGAATCAAATCTATCAAACCTGTCTGTAAATAATTATCATGTATCAATAATCTGATTCTCCCGGAGAACTCCTTCTCTCTCAATCCAAATGATCCTGGCCAAGGATCTGTCTAAACAAGCACATATGGGATATTCCTCTCGTGATACCAAGAGTGGATGATCCTTTATTGATACACAATTGCCTTTGTAAGTTTGGCTACCAATCCTGATAATCGGTTGTACCAGATCTGGAACTTTCCAAACTTGTAAGTCTGACGTTAAAGAAAAGAGTACTCAAACAAGACATCCATGGTGTCTCAAGTCTAAGGACTAGATACACAACTGGGACTATGGAATCGCTGTCTGACATTAGGTATCATTAACCATACAACATTCCATAAGTGGATCAATCAATAAACTCATTCTCCAATGAGCACCTGTACTATATCCTTAATGTCTTCACATAAGTGGCTATAAGACCAGCCGCTTTCATCATATGGATGGGTATATAGTACATCGGTCTGTCCAGTTATCTCGATGTCCCTCTCGAGTAACCTATGACCGAGATTATTCAGGATCTGTGTTTAAAGGTGAATCGATCTCATTATTGTGATCTCATCATGATCTGATTTTCATTGCATAAAACCAAGAACATCACAATATATATATGTAACAAATAATATAATGTGAGAATATGCCAATAATAATCATAAGCAAAAAGATCATGCAACATGTCACACGTGCCATCACTCACATAATTGGTTTGCAAGGCACCTATAACCAGCACCACCTACCACTGTCATCTCCCTTTCTCCCTTGTCACAGCCCACACTATTGCCTTCTTTTGTCGCTGCCACCTACTGCTGCCATCTCCCTTTCTCCCCTACCGTAGCCCACGCTGCTGCCTTCCTCTACCGCTGCCACTCGCCGCGCCCTTTGTCGTTGCCTAGTCGTGCCCTCCTCACCCACTTCCCTCGCTTCTAGCAACGGCCTATACTGCTGCCCAGCTGAGCCCTCCTCAAGCTCTTCCCTCGCTTCCAACCGTGCCCTCTATTGCTGCCTAGCTATGCCCTCCTCACCTTCTTCCCTCGCTGCCAAGCCGCCATCTTCCTCCCCTTGCTACCTGCACCAAGCCGCGTCTCTCCTACCTCTTTTTTCCTCCCCTACCACCTAGCTGGCATCTTCCTCCCCTTGCTGCCCACACTGAGTCACATCTCTGCTGCCTCCTTCTTCCGCACCAAACGCCGACATCATTACCTACTCTACCACGTCATCATCCCCTATCGTAGCCCTTGTCGTCCCCTATCGTAGCCCTCGCCGTTGACACCCACTGCTATCCCTCCATCTCCTCGCTATTGCCATGCAACCGTGTCACCATCCCTTGTCGTTGCCGCTGCATCCTATGCTTCCCCTCTATTTCAACTCTGCTTCTTGCGGCTTTTCCACCCCATCTACCGCCCACCGCTCCCAGCCGTGCCCCCCTCTGCCACCAAGGTCCCCTCACCAGACCCTCTTCCTCCATTGTTGCCAGCCTTCATCGTTCACTCGCACACAACCACCGATAGTGGGCCCCTTGCCGCCGCCCCCTCCACTTGCTCTATAACTGCAGCCGAGATGCCATCTTTGTTGCCCTGGTTCTTCCCTCTGCCACGGTTGTGCTTTTGCCGCAATAGCCACTGCCCCTCCTTGCCATCGTTGTGGCCTCCCACTACAACATAAACCTCCTCTACCGCAACGTTGTTATGCACAGCAGTGTTGCCACTACTGCCTCCTACTGCAACGCACATCCCTTGATGATATTGCAGCATCACTGCAACCACCCTCTCTTATCACCTCACTGTCGCTACTGCCATCAATATCAAGATCGCAGCCGCTCCCGCTCATCCTCTTGCTGCCACTACTGCTATCAACCTCCTACCATCTCTTCGACTGCCATCCTTCACCTATGTAGCAACATCAGGAACTTGTCATCACCACCAGTCCCGCAACCGCAGCCAGGAATTGAAGATTACAGATCTACACTTCTACACAATGGTGGTCAATAACTCATTAGAAGTAAGATTTGAAGCCTTTGAAGCTCGTATGGAGAACAGATTGCAAGAAATCTTCAACAAGTTTAAAAGAAGTCTATTGGAGAACCCTATCAAATCTCAACATGGTAAAAGTTCTAGCCTCAAGGGGAACCGATATGAAAAGTATGAGCGTGGGTAAGACATAGGATACTCACACATGGAGTTTCTCAGATGGGAAGATGGAGACCCAACCGGTTGGATCTCTCATGCTGAAAAGTTTTTTTCGTTTCCACAGGACTCCAGAGGAATCCATAGTGGAGATAGCTTTCATTCAATGCAAAGGTGGCGCGATCCAGTGACATGATTTATATGAGACCTATCACGGAGTCCCTTCGTGGGGACAGTTCAAAAGAGAGCTCCTGATTTGCTTCGGACTGTCGGACTACAAGAGTGTTAATGGACAGCTCACCAAAATCTGCTAGACTTCCATAGTACGGGAATACCAGAACAAATTTGAGTGCTTGTCAAACCAAACCTAAGATTGGTCTGAGATACAATTGGTGAGAAAATTTATTGAGGGACTTAATCCCAAGATTTGGTGTGAAGTTAAAGCTCGTCGTCCCCGCACCATGGTAGCAGCCATATCATTCGCCAACGTGCATGAAGGAAAAATTAATATGGACACTCGTTGGAACAAAAAATTCACTAAATAGGAAAAATCAATTAAGGAGGACTTCAAAGTGGTTAACATAGAAGAGCAGCTTCTGATGGTCGAGCCAACTAAAGAGGAATTAAAAACTGACAATGGTGAGTCTAATAATGAAGGTTGTGACAAACTTCAAATAATTGAACCAGCTAAGGAGGAATAAAAATTTGGCAAGGTGGAGTCCAATCATGAAAGCTATGACAAATCGAAGATAAGATTGCTAATGGGCGAATCCTAATTTGTGAATACATGTGCTCAAAGGTAAACCTGATTACCCAAAGCAAATAACTACTTGTAGATTTCTTTTTGATGTTGTAGGAAGATTTCCAAGAGGCGATCCTCAAAGGAAGATATGGTACTACCACTAGCCATCAGATGAAAAAGGTCATCAGAAGACTACAATGACTAGTGCACCAGAAGATCGACCTATTGCTGACACCAAATGGAGACCCTATTTGATTGATCAAAGGGTTGTGATGCATGAGAAATATCTTGGACCAAAGTACTCCCGAAGTTTGATACTGCTCAGCCTTAAGGATTAGGCTGATTTAAAGAGGGCAGGTCTGATAGGACCCTAACAGGGTCGGGTCCATCGATTCACAAAAAATTCAAGTTGAGTCATGTTGGTCTATCAATCGGAGTCAGTTATGGGTCGGGTGAGCCCAATCGAGTCAGTTATGAGTTGGTTGGAGTTGATTATTATCTTCAGTTAGGGTGGAGTCAATTATTATTTTTAGTTAAGAGTTTATTTGATTTCTATTAGTTAGTTAAGAGTCTAAGTTTAGTGGGACTTTAAGTCCAAGCCTAGAAGGACCCTTGGCAGAGCCCTATAAATAATGGTGTAAACTTTTTAATAAAAAAAAGAATGAAGAAGTATGAGTTTTAGCCAATAGGCAAAACCCCAAGAGGGCCGATCCCCTATAGAGATTAAGGAGGTAGATCCCCTTGAAGTGATCAAGGAGGCCTAATCCTCTCGAAGTGATCGTTTATCTTCCTTTTCCATCTTCATCCATGATAGAATCCTATGGGGTTCTATTAATTTGTATCAGAGCATCGATATAATCCTGTGGGGTTCTATCAAGCGGCGCCTGCGGGCGTAGTGCCCAAGAGCGGGCCACTTATGGGCCTGGTGGTGGCAGTTTGCGACGCCACCCATCCATAGGGGGTGTTGCCTCAGGACTTTGGAGGTTGCTCATGGGTTGAGGCGGTCGGTGGTGGTGCACAGCACCACCGCCTAAGCAGGGGCAGCGACGGTGATGACCACAAGAATAAGATAGTAAGGGTTAGGGTTTTTGGTGACAAAAAGATGATAGTGTCACTTGGAATTTGAGAAATTTCGAGGTCTGTCCTTTGCCAAAATTTTAAAAATACCCTTAATAATTTTAGAAATTTTGAGGTATGTCCTTTTGTCCAAAATTCTAAAATTATTCCTAGCATGTCTTGATTTCTAGAAAATTAATTAATTAAATAGTTTAATTAATTATTTATTATCTAGTAATCATAAATGGTGATGTGTACATGTGATGTATGATGTGGATGGATGATCATGAGCTATGTTATGTGATGTGTATACATGTGATTATTATTATTATTGGGGCACGTGAGCCATCAATTTTTCTCGTTTATTATCGGGCATACGTGCTTGTGATTATTTTATAATTACATGGAGAGATGCGATGGGAGTGTGGAGGTGACAGCGGGACCCACGTTGTCATGGCAGGAGATCATGATGCATGGTGATGCAGCGAGGATCCGACTGAACCGATGATGATGAGATCAATGATCACAAGGCATGGAGATGCGCTGATGCACACTTAGATTCTATTGTGAGTGGTTAAGCCTATTGTCTCGGGCTTAATCATATTAGGTGACGACTCTCATAATCATCTAGTGTTGCATGTCTGTAGATATATATTAAATATGTATGTGTGTGACACAACATATTAGGAGACCGATACAAAACAAAAATCCCTCCTATGATAATATGAAGTCGGTGAGCGTGAGACAATAAGATTGACCAACGTAGCCTTCCATCGTTATAGAAAGAAATTGAATCACGACATATGTTGAGTTGGTTGAGCCACTCGAGGCACACCTATCTACATGATTGAGATCTTGCCTACGGCATGAAGATGTCATCGGTGACCTGAGGACATAGTATGTTTGGTCGAGTCATTCGAGAGCATATCACCGACTCAGACTCATCTTGTAACGATATTGATGACTTAACTGAACTTCATGGTTAGTCGAGTAGTCGAGACCATAATGATTCGGAGGCCAGACATGACGGGAATTACAATGAGTTATGATTGACAAGAGTTGTCTACCTTTCGGGTTTCGTGTAATTGGTCGAGTCACTCGAGGTTGCACTAAGATGCCGATTGGATCCCGATCCCTACTAGAAGTCTGTCGAAGACTTTCGTCTGACATGTTGAGGGTATCACATGATTCGCTAGGAAAATAGTGGGGGTAAATTAAGATAGAAGTCCATATCTTAATTTTCATAAAATCTGCATGTTATTTATTTGTGCTATATCTTGTTTGTTAGAAACATATCGCTCGCAAACCCCCTACGTGGCATATTTGATGCCAACCGCCTCACTGGTCCTAAGTACACGGATTGTCTATGCAATTTGAGAATTGTTCTCACGCTGGAGAAAATTGCATACGTCCTTGATACAATTATGCCCATGCCGGAAGAAGGGGCGAGCGAGGATGAGATCGCTTGCTATATGAAGTATATAGATGATTCCACATTAGCAAGATGTTACATGTTGGCCTTCATGACTCTTGAGTTATAAAGGCAACATGAGAGCATGGATATAGATTTTATCCTTCTTCATCTCCGCCAGTTGTTTGAGAAATAGGGAAGAACTCAAATATATGAGATATCTAAAAAACTCTTCCAAGCCAGTATGACAGAAGGGATATTGGTTGAGAACCATGTCCTAAAGATGATAGAGTGGATTGAGAAACTCATAAGTCTAGGAATAGTCCTAGAGGATAACCTATGTGTTGATCTTATACTTTAGTCCATGCTAGAATCTTTTTCTCACTTCATCATGAATTTTAACATGAGCAAGTTTGAGGTGACTCTCCCTAAGCTCCTCAATATGTTGAGAGAAGCTAAGAGTGCTATCAAGAAAGAGAAGTCAGTTCTCTATATTAGTGAGACCAAGAAGAAAAGGAAGGCCAGTAAGACCCTTAAGAAGGGCATGGGTAAAGAAAGATTGGGTAAGACAAAGGTTGCTAAGAAATACTCATCAAAGGACAAAGGACATTGCTTCTATTATGGCAAAGACAAGCAATGGAAGAGGAACTGTAACAATTACCTTGTATACAAGGCAAAATAAAAGCTTTTGAGAAGCTTCAGGTATATTCATGATTAGTCTCCACTTGTTGGATTTCTATGATAACACATGAGTATTGGATAACGGGAGTGCTTATTATATCTACAACTCGTTGCAAGTTCTGGCAAGACCTAGGAGATTGGCTAGAGGTGAGATGGACCTCAAGATGGGCAATAGAGCAAGAGTTACTGCAATTGCCGTTGGGGAGGTCACCCTATTTTTGTTTGGTAGAGCTATCGTTATATTGGATGCATGTTATTTTGTTTCCTCTATTATTAAAAATATTATTTTCATCTCTTGTTTGACAATTAATGGATATAAATTAATTTTTAATTATAATAGTTATTTAATAATTATGGATGATGAGATCATCACTAGAGGGACCTTGATAAATCATTTATATTTGTTAGATATTTTTTCACACATCATGAATATAAATACATACAAGAGAAAAAGAGATGAGGTGAATGATGTATACCTATGACATTATAGGCTAGGTCATATACGTGAGGGAATGATTCAAAAGTTGCTGAAAGATGGATACTTACATCCATTTGACTATGAGTTGTATGCAATTTTTGAACCTTGCTTTCGTGGGAAAATAACCAACTCTCCTTTTAGTGGAATTGGAGAGAAAGCCACTAAATTATTAGAACTCGTACATAGTGATGTATGTGGTCCCATGTCGACTCAGGTTATAGGTGGTTACTCATACTTCATTATATTTACTGATGGTTTATCTAGGTATGAACATGTGTACTTGATGAAGTATGAGTCCGAGGCCTTTGAGAAATTCAAGGAATATAAGAATGAGGAAGATAACCACATTGGAAAGAGTATTAAAACTCTTCGATCAGATCGAGGAGGAAAATACTTAAGTACGAGTTCACTTATTTCCTCAGGGACAATGAGATTCTATCCCACTGGACACCTTCTTATACACCTCAACTCAATGGTGTATTAGAAAGGAGAAATCACATGCTCTTAGATATGGTGCGGTCCATGATGAGTTTCACTGACATACTCATATCATTTTAGGGATACGCCCTAGAGACCGTAGCTTACCTTTTGAACAGAGTTTCATCGAAGTCGATAGTGTCTAAACTATATAAGATATAGAAAGGAAAGAAACCTGATCTTTAGGTGGTTAAGATATAGGGTTGTCCTACCCACGTTAGAAGATACAACCCCAACAAGTTGAAATCAAAGACAGAATGATGCACGTTTGTGGGATGCCTGAAGGAGACTTTGGGGTCTTATTTCTATCATCTTGAGGACCATAAGGTCTTTATTGCCAAGACAGCTGTGTTCCTTGAGAAGGAACATTCTTGGTGGAAACAATGGGAGTGAGATAGAGTTCAGCGAGGTTGGAGAACTTAGCTCAATCACCATTCTAGAGTCCGAGTTTATTCAAGTACCTAGCACACAAGTTCCAATTTTATACAGGTCTAGCAGAGTATCTCATCCTCCTAAAAGATTTGTGTGACATATCAGTAGAGAGGACTCTCAGGATATTGATCCTTAGACTTACGAGGAGACTATTATAAGTATAGACTCTGAAAAGTGGCAAGAAGCCATGAATTCTGAGATGAGGCTATTGCGATGAGGCTATTATGAGCAGGTATCAAACAAATCCATGTTTGGAATACTGGAAGGCAGTAAAGTGTACCCTTAAGTAATTGAGAAGGACTAAGTATTTTTTACTGGTATATGGAGGATATAGCCTTTAAGATGAGGGCTACACAAACTTGAGTTTTCAGTCTGACATTGATGATAACAAGTCAAACTCAGGGTATATTTTCACCCTGAATAGAGGAGCAAAAAGCTGGAAGAGTTCCACACAAGATACTATTGCTGACTCGACCATAAAGACATAGTACATTACTACAGCATTAGTAGCAAAGGAAGGGGTGTAGATAAAGAAGTTTATCATAGATTTGGGAGTCATATTGAGCAGTATGGAGCCGATTCTCATATACTAACGATAACAACGAGGTGATCGCTCAAGCGAAGGAACCCAGGTCTCATTAGAAGTCTAAGCACATTCTTAGGAGGCTTCATTTGATTAGAGAGATCATAGCCCGTAAAGATATAGCAATGTAAAGAGTTCCATCCAAAGATATCATTGTAGATCAATTGACGAAGCCACTGGCTCTGATTGCATTTGAGCGTCATAGGGGTCTGATGGGGATCAGACACATAGATGATTTGGTTTTAAGTCAAGTGGGAGATTGTTGGTTACAAGTGCCCTACAAACTAATCACGTGAGTGATGGCACGTGTAACACATACTTGATCTTTTTGCTTATGATTATTATTGATATATTCTCACTATATATATATATATATATATATATATAGTGATGTCTTTGGTTCTATGCAATGGAAATCAGATCGTGATGAGATCATGATAATGAGATTGATTCACCTTTAAACACAGATCCTAAATAATCTTGGTCATAGGTTACTCGAGAGGGATATCGAGATAACTGGACAAACCAATGTATTATATGCCCGTCTATATGAATGAGGCAGCTGGTCTCATAGCCACTTGTGTGGAAACACTAAGGATACTATGCAGGTGCTCGTTAGAGAATGAGTTCACTGATTGATCCACTTATGAAATGCTATATGGTTAATGATACCTAATGTCAGACAGTGATTCCGTAGTCCTAGTTATGTATCTGGTCTTTAGACTTGAGACACCAATGATACATTATTTAAGTACTCCATTCTTTAACGTCAGACTTATAGGTTTAGAAAGTTTTAAATCTAGTATAACCAATCATCGGGATTGGTAATAAACATTACAAAGGCAATTAAGTGTCAATAAAAGATTATCCACTCTTGGTATCATGAGTGGAATATCTCATGTGTACTTGCTCAGACAAATCCCTAGCTAGGGTCATTTGGATTGAGAAAGAAGTAGTTCTCCGGGAGAATCTGATTAGAGCGAGACTCGGATGGATTTTGTATGTGGCCTGATAGTACCATGTCCAATATATGGCCTTTGGGATATTAGTTGGATGAGGGACTATAGATACACGGTAACTATGGATAGACAGATTCGATGAATTCGATCCCCCTATACCATTTAGGGACTATAGCATAGTGGCCTTTTACATTCATAGTCGATGAATTGAGTGAATTATTATGAGGATAATAATTCACAATATCAGAAGGAGTTCTGATAGGATCGACTCACAGCCAGCTCGGCATCGGATGTCACATATATATGGTGGATGCTTGAGTGAACAAATGATTGAATAGAGATCTAATTAGCCCCTATTTTTATTAGATAAGACCCTATACTGATTGGCTCCTTGTATGAGGCCCAATTAGAGGCCAAAGGAGATTATTGGATAGATCCAATAATCCGATGTTAGTGGGTAATTTGATAGAGATCCAATACCCACTAAGGTAGGATGCACTAGGGTTTTGGTGGTTCTCTATAAATAGGAGGCAGGGACGGTACATAGATGATAGGTTGCACCTTTGGCCGCCCTCTTCTATTCTTTGCTCTCCCTCTATGCAAGAGTTACGAGAGTTGGGGCTATGATAAGAGCATTATTGTTGCAGTAATCCATCGTGTGTATATCGCTAGAGAGGAGGACACTTGACCTCCTTCATCCTCTCCATCTAGATCTAAAAAGATAAGGATATACGATCTCCCTAAGTAAATAATTTCTCACACAATGTGGTTTTCAGTTTTGCGACTTTTTTTTCGTGATCTAATCTTTTCACAACGATTTGATCTACGTGAAAAATCTGTTTTGTTTAGATCTTCTGCTACGCATGTGATCCCCAAAAGATCGATTGACGTGTCACATAACAAAGATTAGTTATAATTATATTTGTCTTTAAATATCATAGTTAGTGTTTTAATTAGTTAGTTGTGGAGAAATCCTACTAATTCAATTAGGGGCCAATTAGGTCCAATTTGGGTTTGATTTGAGCTCATGATAGAGCTCATTTTGTTGACCTCGAAGGAGATCAACATAAAGTACAACTCGGGTATGAAACAGTATTGAAAATTACTATTTTTAGAATACCTGGGCGGTCATTTCATCGGTGGTCGATGGTAGTACCACCAATCCCGAAGGCAGTATCGTTGCTGCCCAGAATCTCAGGTTCTATTCGGCGATAGTTCCATTGGAGCCGACGGTGGTACCGTCGGCTACCCGTATCCTGAAATTTCCAGATGTTTGAGTTTTTGGCTTCAATTTTTAAAACTAATTGAGGTTTATAAATCCCCAACTATTCTTGCTTGGGATAGTAAGAAAGTGAAAGAAATTCTTGGTAAAATTCTGTAAAATTTGAATAAGAGCTTCCCTTTTTTCTTTCAAGTGTAAAGTGTGTTGAAGGGAAGGGTTGAAAGTTGTAAAGGTTGTTCTCCTAAACCTACGAAAAGAAAAAAAGTGTGTAAAGGGTAGTTGATCTTCGCTCTTGAAAGAAGATCATTAGTGAACATCAGTGGGCCTAAATGAAGGAGGAGTGGGGAGTGGACATAGGTGAGTTTGAGCGAACCACTATAAAAATTCTATGAGCATCTCTATCTTGTATTCCTTCAAAATTGCCATTGAATTTATTTACTTAACTAGTTCTAAGAAAATCACAAGCATCTCCATTCAGTTTTATCTTTATTATTTCTTTCTAATTTAGTAGCTCTTAACAAATTCCAAGAAAAGCACTTTCAATTTCGATTTTTCTTTGAGCAAAATTTTTTTGAACCGAGTTTCTATCACTTACACTAATTCAAACACCTCCCCCCCCTCCCCCTCCTCCTTCTCTTAGTGCCAACTCAATCCTAACAAAGAAATATTATTTTTATATCCATTTGTTACAACTCAAGATCAAAATGAGTAACTAATGCCAAAATGATATAAAGAGAATCTTTCTTAGATATAGGAGAAAATGTCTTAATATAATCGATTCCCTCTTTTTGAGTAAATCCCTTTGCAATAAGTTTTGCTTTATATCTTCAATATTACCTAATGAATCTATCTTGGTCTTGAAGATCCATTTATAGCCAATGCCCTTTGCCCCATTAGACAACTCTACAAGATCTAGACTCTATTGCTCTTCATAGAATTCATCTCCTTCTTTATGGCATCATGCCACAAGTTTAACTCTTTACAACTTATAGCATGTGAAAAGGTCTCAGGATCATTTTCGGCCCTAATATTATAGTCATATTCTTGTAGATATACAATATAATCACTAGGAATTACTGATATATTATTTCTAATTAATCTTCTTAATGTTGTAGGAATGTCTCCTTGGAAAACTTGTGGTTCAACTTATTGCTATGAGCTTGTTATAATTCCTGAATTGTTTGATCTATTAGAATACTATCAACAACTTATGAAACCTCTATGATTGGTTGTTCAAAACCAATTTGAACTTGAAGAGTGCTATGACTATAACCAATCTATCATTCGATATTAAAGGTTGAGTTTTTATGTGATCATGTGCAGAAACTATGTTCCTAAACTGATCGCTCCCACTGATCATGTTATCCTCAAGAAACTTAATTCTTGATTCTACAATCCTAGTTATGTGAGATGGATAATAAAACCTATAACCTTTGGACTTTTCACCATATGCAATGAAATACTCTCTTATGGATTATATATCCTGACCTCATACGGACATCTCCTGCATATGTCGCAAACTCAGTTTTCAATATTTTCATAATTTAAATGGTGTCTTTGAGATAGCCTTGGTTTGAACTCGGTTTAATATATACACAACCATCTTTAATGCTTTAGTCCACAAGAATTTAAGAAGATTGGAGTTGCTAAGCATACTTCGCACCATGTATAATAATGTTCGATTTCTTCTTTCTGTAACACCATTCTGGTCTGGAGAACCAGACATAGTATATTGGGCAACAATCCTATGTTCTTAAAGAAATATAGTAAAAGTACCAAGTGCTTGTCCATTCTCAATATATCTACTATAATATTCTTCACCCCTATTTGATCTCATAATTTTAATTTTCTTGCCACATTGATTCTCAACTTCAGTGTTAAAGACTTTGAAGGCATCTAATGCTTCATTTTTGTTATAGATGATTACTTACTATATATATATATATATAGTGAGTAATCATTTATAAAAGAGATGAAGTATTTTTTATCATGTGTCTTTATGTCTGGACAACATATATTAGCACGAATAATTTCTAATATGTTTGAACTCCTATCAGCAACTTTCTTGGACTTGTTGGTCTGTTTTCCCTTAATACAGTCCACATAAGTCCTAAAATTAATAAAATCAAGAGTACTAAGTATCCTATCATTAACTAATCTTTTAATTCTCTCTACGGAGATATGTCCTAACCTTCAGTGCCATAATATAATATATAAGAGTCTTCATTAATATTACTCCTTTTAGTGCCATCGTGAACATGCATTGAACTATGAGTGTCTTCATTTCGTAAGAGAATTTGATAATGATCATCAGACAAAACACCATTCCCAAAATAATCAGATTTATATGAACTAAATTATGTGTCAGGAAAATTAAAGGAATATCTAAATGGAACGAGTTTGGAAATAAAAATCAAGTTCCATGAGAAACTTGGCACATGAAGGGTATTTTCCAATTCTAAAACAAAGCCACTACTCAAGGGTAAAATGTATTATCCAATTCCCTCCACATGTGAGCCCATCTTATTTCTTGATAAGTTGCTTTGCCAACCTCCCATTGGCTTTCTCAGGTTATGCATACCTTGCAAAGATGTTTACAATATAGATTGTTGATCCAGAATCAATCCACCATGTGTTAATATTAATAACTATATTAGATTCATAACATACAAACTAGGTTGGTTTACCTTTCTTTTTAAGCCATTATTGGAATTTCATGCATTCCTTCTTCATGTGCCATTCTTTTTATAGAAGAGACACTTTGATTCTTTCCTGATATCAGCTTGGGGTGGTATTCTACCTTTTCCTTGCTAATTAGCTTTCTGATTGTCTTAATTTTTATCATTCTTATTCTTCTTTCGGGTGGTTGCCACTAATGCACTCTCACCCGACTCCATCACTAGTCTCTCTTTTTCTTGAATACATATGATCGTTAATTTATTAATTGACTATTTGTCCTTATGTGTGTTATATAAAATCTTAAAAGGCCCGCATTGATGTTGAAGGGTATTTAGAATATAGTGCACCAAGAAAGATTTTGATATATCAACATCGAGTTTCTTAAGTTGAGCCGCATTATCCCGCCTTTGCATTATATGCTCATGCACACCTTTTATGGTGAGTCTGAGGGATGAGAATTTTATTATTAAGGTGCTTGCTACTGTCTTATTCGAAGTGATGAACTGTTCGTTAATAGCTTTTAGCAAATCTCGAACCTTATTATGCTGGTCAATAGAACCACATATACTAGTAGTTATCTTAGTCTTAATAAACATCACACTGAGTCGATTAGATCGCTCCCATCGCTCATATAGCACGACATCAGTTGGATTACTGGTATCGGTGACTATAGGTAGTTCGTCATTCCTAATACTATAATCAATATTCATCCATCCTAGATGGAGGAGTATCCTCCCCTTTCATACCTTATAGTTATCACCCTTAAGTTCAGAAATGTCACATCAGATATTAGAGAAATTAATAGTTTGAGAAACTACATAAAACCCAAAATGCTTATATCAAAATTTAAGGCTTATAGTTTAAATTGCATATTTACTAATATAAAACATACTAACAAATGAATCTCATGATATAAAAATTATCATTGGGCTAAATTTTTAATTCAAATAGATTCAAATGATCTTTATGATAAAATTATTAAATTATATACTAATTCATAATCCCTATGGGTAAATTATGAAAATAATTTGATATTTTATCTTGATTAATTATATAAATATAATAAAAGATCCTATGGGATAATAATAATAATTAAATATAATAAATCATAATATTATATATAATTCCTTATGTGATCCTTATTTTAACTTTATATATAATTTTAATTAATTAAGAATATTATGGTTAATCTCTAATTAATTAAGATTATATGGATCATTAGACATTTTATTTATATAAACTTGACTCATAAGCATGAATTAATATAACAAAATATTCATACAGAATATGAGCATTACCAATAACGAATGTTTCATTTCATAAAAAAATGATGAAAATATAATATCCTCATGATTCCTAACACCAGAAGCATCTAAAGTTTTAAAAAAGAAACCAAAACCAAATCATATTCATGGTATAAAATTAAAAACCTTCTCCATATCAAGGCAGAGGTTAGTCACGACTCTGATACCAAATGTAAAAATAATTTGAAACCAAAATATATTTCTGAAACACTACAATAAAAACATAATGAAACTATTGCGGAAACTTAAATTGCTTATCACCAGCCATTGTTGTCAAAAATTTTAGCAATGATTTTTCTTAGTATTTTGACACTTTTCGGCTCAGAATTCTCACTTTAGATAGTGTAGAAAATCTTTCAAACTTGAGATTGAGCTTAGGAACCAAAACATACATACATATATATATATATGTATAGACGTTCTTCCATCAAGAACGTTTATTACCATCAATTTCATAATGTTTAAGAATTAATTCAAGATCGAAATGTCTGGATCATAATTAAGAATTTTAATAGTCATGATAGAAAGAATTTAACAATAACTATTACATTCATAATGAATGAAAACTGAAATATTTCAACCATAATAAATAAAATATTATTGATAATAAATGAAAAAATTGAAGGCCATCAATGTGTAGTTTATCACTTCATCTTTAGTGATTTACTTTTCGTCCTCTAATGCACTTGATTCATCTCAAGTTGCATTGAATGTTTTCTTCTTCTTTTAGGTTGATAATTTCTTCTTTAGTTGTGGACACTCATTCTTGAAGTGTCTTAGCTTCTTGCATTCATAACATATTATAGTATCCTTTTTATATTCACTTTTATTATTATAAGTTTTGTTCATTTTTATGAATTTTTTAAGTATTCTTGTGAGGAGTGCAATGTCATCATAATTATGACTTGAGTTCTCGTTCGAGTAGTCTTATTTGGTTCTAAGTGCAATAACCTTCCTGTTCTTTGGAAGGTTTTCCTCTTGTTCATCATGTGATTTGCACATCATCTCATATACCATTAAAGATCCTATATAATCATATGCTTTGCAAGTCATTTAATATGTCATTAAAGATCCTATGAGTTTTTCAAGCAGAAAATTGTTCAAGTCTTTTGCTTCTTAGTTAGCCGTTACTTTTGGATCCCAACTTTTTGGAAGTGTTGGGAAACCTCAATGGGAGTATCACATGCGCAGCAGAAATCAAAATAAAAACTGATTTCCCGCGCAGATCAAATCGTCGTGCAAAAGATTGGGGTCGCGGGAAAAAACGTGAAACCGAAAAATCACGATGTGTGAGAGATTGATTTTACCTAGTGAGATCATATATCCCTGTATTCCAGATCCAGATAGAGAATATGAAGGAGGTCAAGCATCCTCCTTTCTAGCGGTATCCACACGATGGATCTCTGCAGCGAAACTCCTCCAATCTGATCTCGTAACTCTTGCACAGAGGAAGGGAGGAGAATAGGAGGTGGTGGCTAAAGCTGCAGCCTATTAACCATGTGTCTCCACTCCTATTTATAGAGAGCCACCAGAAACCCTAGGGCTCCTACCTTAGTAGGTATTGGATCTCCATCCAATTACCCACTAACCTTGCATTATTGGATCTCTATCCAATAATCTCCTTAGGCCTCTAATTGGGCCTTAATCAAGAAGTCCATCAACATAGGGTCTCATCTAATAAGAATAGGGGCTAATTGGATCTCTATCCAATCCACTATTCGCTGAAGCATCCACCGTATGTGTGTGACCCTCTAGGCCCGATACTGAGCTGGCCGTGAGTCACTTTTATCAGAACTCCTGATATAGTGAATTATTATCTCCATAATAATTCAATCGACTCATCGACTATGGACGTACTAGGCCACTATGCCATAGTCCCCAGACAGTACAGGGGGATCGAATCCATCAGACCTATCTGTCCTCAATTACCGTGTATCTATAATCTCTCATCCATCTAATATCCTAGACACCGTATATTGGATATGGTACTGTCAGGCCACATACATAATTCGTCATAGTCACTCTAATCAGATTCTCTCGGAGAACTCTGTCTCTCTCAATCCGAATGACCCTGTCTAGAGATTTGTCTGAGCAAGCACATATGAGATATTCCTTTCATGATACCGAGAGTGGATGATCCTCTATTGACACTTAATTATTTTCATAAGGTTGGCTACCAATCTTGATAACCAATTGTACCAGATCTAAAACTTTCCAAACCTATAAGTCTAGGGTCAAAGAAATAAGTACTCATACATGGTATCATTGGTGTCTCAAGTCTAAGGACCCGATACACAACTGGGACTATGGAATCACTATCTGACACTAGGTATCAGTAACCATACAGCATTCTATAAGCGGATCAATTAGTGAACTCATTCTCCAATAAGCACCTGTACTATATCCTTAGTATCTCCACACAAGTGGCTGTGAGACCAACCGCCTCCATCATATGGACGGGTATATAATACACCGATCTGTCCGGTTATCTCAATGTCCCTCTCGAGTAACCTATGACCGAGATTATTTAGGATTTATGTTTAAAGGTGAATCGATCTCATTATCGTGATCTCATCATGATCCGATTCTCATTGCACAGAACCAAGGACATCACAATATATATGCAATAAATAATATAATATGAGAATATGCTAATATTAATTATAAGTAAAAAGATTACACAGTGTGTCACACGTGCCATCACTCACGTGATTGGCTTGCAGGGCACCTGTAACTAGTAATCTCCTACTTGACCTAAAGCCAATCACCTATGTGTCTGATCCCCATCAGACCCCTGTGACGCTCAAATACAATCTGAGCCAGTGGCTTCGTCGGTGGATTTGCAATGTTATCTTCGGATGGAACTCTTTCCATTGCTATATCTTTACGGGCTATAATATCTCTTATCAGATGGAACCTCCTTAGAACATGCTTATACTTCTGATGAGACCTGGGTTCATCCGCTTGAGTGATCGCCCTGTTGTTGTCAAAGTATATGAGAATTGGTTCCACAGTGTGTCACATGTGCCATCACTCACGTGATTGGCTTGCAGGGCACCTGTAACTAGTAATCTCCTACTTGACCTAAAGCCAATCACCTATGTGTCTGATCCCCATCAGACCCCTGTGACGCTCAAATATAATCTGAGCCAGTGGCTTCGTCGGTGGATTTGCAATGTTATCTTCGGATGGAACTCTTTCCATTGCTATATCTTTACGAGCTATAATATCTCTTATCAGATGGAACCTCCTTAGAACATGCTTATACTTCTGATGAGACCTGGGTTCATCCGCTTGAGTGATCGCCCTGTTGTTGTCAAAGTATATGAGAATTGGTTCCACGCTACTTGGCACGACTCCCAAATCTTTAATGAACTTCTTCATTCATACCCCTTCCTTTGCTATTTCTGCTGCAGTAATGTATTCTGCCTCTATGGTCGAGTCAGCAGTAGTATCTTGCTTGGAACTCTTCCAGCTTACTGCTCCTCCATTCATGGTGAAAACATACTCTGAATTTGACTTACTATCATCAATGTCAGACTGAAAACTTGAGTCCATGTAGCCCTCAACCTGGAGGCTACCTCCTTCATATACCAGTAAAAGATCCTTAGTCCTTCTCAAGTACTTAAGGATACAATTTACTGCCTTCCAGTGTTCTAAACTTGGATCTGCCTGATACCTGCTCGTGACACTCAGAGCATGTGTTATATCAGGCCTGGTACATAGCATCGCATATATGATAGACCCTATCGTTGAGGCATAAGGTATCTTATCCATGCATGCCCTTTCTTCAGGAGTCTTTGGGGACATACTCTTAGAAAGTGATATTTCATATCTCATCGGTGTGAGACCTCTCTTGGAATTCTCAATGCTAAACCTTTTGACAATAGAGTCTATGTACCTAGACCGGGACAAGCCAAGCATCGTTTTGGATATATCTCTATAAATCTGGATCCATAAAATATAGGATGCTTCCCCTAAGTCTTTCATGGAGAAGTTTCTGGATAGCCAAGCCTTTATTGTGGAGAGCATTCCTACATCATTCCTAATGACTAGGATGTCATCTACATATAGCACCAAGAAGGTGATATCGCTTCCACTTACCTTCGTATACACACAAGACTCATCTTCATTCTTAACGAAGTCATAAGATCTGATCACATCATTAAATATTATGTTCCAACTTTGGAAAGCTTGCTTCAATCCATAAATGGATCTAAGCAACCTGTATAATTTATCTAGACTCTCTTTGGATACGAATCCCTTTGGCTGTATCATATACACCTCCTCCTCGAGGTTGTTATTGAGGAATGTCATTTTGACATCCATCTGCCAGATCTCATAGTCATAGTGTACTGCAATGACCAAAATAATTCTAATGGACTTAAGCATGGCTATAGGGAAAAGGTTTCGTCATAGTCAACTCATTGTCTTTGACAATATCCTTTAGCTACCAGCCTTGCTTTATAGGTCTCTACCTTTCCATCCATTCTGATCTTCTTCTTGAAGATCCATTTGCAGCCGATGGGTACAATACCCTAAGGTGCATCCACAAGGTTCCAAACCTTGTTATAGTACATGATATCCATCTCAGAATTCATAGCTTCTTGCCACTTCCCGGAGTCTATACTCATAATAGCCTCCTCGTAGGTTTGAGGATCAACATCCTGAGAGTCAACTCCACTGATATGTCTCACATATCTTTAAGGAGGGTGAGATACTCTACTAGACCTACGTAAAATTAAAATTTGTGTGTTAGATACTTGAACAGACTCGGGTTCTGGAATGGTGCTTGAGCTAGGTTCTCCAACCTCGCTCAATTCTATCTCACTCCCACCGTTTCCACCAAGAATGTGTTTCTTATCAAGGAACACAGCTCTCTTAGCAACAAAGACCTTTCGGTCCTTGGGATGATAGAAATAATACCCACAAGTTTCCTTTGAGTATCCCACGAATGTGCATCATGCTGTACTTGATTCTAACTTATCAGAGTTGTGTCTTCTAAAATGGGTAGGACAGTCCCAAATCTTAACAATCTTAAGATCGGACTTCTTTCCTTTCTATATCTCATATGGTGTAGACACTATCGACTTTGATGAAACTCTGTTCAGAAGGTAAGCTACAATCTCTAGGGCGTACCTCCAGAATGAGACGGGTAGGTCAGCGAGACTCATCATGGACCGCACCATGTCTAACAGCGTGTGATTCCTCCTTTTCGATATAGCATTGAGCTGAGGTATATAAGGAGGTGTCCACTAGGATAGAATCTCATTGTCCTTGAGGAAATGGGTGAACTCCGTACTCAAGTACTCTCCTCCTCGATCTGATCGAAGAGTCTTAATACTCTTTCCAATTTGGTTCTCTACCTCGTTCTTATATTCTCTTAATTTCTCGAAGGCCTCAGATGTGTACTTCATTAAGTACACGTGTCCATACATAGATAAATCATCAGTGAATGTAATGAAATATGAGTAACCACCTATTGCCTGAGTCGACGTGGGACCACAATCTAATATGTATGAGTTCCAATAACTCGGTGACTCTCTCTCCAGTTCCACTAAAAAGGGAATTGGTCATCTTCCCACGAAGGCAAGGTTCGCAAGTTGTATATGTCTCATAGTCAAATAGATCTAAGTATCCATCTTTCAGCAACTTTTGAATCATTCTCTTATGCATATGACCTAGCCTACAATGTCATAGGTTTGCATTATTCACCTCATCTCTTTTTCCTCTTAGACATATTTATATTCATGATGTGTGGAGAAGTGTCTAACACATATAAGCCATCTACAAGGATCCCTCTAGTGATGATCTTATCGTCCATAATTATTGAACAACTATTATTCTCAAAAACTAATTTATATCCACTAATTATCAAACAAGATTAGAAATAATATTTTTGATAATAGAGAGAATAAAATAGCATGCATCTAATACAATAATAGCTCTATCAGACAGATGTAGGGTGACCTCTCTAACAACAAATATAGCAACTCTTGCTCTATTACCCATCTTGAGGTCCATCTCACCTCTAGCCAATCTTCGAGGTCTTGCCAGAACCTGCAACGAATTACAGATATGATAAACACTCCCGGTATCCGATACCCATGTGTTATCATAAAAATATGATAAGTGGAGACTGATCATGAATATACCTGAAGCTTCTCCAAGCTTCTGTCTCACCTTTCTGCAAGGTAGTCCATACAGTTCCTCTTCCAGTGCCTGTCTTGGCCACAGTAGAAGCACTGTCCTTTATCCTTTCCCAGGTATTTCTTGGCAACCTTTGCCTTTCCTGGTCTTTCTTTGCCCTTGCCCTTTTTAAGGGTCTTACTAGCCTTCCTTTTCCTTTTGGTATCGCCAATATAGAGAACTGACTTCTCCTTCTTTATGGCACTTTCAGCTTCTCTCAACATATTGAGGAGCTTAGGGAGAGTCACCTCAAACTTGCTCATGTTAAAATTCATGATGAAGTGAGAAAAGAAATCTGGTAGGGAGTGAAGTATAAGATTAACACACAGGTTATCCTCTAGGACTATTCCTAGACCTGTGAGTTTCTCGATCAACTCTATCATCTTTAGGACATCGTTCTCAATCGATGTTTCTTCTGTCATCATAGCTTGGAAGAGTCTCTTAGATATCTCATATCTTTGAATTCTTCCCTGTTTCTCAGATAGCTGAAAGAGATGAAGAAGGATAAAATCTGCATCCATGATCTCATGTTGCCTCTGTAACTCAGGAGTCATGGAGGGCAACATGTAACATTTTGCTAACGTAGAATCATCTATGTACTTCACATATTGAGCGATCTCATCCTCGCTTGTCCCTTCTTCCGGTGTGGGCATAATTGTATCAAGGGCGTATGCGATTTTCTCCGTCATGAGAATAATTCTCAAATTGTGAAGCCAATCTGTATAGTTTGGACCAGTGAGGTGGTTGGCATCAAGTATGCCACGTAGGGGGTTTGTGAGCGACATGTTTTTGACAAAACAAGATAAGCAAAAAATAAATAACATGCAGATTTTATAGAAAATACTAATTAAGATATGAACTTCTATCTTAATGTACTCTCACTATTTTCTTAGCGAATCACGCGACACCTCGACACGTGAGACGTAAGTCTCTGGCAGACTCCTAGTGGGGATCGAGATCTAATTGGCATCTCAGTGCAACCTTGAGGGACTCGACCAATTACACTAAGCCCAAAAGGTAGGCAACTCTTGCCAATCACAACTCCTTGTGATTCTCGTCATGTTTGGCCTCTGAATCATCATAGTCTCGAGGGACTCGACCAGCCATGACGTTTCGTTAAGTCATCACCATTGTTACAAGATGAGTCTGATTCGATGATATACCCTCGTGGGACTCGACCAAGCATACCATGTCCTCAGGTCACTGGTGACATCTCTATGTCGTAGGCAAGATCTCGATCATGTAGATAGGTGAGCCTCAAGGGACTCGACCAACTCAACCTTTATCGTAATTTAATTTCTTCATATAATGATGGAAGGCCATGTGGGTCAATCTTATTGCCTCACGCTTACCGACTTAATATTATCTTAGGAGGAGTTTTGGTATCGGTCTCCTAATATGTCGTGTCACACACATACATATTTAATATATATCTACATCGGATGCAAATATATACATACATATATCTAGTAGGTGTATAACATATCACATATGTAAGCCACATCGGATGATCATGAGCCATCACCTAATATGATTAAGCCCGAGCCAATGGGACTAATCACTCATAATAGGATCTATGTGTGCATTGGTGCATCTCCAAGCCCTGTGATTGTTGATCTCATCATCATCGATTCCGTCGGATCGTCGCATCAGCATGCGTTGTGATCTCCCGCCACGACATCATGGGTCCCGTTATCACCTCCACGCTCCCGCTACGCCTCTCCATGTAATTACAAATAATCACAAGCACGCAGGCCCAACAATAAACGAGAAAAACACAGGCTCGTAGGCCCCAATAATAATCATAATTACACACATCACAACACTTGGCTCATGATCATCCATCCACATCATACATCACATGTACAACACATCATATGTAAGATTACTAGATATATATAATAATTAATTAAACTATTTAATTAATTATTTTTTTGGAATTGTTAAGGGTATTTTCATAATTCTGGATGAGAGGACAGTCCTCAAAATTACTAAAATTATTGAGGGCATTTTTAAAATTCTAAACACAAGGATAATCCTCGAAATTTATAAAATTTAAAGGGGCAGAATTGCCCTTTTCTCAAAAGGATGCCCTAATCCCTCTTGCCCCATCTACGCCACCGTCGTCGTCGTTTCTGCCCCTGCACAAGCGGTGGCAGCCCTTGCCCCCCGACAGCCACCTTGCCAAGGGGCGGCCACCCCTACGGTCGGTAGCACCTTGCAGGCGCCTGCAGCCGGCCCCCTTTGCAGGCGCCGCGCTGCAAGCAAGTGTGCTCGCGGGCGGATGCCACCCCTTTGGGCTGGCTGTAGCCGACCGTGCCCGTAGGCGCTGCCCCTGCCAACTGCTACCCCCGGCAAGTGGCATCGCCCTTGCGGGTTGCTGCCCCTCCGAGCGGCGCCGGCCTCCCTTACGGGTTGGCCCTGGCCGTAGCCAACCGCGGCTTGGCCGTGGGTGGCAGGCCCTACATAGGGGCTGGCCGTGGCAGGCAACCCCTCCTCCTCACTGCCTTCGCTGTAAAAATACAGCAAGAACGCGTAGAATGATTCTACGCAATTCAATCTCATCACACGCAGTTTAAAACTAATCTTTCGCACGAAAACCTTGGCTCTGATACCACTGTTGGGAAACCTCAATAGGAGCATCACATGCACAGCGGAAATCAAAATAAAAATTAATTTCCCATGTAGATCAAATCATCATGCAAAAGATTGGGGTCGCGAGAAAAAATGTAAAACCGAAAAACCACGATGTGTGAGAGATTGATTTTACCTAGGGAGATCGTATATCCCTGTATTCCAAATCCGGATAGAGAAGATGAAGGAGGTCAAGCGTCCTCCTCTCTAGTAGTATCCACACGATGAATCTCTGCAGTGAAACTCCTCCAATCTGATCTCACAACTCTTGCACAGAGGGAGGGAAGAGAATAGGAGGTGGTGGCTAAAGCTGTAGCCTATCAACCATGAGTCTCCCCTCCTATTTATAGAGAGCCACTAAAAACCCTATGGCTCCTGCCTTAGTGAGTATTGGATCTCTATCCAATTACCCACTAACATTACATTATTGGATCTCTATCCAATAATCTCCTTAGGCCTCTAATTGGGCCTTAATCAAGGAGTCCATCAGCATAGGGTCTCATCTAATGAGAATAGGGGCTAATTGGATCTTCATCCAATCCTTTATTCGCTAAAGCATCCACCATATGTGTCTGACCCTCTAGACCCTTTACCGAGCTGGCCGTGAGTCACTCCCATCAAATCTCCTGATATAGTAAATTATTGTCTCCATAATAATTCAATCGACTCATCGACTATGGATATACTAGGCCACTACGCCATAGTCCCCATACGGTACAAGGGGATCGAATCCATCAGATCTGTCTGTCCTTAGTTACCGTGTATCTATAATCCCTCATCCATCTAATATCCCAGAGACCATATATTGGATATGGTACTGTCAGGCCACATACAGAATCTGTCATAGTCTCGCTCTAATCGGATTCTCTCAGAGAATTCTCTCTCAATCCGAATGACCCTGGCCAGGGATTTTTCTGAGCAAGCACATATGAGATATTCCTCTCGTAATATCGAGAGTGGATGATCCTCTATTGACACTTAATTACCTTCGTAAGGTTGGCTACCAATCTCGATAACCAGCTATACCAGATTTGGAACTTTCCAAACCTGTAAGTCTAACGTCAAAAAAGAAGTACTCATACAAGACATCCTTGGTGTCTCAAGTCTAAGGACTAGATACACAACTGAGACTATAGAATCGCTGTCTGACATTAGGTATCATTAACCATACAACATTCCATAAGCGGATCAATCAGTGAACTCATTATTCAATAAGCACCTGTATTATATCTTTAGTGTCTCCACACAAGTGGCAATGAGACTAGCCGCCTCTATCATATGGATAGGTATATAATAGATCAATCTGTTCGATTATCTCAATGTCCCTCTCGAGTAACCTATTACCGGGATTATTTAGGATCTATATTTAAAGGTAAATCGATCTCATTATCGTGATCTCATCATAATTCGATTCTCATTGCATAGAACTAACGACATCACAATATATATGCAACAAATAATATAATGTGAGAATATATCATAATTAATCATAAGTAAAAAGATTACGCAGTGTGTCACACGTGCCATCACTCACGTGATTGGCTTGCAGGGCACCTGTAACTAGCAGGAATAGATCTTCAAATTTTATTTACCTATTCACATTTAGTATAGCATTTACTAAGAGTTTTTAAACCATTGATAATATCTGTATAAATGGGTGTATATATCACTAAAGGTTTCACTTGGCTTCATTTTAAATAATTCATAATTATGTCCAAAAGATCGATTTTTGATTCTTTTATTCTACTTGTGCCTTCATGAGTAACTTTAAGTATATGCCAAATATCATATGCAGTGTCACAAGTAGAAATACGATTAAACTTATTTTTATCTAAGGCATAAAATAAAGCATTCATACCTTAAGTATTTAAAGAAAATATTTTCTTTTCAAAATCATTCCACTCATGCATCGATTTAGAAGATTTTTGAAAACCAACTTCAATGATGTTCCATAGATCAAAATCCATAGAAAGCAAGAAAATCTACATTCGTGTTTTCCACTATATGTAGTTCGTCCTATTGAATATATGAGGACGAGTAATGGAATGACCCTCTTAGTTACCCGAAAAAGCTATAAGATCTCTCTTGGGTGTTAATCCAACTAAGAGAACTAAACTCTAATATCAATTGTTAAAATCTTAATGGCACTAAGAGAGAGAGAGAGAGAGGGGGGGGGGGGGGTGAATTAGTGTTATAGCAAATTTAACTGATTTTAGAAGTTTGATCAATAAATCCATATTAGAAGTACAATTAGCAAAAGGAATGAGTAAAGGTTACGAGTAAGTAAATCAGTATGCAACAACGTCCACTCTTGTTTCGTCTTTAGGCAAGAGAAAGAATGTAAACCGATTTATAGTGGTTTGATTATCCCGACCTACATCCACTCTCGATTCCTCTTCCCTTAAGGCTATCGGCTTTCACTATTGATATTCTTTCCAATGGGCGAAGATCAACTACCCTTGTTACAACTCTTCTCCTTTTAACAGGTTTAGGAGAGAACCTTCACACTCACTCTTTTACAAGAGACCTCACACCTACTACAATTGAGAATCACTTCTAAACTCAATGAGGAGGAAAAGACTCAACCAATGCTCAAGAGAGAGCTATAACCTTACAAACTTCACCACTTATTTTTTGCTCCAATCAAAACCTTGGTGGGGGTATTTATAGCCCCAAATGGCTTTAAAATGAAGCCAAAAGATTCAAATCATCAAAAATTTTGGGATTTGGATGATCTTACAATCGTAACTATTGACATTGCAATATTGGACTTTTAGGCAGTACTACCAATGCAATTCTAGGTGATATTATCGCTGTCTTAGGCGGCACCACCATCGGCTGCACTAGTAGGCACAAAATAGTGCTTGTCACCTATTTGGGCAGTACCATCGCCTGGGCTTGGCGACACCACTGCCCAGGCTTACTCAAGGCCATTGGTTTAGCCTCCTAATGAGCCCAACTCGGTCCTGATTCAAGCCCAATAGGTTTCTCGATAAGTTGGTATGGTTTTGTTCCAATACCAATAAATTTGACCCCAAAAAACCTCGATTAAGATATAAAAAATCCAACTACATTTCTGGCACAATCACGAAGCTTTCAGCATATTGTCCAGTGTTCCATTATATCATCTGATTATCCGATACTTCGTCCGAACCTTCAGCGCATCATCATTTCCTTTGGTATATTGCCCGATCTATTGGCATGTTAACATTCCCACAACATCTAATCTTTTGGCACAATACCCAATCCTTTCGGCACGATACTGAAACTCATGGCACGAAGTCCAATCTTTGGCACGCCGACCAATCCTCCAGCTCGACATCCAATTTTCAACATAATACTTATCCGGTTCAACGTTTGATTCTCCTTCTTCAATAATTTGCCCTTTAATGGTCCGTGATCAAAGTTTTTTCTGCTTCACTTATCTTAAGGGTATATTAGTTCATAAACTCATCAATTGATTTCATCATTAAAATCCAGGACCCAACAATTAGGACTTGGATTGAGATGAGTGGGCTGTTAGAATTTGGGCTTCGTTTTGCCAAACAAGGTTGAAAGCTATTGAGATTGTGCCTGATCATAGTTCTCCCAATTAGGCAATTCACATCATGTTGAACTTCGGTTTGAAACTAGAAACATGCTTTAGTAACTTCTTCATTGAACCATCTTACTACATTTGGTTTATACCTTTTATGTCTAATTCTAAAGACAACTTTGAAACATTGTTGGGTAGTAATGGACTTCTTCTTGATGATATTGTCTTCTTCAAGGGGATTCTCTTGGTTAGTCACCAAGTCTTCGATAGATGTAAACATCTTGATCGGCTCATCATGTAGCATCGAAGGCTCGAATAGCTTCAAGTTCTTGACATTCAAAACTGAGTACATCTCCAATCTGCTTCAAGACTTTGAATGGTCCATATCATATGGGCTTTAGCTTCTTGCCTTCTCTTTTGAATTATTTTTTTCCAAGGTGTCACCATACAATGTCTCTTTCATAGAATCATGCTTCAACATGGTGTTTGATTGTGTCATTCTTTATCTTTTTGTTGGCTTTGTTGAAGTTGTTTCTCAATCTCTTCATGCACCTTGTGAATGTTCTCTAAAACTTTGTAGGCTTGTTGTATTGCATTGCTTTTGTCGGAGGTAGTTGATTAGTAATTGATTGTAAACTGTAAATCAAAAGGACTTTGAGGTAAATAATCTAAACATATCTTGAATAGTGGTTTATTGGTAAAACTGTTCATCACCCAGTTGAAAGTAAATTGAAGGTACAATAGGCTTTCTCCCAAATCTTTATATATATCAAAAGTTGTATCCTCGAAGGAAGGAGATGAATCATGGTACAATTTATTACTCCGATTTGGCCATTGGTTTGCAAATGGAAGGTTATGCTCTTCTTTAGTTTGGTGTCCATCATGGTCCAAAGTAAACTTTAAAAGCTACTTAAGAAACTTAGGTTCATCTAGAACATGATGGAACTCAGAAGGCTAAAGTTTGTCTACACGTTGGAAGAATAGTTGGGTTGCTCCTCTTTTGGTGATTGTTTGTATGCAAGGCATGAACACCACGATCTTTGAAAACCTATCAACTATCATAAATACACAGTTGTATCTCCTTATCTTAAAAAGACCTCCTAAGAAGTTCATAGATATGCTCTCCATGATCATGACAGAATGGACAATGGAGTGTACAATCCCAATTTCTAGTTGGTCAACTATAAAGTGCTACAAATGACATCCTCGCTCGAATTGAGCCACATCTTACTGCATTTGGGGCTAGTAAATATGTCATTATAGGTTCATCAAAGTCTTATCCACACCAAAGTATCTTGTGACTTTCAATGAATGTGCTTTTTGTATCTAATTTATATGATCTGCTTTCTTTGGTACATAAATCTAAGCACCTTCTTAGAGTAATCCTCCTTGGAGCATAATTCCATATCAATTATTGCTTTGATTTTCTCCATGTTGTCTTTGAATTACATATCTTCCATATACATGTTTGTATAATCCTCATGAAAATTAGATATTGCATATGCATAGATAAGCAAAGACTCACGAATGGGTGGTTGCGATAATATGCTAGCTAGCTTGTTTTGTACTCTCTTTTTATACTTGATCACCATATTATATTATTATTAATATAACATCCATTTCATGTGTTATGCTTGCTACAATTTGGATTGATTCTAAAATTATTAAAGTGGCTGATGGTCTCCTTCCCTAGAAGATACATATGCCAATGTTTGAACGCTTGGTGTAGTATGAGTAATTATTTATCATAAGTGAAATAATTCATTTGAGATCCTTGGAACATCTTAGACTGGTATGTCATGGATCTACCATCTTACATCAAAACAACTATTGTATATCCCGATGTGTTTGCCTCCGACTCAAACGATGGTTGTAGATTCCGAAAGGTTAGTATGGGCGCCTTGTTGATTTTCCTCTTTAGCAAGTAAAATGTTTCTTTATTCTTTTTTGTCCACTCAAATTTTTTACCCGCTTTAGTGAATGAATGTAAAGGAGCCATAAGAATGGAAAAGTTTTGAAAGAACTTATACCTATTGACATCCACCTAGAAAGCTTCAAAATTGTGTCCATCCTTTATTTTTGCCACCCTCCGATCGCCTTGACCCTATCCAGGCTGATTTAGATTTTTCCTCCAACAATGATGAAGCTAAGGTAGATGTGATTTCTTTTGTCAAATTCATACTTCTTTAGATTGAGCTACAGTTGGTGCTTCATTAAAAGCTTGAACACCTTTTGCACATGCTCCACATGCTCTTATTGCATGTGCTCCACTTGTTGTAGATTTGGATGTTGCTGAGGTAGATGATAAGGAATTCTCTGATATAAGGGCATAGAATATCATCCATGAGTTGTATGAAGATGGCCAATGAATTACATAGGTTGAAAGACATCCTTAACCACTCGAACAATTCTTGCTTTATCTTAAAGACTGTGGCAGGTTGTAGTTAGTTTTATCGATCTATGGTAGTGAGTATCAATTTTTCACTATGATTTAGTTAAAGTCATGATGATCAATGTATATGTGTCAACCTATATCTTTCTTTGGCACCATCACTACTAGTGAAACGTAGAGGGAACTAATTGTTAGGATCAATTGGCATTAAGAGGAGGAGAGGGGGGGTGAATTAGTGCAAGTGCTGAAAACTTCGATTTAAGGAAAACTTTTGCTCAAAGTAAAAACGATAACGGAAGTGTTTCGTTCAAGTAGAGTAAGTGAGCAATTTAATCTTATAGAATGATGCTAAGTTTCTTACTTAAATAAGACTTAAGTAAGAACATGGAAATCCAAAAGAAAAGATAAGAAACACTCACATATTTATAGTGGTTCAACCGCAACTTGGCCTACGTCCACTCCCTGAGTCCTCTTCGTCGAGGTCCACCGGTGTCTACTATCGATCTTCTTCGGGTGAAGACCAAACCCTTACACTTTTCACTCTCCTTTTCACAGGCTCAGAAGAGGAACCTTACAAACTCTTACTCTTACAACTTACAAGAGAGACTTTACAAATATTACAATTCTTTTTTTCACTCTCTTACCCCTTTTCTTTTTCTTGCACAATTTTAGTATACTATTTTTCATAGAATTTCTAGCTCAATGTGTTATGCTAAATGCAAGAAGACTTGAGATATTTATAGACCCCAATTGGCTTCAGAAATCAGATATTTATATTCAAAAAATTTGAATATAGGTGGTACAACTGCCAATGATGACAGTACTACCGCCGAAAGCTACCCGAAAAATAGGGTGGTGATGGTACAACCACTGACCTGGGCGATAGAACCACTACCTGGGTGGTACGATCACCGTCCACTAGCGATACAACTGTCAAAAATCCTAGAAAAGTGTTTCCCTCCACTTTTCTAATCCCGACTTGTACTTTCAGTTTGACCTATTTCAGGTCAACCAATTGAGCTCAATCCAAACCTAAGTGTGTACCCGGTTTGTCTCACTTGAGTTAATTTAGATTCCTTCCAAATCTAACTCAAGTAGGACTCAAACTTTACCGATGCTAGTTATGACTAATCAATTACAGCTATTGTGACCATCAAATTCAATAAGACTCCTAAATCCCGACAAGCTTTTCGATAACCCCCGATAATCTTCCGACAAGTCTCTTAGTCTTCTTCCGGCAAACTTCGGATGCCTTCCTGGCAAGCTCCTGATCACCTTCAGTGAACTCTTGACGAACTCCCAACAAGCCTCCGATACCTTCGACGAGCTCTCGGCGAACTCCCAACAAGCCATTGATACCTTCGGTGAGCTTCCAATGAACTCCTGACAAGCTCTCGATACCTTCGGCGAGCTTTCGACGAGTCTCTCGGTGAGTTCCCACTGCATCGTCCGAACTCTAGCCCGATGCCTGGACTTGACTCTGGTCCACATCTGATTGTAATTTTCTCTCTCTATCGTAGTTAATCCTGTATCAATCATCTCTAACAAACATATTAGATCAACAAGTCATTAATTAATTTTATCATCAAAATTAAAGATTCAACATTAATCAACTAAATGACTTGATTTTCAATAATCTCAACAACTTATCTTTGGATAATTTTGATTATCACAAACGAAATATGGTCATGATAAGATTTAGCAAAAGGCACCAAACATAAATTGGATTTCATGCTCCACTACAAGTAGCGGCGGAAGACTGCCACGTTCTTCTTAAAGCTATGACTACTTACTAGTGAGCTACTGTAAGCCTTTATCTTCTATGGTTTTGTGGGCTGATGCCAAGACTAATGCTTGTTTGATGCCATAATTGGTTGGATGAGTAGGAGCACAAACTTTTGATATGCGTTCATCATCCTCTTTGCTTGGGTGACTATCGCTAGGTCAATTGATTGTCTACTTTGATCCTTCTCAATAGTGAACTTATTTTCATCCTTTCAGAGCATGTATTATTGGGGCTGATGACTATAAATGGTTTCATTGTCTCACAAATATGGACTCCCAAAGTTTACTTGACATATGTCAAGAAGCACCACCTCTTGCATGCCACCATTAGCAATCACAAATTTAAATGTGCATTGGCCATCTATCATCATCTTGACATCTTTATGGATCCACCCCAATGGATATAGCTTCAGATGAGAAGTGTCTCAAGTCTAAGTTTCTATACTAGGCTTACTGAGATGATATTCTTTTAGCTTCCGGTGTCAATGATCGTGTTGATGACCTCTTATTTCACTTGGATCTTGAGAGTAAATATTTTTTCCTAAACTTATAGGTGGTTGAATTCAAGTCTATAACCTTTAGTCTAGCCATTAGTGATAGACGTGGATTCGAGTTTGAAATCGATGCTAGTTTGATTTAATAATCACCTACGGTTGTGATCATTGTACATTGGTTTTGATTGCTCTTCTTCTACTACCTCAGGAAGAGTTTGGGGTCAACCTTCCAGCAATTCTCTCGTGTATGTCCCGTAATTTTATGGTGATTACAAAACAAATTATTTCTTTTGAAGGAAGATAAGGTTTTATCTCTTTGTGGGGGTTCTTCCTTGACTTTTGGATGCTTCCCTTTTGCCTTCTCCGTATTTTTCTGTATTTTTCTGGATGTGGGTTTGATTCTTCGTTAGATCATTACTGCCATCGAATTTGCCACTATTATGTCATGAACTTTGTGGAGGCTAAGTTCTATGTTTACTTGGTAATGGAGGTCAGCGATATATTTCATCACCGTCAAGTGGTTGTTGAGAGAAATTTCAAATGCCACCTTTTATTGTTGGAACTCGATGGTGTATTCTTGCATAGATTTGTCTCTTCCTTACCTTAAGTAATGTTACTTTATCCATCTTTTTCCAAGATATCCTATAGTATAAAATTATTCTCATATGAGCCTTTTAAATTGTGTCCATAACACGTCTTTATTGTTGTTAGTTCGAAGATAGGCTTTCCATCATGCAGGTGTATATTCGATGAACTTGGGTCACACAAACATCACCCTATCCTCGTTGCTATAGTCATATAGATCAAAATAAGTGTCAAATTGATCTATCCATGAGTCTAATATCTTAACATTGATCAAGGTGTCATAGGAGGGTATGTCGATACGAGCCTTGATGTAAAAGGGTAGAATCCTTGTTATGATGATCCGTGCACTAGCATCTTCTTCATGGCTGCATATCTTGGATGGAGATAGTTCTTTCACGCGTGTTGCAACGTTCCTTATTCGATCATTCTTTCACTATAGATTAGTTTAGACTTACATCTACCCCATAACAATCTCCATCTGTTGGGCTACTACTATCATATGGGTAGTAAGGTCGACCAAGGCTATTGGGTTATTGATTGTCATCCCATTAATGTTTGTTCATTCGGGTGATCATGGCATGAACTCTAACTCCTATAGTTTTTTGTTTGATTCTTCGCATCCTTATCTCATGGTCACCATTCATAAGATCATTGCTCTAATACCACCTGATCCATATGTGGTTCAGGTTCAACAATTCATCGATCCAATACCATCTTTTAGATAAAAATTTTGATAGAGGAGAGAACTATCGAGAAAAACCAAGTGTAAAACCAAAAGAAAATAATCTCTATTATTTATAAGATCAAAGTATTAACTATAAGACTTGAAGTAATAGAAAACTTATATATGTATTAGAACGTAGGTTATTTTTGGATAGCACTTGGGGTGCTCTCGACATTTACATATCGTTGTTGGTTATGATCTTGATTTTCTCTCTGGTTGCGAGACCTCCTCGTTAGGTTTAGACATTTTTGAAATAAGAAATTTCTATCATACTTGGTTAACG
Organism: Ensete ventricosum; assembly: GCA_029747655.1. Taxonomy (NCBI): domain Eukaryota; kingdom Viridiplantae; phylum Streptophyta; class Magnoliopsida; order Zingiberales; family Musaceae; genus Ensete; species Ensete ventricosum. Next base: position 35,997,879 of record JAQQAF010000004.1, on the reverse strand, counting down.
TCATCAGGTTAACCAAGAGATCAAAGACCAATAACAATTATTACTTAGACCTAGCTATGTCCAAGAATCATGGATAGAAAAATTGAAGATACATCTTTCCCCTTTTTCCTTGGGAATGTAAAGAGTGTTCATAGAGTGTTGAATCCCATGTCGATAAAGGTCTATATCAAGACAATACAATGTCTATATCATACAAAATTACGTTGAAAATATGATAATAATAATAATATAAGGTCAATATCAAGATATCGGATTGATTAATACATAATCTCATAAATGTGTCTAGACAAAGTTTAATGTCGCATTATTTTTGCAAAGTTCAAGATGCACTATTTCTGAAAAGTTCATGGTGCAGTTTGGTGGGAGGGGCGAGGTGAGCCTGCGTATACCTCAGTGGAAGTGCTCCTCGGGCCTTGACATTAGAAGGCTAAGCATTTGTGGCTTCACAATCTGGTCATGTCTTTGGCGGTACTACCCCCTAACCCCCTCAGGTTAGTGCTCAACCTCCCTTGTTTATGAGAGAGCTAGAACCAGATCCTTGACTACTCCCCAGGGGACGCACTGATGACACCAACACTTAGGGGCTCATACATCGTGGAATAGCAAGATGAAAGGACTAAGAACATTCCCCTACTCAAGAATCATACAAAAGGTGAACAAAGAGGTTTGTCATTAAATTGAATTAAGTAAAAAGAGTATATGCTGCCCCCACAACATCCCCTTCCCCACACCACACCACCCCCCGCCCCAAGGAGGAGTATACAAAAGGGGAGCTAATAGAAACAAAAAATGATGGTCCCTAGGACCTAACTGCATCAATCCAGTGGAGGCAAAGCCAGAGAGGATGTCAGAAAATTGTCGAAGGGATCCTCTACAATAATAGGCACTTCTACATCTGAGGGAAGCTATGCATATGGATCCTCGTCGACTTCGAGTTCGGAGTACCTCGCTTTGATGCGATTAGTGGTGATTTGGTACACGAACTCGTACGCAATCTGACTGGAGTGCTGAAGGTCATAGCGAAACCCCTTGAATTCCTTGTAGGAGGCCATGACCCTCCTCTCCGCTCAAAGGCATGGCTCTTTTCCTCCTCCTAGGCCTTTCTTGCCTCCTCAATTGCCACGCAAGCAGCCAACAGCTCATCGGAATTAGTCGATAGTCACTCATTTAACTACCTACCTTCTTCGATGGCGTGGCCCAGCTGCTAGCCAACATCTTTTAACTTGCGATAAAGGGCCTCGTTCTACTGCTCCCCCTTCGCTATACTTTCTGCTGCCATGTCTCTACCATAGCCACCTCCTCTTAAGCCTTCTTTGCCCGTGCCTCGGCTTCTTCAACATGAAGAAGGGCTGGACTCAGATCCAAGGCCAGCTTGGAGGCTTGGGATTCTTGTGCTCCTCCCCGAGATGCTGCTCTGCCTCCTTAGCCTGAAGTTATGCTTGAGCTAGTTACGAAGATAGCTCAGTGGCTTGAGCCTCTACCTCCTTTCTCTCTCCTTCAAGCTACTCCACTTGGGCTTATAAGGTAGAGTTAGCCTGAGAGAGCTAGTTGATCAATGCCCTTGCATCTCGTAGATGGTCGACAAGTGTCGTCTAATAGTAGTGGTGCTACACAAGGGGTAGGAGCGAGGAGGTTAAAGAGGAAGAATAGAGAACATAATTAATATGCTCAAGGGGCCTTACCAAGACTTCATTGTGAGAGTAAATATCAGCCAATAAATCTAGTGGGCAATGGTCATCATATCAGCCAGGACAGGGTTGAGGGACCCCTGACAGTAGGTGGTTACCGCCCCAGCCTCCTCCTATAGCTACTGGTCCTCGGTTAGCACCACCCAATGTGGCTTCAGCGGGTGCCCAGGGATAGAGCCACCCAATGTAGCTGTTGCATCTCATATTTTGATGATGAAATCAATTGATGAATGTATGAACTAAAATGCTTTCAAAATAAATAATACATGAAAAACTTTGATCAGGGACTTGAATCATCAGAGGGTAATTTATCGAAGCAGACGTTAGGCCAAAAGTATCATGTCAAAGAGTGGCATCGGGCCGGAGGATTAGTCGACGTGCAATAGGATGGACTTCATGTGAAGTTCAGACATCAGGTCGAAGGATGCATCAAATGTTCGGACGAAGTGACAAATGATGAAATGACATGCCAGAATGATGGACAACGTGCTTTGTGGTTATAATTAAAGTGGCTAGGTCTTGATCGTGGTCGTTTAGAGTCGAATTAAGCTTGTATTGGGTCATAAATCATGCCAACTTAATTTGGGGCCTATTGGGCTTGATTGAATTAGGCTTGATGAAAGGTTAATTCGGTGACCTAGAGTTGACCTAGTTGGTGGTACCGCCAGGTCTAAGTGATGGTACTACACAAATTGTCGGAAAGCTTTGTTTGTGTTTTTTCGGGCTTTCCAATGGTGGTACCACCTAGACCAACGATAATACCATCATAGCTCAGATTCCCAAGCTCTGTTTGGTGGTAGTACTACTCAGTGCCAATGGTGGTACCGCTAGTACCCGAAAAAATTGGGAATTTAAAATTTTGGCTCTAATTTTGAAGCCATCGGAGGCCTATAAATACCCCATCATTTTTATTGGATAAAGAATAAATAAGTGTTAAAAAAGGTAGAAAGAGCAAGAAATCTTGAGGTTAAAGTATTGTAAACTCTTGATAGGGTTTGAGTCTCCTCCTCATTGAGTTTAGCGATTAATCTATTAAGGTGTGCAGTCTTGTGTGAATGAGTTTGTAAAGGTTCTGTCCTAAGCCTAATAAAAAGAGAAAGGGTTGTAACAAGGGTGGTTGATCTTCGCCCGTTGGAAAGAAGATCAGTAGTGAAAGTCAATGGCTTTAAGAGAAGAGGAATCAGGAGTGAATGTCGGTCGGGACAATTGAACCACTATAAATCAATTTACATTTCCTTTCTTATTTTTCATTGTTATTGCTAATTGATTTACTTTACTCACTACTTCTATTCACACTTTCATGTTAAACACATTTCAGATTTATATTCTCATTTGAACTTTTTTAAAATTGGATCTTTTTGCGATATCACTAATTCACCCCCACCCACCATCCCCCCTCTCCCCCCTCTTAGTGCCATTACAATCCTAGCAGTTGCATCACTGCAAGTGGACCCAAGGATGGGTTCAAAGAAGTTATAGATGGGCCCTCCCCCATCGGAGATAGTAGCGGGTTAGGACCCTCTTCGATTAACGGCTCCACGTGGGGAGCCATGGCCCCAGCTGATAGAGCAATATGGGGCTGGAGGGGTGATGCTAGTTGCCTGAAGGCAGCGTCTTTAGATGGTTCCAGGGCTGGACCAAACAAGGGCCCCGAAGAAGTGCAAGCAATGAGGTGAGAACCCCGAGCCGAGGGCCCCCAAGAGAGATAGTGGCAACCCCTAAGAGGCCTCCGCTACCACGGGCGATCCTAGCCCAGGCGCCTATGCCAGTTCTGTCATTGCGTGTGGCGACCCCACTATGCGTAGTGGCTCTGGGGGGTTCAACATTGACCCCTCGACACCTCTTGTGAGGGTGTAGGCCCACCTCATTTCCCGAGGACTTTGAAAAAGCTAGAATCCTCGCTAGGGGTTGTAGGTCCCCCTCGAACAAGTCAACATCGATCGTAGAGCCTTCGAAGGCCCTGATGGAAGGGCTATGAGAGGAGTCCTAAGCCCACGATGGTTGCTCACCTACCGGTATCCCCTCACTAGGCCCGAAAAGAGGAGTAGAAGGGCATTGCTTCTTCACCTCTTAGAGATTCATACTTAACAAAGAACCATATAGCAAAGATAAAAAACAAGTAAGGAATCAACAAAAAAGGAGAAATGACCCTACCAAAGGGGGCTGGAGGGGAAGTGGCCTCCACCGAATGGACCTCCTCCTCAAGTTTTATGGTCCTGGACAAGAAGAACCCTCGTATCTTCTCCAGGGCTTCAGTTTCGCCTACAGATAGAGTGGGCAGCATGTTGTCAATGGTGTGTGTTGCCCATGCTACCGAGAAACCCTAGTCTTCACTTCTATCGACGACGAAGAAGCGGCTCTTCCATCCCTTACTGTAGGAGGCTGCTCCAATTATCTTAAATCCCACATGAGGGGATAGGTAATAATTGCTTGGCCCCCAACTCAACCGAAAGTATGAGGAGAAAAGATTGTGAGAAAAAACCACCACTATGGTGTCGCACACCCTAAGGAAGACCCTCAGGAAGTGTCAAGAATTTGAAGAAAAGGCAAGCAAAATTTTTGCCTCCATGGCATCTACCGAGATGCAGAACCCCCCGCGAAGTCAACGTAAAGGGCAAACCTCGCTCCCAAGAATAGACAAAATGAACTCCAATGGAACCTTGAAGCAGGCATGCAACTCCCCCAACTACCACGAGGCCAGCATAAAATAGTGGTCGTGAGCCTCCATCTGGACCAGGTCCTGCGAGTCCATGAGAGCCTCAGAAGGCTCACTCCTCGCAAATGAGGAATTCACTTGAACCACCTTCCATAAGGAGGTAGTCAACTTTTTGGCACCCCGCTAGCACTGAGAAATCAAACAGAAAGCAGTTGGAAGGTCGTCGCTGAAAGAGGATGACCCCACAAGAGAAGACAAAGTCTTGTTTGAGGAAGACATCTTGGTTCACATTAAGCTATATAATGGCCAACAACAAGAATAATGATGGAGGAGGAGCAAGAGAATACTAGATAAAAGAAACTCCCTACCTAGTATGTGTTAGTTTGATATAACAGTATGCTTAGGGACCATGCGAGCAATGATGGCGAAGATTGCATCGCTTGCCCTAGTGCAACTGCATGGGCACCTGAAATGACAAAGGGAAGCTCTGATCCCTAGGCAGATTAGATCCATAGAAGAGGATCCTATAGAAAAGAGCATAAGGTAAGATTGTGCATCATATCCTAGGTTAAATGCTTTACAATGGCCATAAACCATCCACAGGCGAATATGACCCTAAGCAGATACAGTCCCCTGCCTTAATGCGGTTGAAACAAACCTTTGGATGAGTCCAGACCCTCGTTTCAACATGGCTAAGTTCAGCCCCTAACAGGTCTAGTCCCTTGCTTCGATGCAGTCGAGCTCAACTCGAAGGCTTGCACCTAGGCTGAGCTTACACGCTCCCTAGCCATACAGTTGATATGAAGACCCGAGGGTAGCACCTTGGATGAGTGGAGTATAAAAAAGACTCGCTCTTGAGCCAAGCATCTCAGCATGAAGCTTCAAGGCTTAGGCTGAGCCCATGCGCTCCTTAGCTGTGCACCTTGTTGAGAAGCTCCAAGGGTTGTACCTAGGCTGGCTTAGATGCTCCCTAGCCGTACACTCAGCATGAAGATTAGAGGGTAGCACCTCGGACAAGTGGTGTAAAAAAAAAAGACTCACTCTTGAGCCAAGCACCTCATCAAAAAAAGACCCAAGGCTTCGCACCTCGACCAAGCCTTTGACATGAAGGACCCAGGGCGAACCAGCATGCTCCCATCATTGTCCAGCAGAGCACGTACCTAACAGAATAACACACATCTGAGCCATACGAGCACACCCTTCGAAAAAAGGCCCAGAAGGATGCTCTTATGAGGGGGGAATATGATAAGGATAATTTTATCTTCTGCCAGCTCATCCGCTATAGAAGCTGACACCTAAGTAAGGTTCCACATCACCAGCCCCAAAATGGCACCACAGCACATCCTTGTGATCAGCGATAACTATCTTACCTTATTAGGATTAGAGACCATAAAAATCAGGTGGTTAACATGATCTTATCCAGGGTCAGCCCTTAGGAAGGCCCAAGGATCAGGTAAAAATGATCCTATCAGCTCATGCTGAGAGAAAAACACTCTCTCTATTCATTGACTCAATGATATATTTTATGTTGTTGTATTAATAGAAGAAGCTATTCGAGAATCTTTAGTTGGAGTTTTGTCAACAAGAGATGAAGCCTGATTGCCTGACAACCCTTGTTCAAACGTTACTTCTTGTCCGGGGCACCCCAAAAGACAATAGTAAAGCGTTGGCAAGTTATTAGTCGACTTTAATCATGCGGTTTTGTTCTTGTTGTAGTTTATATATTCATATTTTGTTTAATCTTATATAAATATCAATAAGCAGTGCCTTTGCTGAGTCATTTAGCGCTAACGGAGCTCAACTCACTTATTTACTTGTAGAATTCATATCAGCATAAGAGCTGTTGGTGCAACCTATTATAGAAAGAAATAATATTACACAAGTAACTAACTCTGATTTTCAGTCTTAATTTAAAACACTATAGTATAGAATAAAGTAAAGTAAACACACTATCCTCACTCTAAGGAAGAGAATTAGATTGAGTGCAGCATCCCTTATAGAAGTTCGTAACCTAACCCCTTTCTAACTCCAAAACCCCCATTAGCACAACTTATATTTATTATATTAGTAGTTGCTTGTCTGTGTTTGTAGTACTTGTCTGTTTGTTTGCCATTGCTTGTTTGTTTGTTCTCTCCTCCACTGACTTAAGTATCAGAGGAGCCACATCGGGCAACCCACGACGTCGACCTATCATGCAGGATTACCGAACGACCTAGGATACATGGACAACCCAACCCTCAGAGGAGGAACCACGTAGGTAGAAGGATCTTGGTCCGCCTGCTCGACCACCTTGAGTTGGGTCCTCGCTAATAGAATGGCTTCCAGATTAGATCACCTATGCGGTCTCACCCCACAAGGTCTCTCACGTCAAGTAGAAAGAAGCACCTGGGTTAGCCTACGCCCTCAGCGGTGAACTAGTCAGGTCGACTCATCAGTCGATATTACTTATGACACCATCACTCAGCATATCCTCATTGAGGGACCATGAACTACCCGAAGTAAAATGCTCCAATTGGCTCTTTGGCATCCTAATTTTCAATATTCGATTGAATGTATTAAAATTGCTCTGATATGTGTTCAGTTCATGGGTCTTCCACTCAAATATTGGACCCATGATTGCATTTTACATTTGGCTTCTCTTTTTGGGTTGGCCGCTTTGGCTTCGAAAAGAGGGTAGTTTGTTCATGTCTATATTGAGATTTTTATTTCACGTTGCGATTGACTTGTCCAAGCTTTTGAAAGAAGGTGAGGGCAGTTCGTTCATGTTTACATTGAGATTTTATAAGTATATATATTGAGATTGATTTGTCCAAGCTTCTGAAACAAGGTGTTTGGTTAGGTAAACCCACGTCCGCATTTCGATCATGTTTACATTAAGATTTTTTTTTTTTTTTTTGTGTATTGAGATTGATTTGTTTAAGCTTTTCAAATAAGGTGTTTGGTTGGACAAATCCAACGTAGGGCATTTTCCAGGTTATTTCGTATGATAACTTTTTGATTGTCTATTTTAAATTGGATTCTTGGGTCATAAAGTGGAGTTCTATCATTTGGTTTCTTGTGTGAATTCGACACCTACAACCAATTCAAAGGCAAGGTCATCGATGAAGCAACCTTCGTTGAGTGTGGATGGCTCCACCTCTACTTTGGTCGTGGAGCAAACCCTAAGGCTTGTGGATGGTTCTGAATAAAAAGGTGATAGCCTAGGAGACTTACCTTATTTTCTAAGGTATTCTAAGGCATCGCTATTTCCCAACGGTATAAAAGGTTACCTTAGGCAATAGATCCAGCTAACAACTATAATCCTTATTATTTTTACTATTTATCATCTTAACTAATTTAATCATCGAAGGGATTAGATCGAGAAAATGACCCTGACCTCTAGGGCATTCTCGAGTCGATAGACCTCACTTCTGGGACCTTAGAGAGCTCAGAAGCACCCCTTGGTGATGTTCTTTATTCCTTGCACACACGGATCTAAACCATAACAGGTTGAGACGGATCTCACTGACTTCATCCTTAATATTTATGCCATTAGAAAGAAGGCTTACATCGTAGGAATGTCAACCTAATGATCCTCTCAATGAGTGATCAAGTGAAGATGCCATTTATTGAATCTCAAATTTAATAATGAAATTAATTAATGAGTTTAATGGACTAATATGCTTTTGAGATAAGTGACATAAAAAATACTTGGATCATAAACTTGGACTATCGAATGGCTAACTATTAAGGAGGAGAGTCAGATGTTGCATTGAGAAATTATCGTGTCAAAAATTAGATGTCAAGTCGAAGTACTAATCGATGTGTTGGAGATCAGACTACATGCAATAGGTTCAGACATCATGCCAGAAGGATCATATATTGTGTTGAAAGATTGAATATCGGGTGATATGCCAAAGGGAAGGGAAATATGGTGGAGGTTCAGACGAAATGTCGAAAAATTAGATGATCTGTCAAAAGAGCATGCAACATGCTGAAAGCTTCATAAAAGTGTCGGATATATGGTTGATTTGTCAAAGTCTTGATAAGGTCATTTTAGGTCAATTTGAGTTGGTATTAGGCCAACATAAAGTCAACTTTATTAAATCTTAGATTTTGATAATGAAATCAATTGATGGATTTATGATCTAACCTATATGTTGGAGCTAAGTGATGCAGGATTAACTACGACTATGAAAAGGCAAAACAATCTAATGTTGGGTCGAAGTCAAGATCAGGCATCGGGCTAGGGCTTCAGACGATGCAGTGAGAGCTCGCCGGGAGTTTGCCAAAGATGATCAGGAGCTCACCGAGAGTATGCCAGGAGATCACCAAAAAATGATCGGGAGCTCGTCGGGAGTTCATCAGAAGAATGTCAAAAAGTTCACCGGGAGTTTGAAAGATCGATTGATGTGCTAGAAAACAAGAACAATTGCAATTGTTTTAATGTGTCATAGTTAGCAGTGTGATTTGGGTCCTAATTGAGTTAATTTTGGAGAAATCATAACTAACACAATTAGAGGCCAAGCGGGTCCACTATAGGTTAGATTTGAGCTCATGATAGAACTCATTTCATTGACCTAAAAATGGGTCAATAGAAGGTACAACTAAAGTATGAAACAGTACGAGAAAGTATTATTCCAAGTTTTTTGGAGGTACTACCGCCAGTGGGCAATGATAGTACCGCCCAAGTGACGATGGTACTATCGAGGTAGTGATAGTACCATCATTATGCAGTTTCAGAGGAACTTTCGGTGGTAGTACCATTGGTGCCAGCGATAGTACCGCCCGTACCCAAAAATTTCAGAGAAAGGTTAAATTTTGGCTCAAATTTTTGAAGCCAATTAAGGTTTATAAATGCAGTAAGTATTCTTGCATTAACAAGAAAGAAAGTGTTAAGATAGTGAAGAAAATCTTTGAAAAAATTCTGTAAAACTCAAGTGAGAGCTTCCCTTGTGTCCTTCAAGTGTAAAGTGAGTTTAAGAGAAGAGGTGAAATACTGTAAAGGTTCCTCTCCTGAACCTATGAAAAAGAGAAAAGTGTAAAGGGGTGTTTGATCTTCACTCGAGAAAGAAGATCATTAGTGGACATCGGTGGGCCTCGATGAAAGAGGACTTGAGAGTGGACGTAGGTCAAGTTTTTGATCGAACCACTATACAATCTGTGAGCATCTCGACTCTTGCCTCTCTCTACTATTGCATTCGAATCTAATTGTTCTTCATTAGTTCAAAGAAAAGCACAAGCATCTTTTTTTGGTTCCTCTTGCTTTGAAACTTTGTCGCTCTCAACTACTTCCAAGAAAAGAACATACAATTTTGGTTTTACTTCAAGTAAAATTTTTGAAACCAAGTTTTTTAACACTTGCACTAATTCAAACCGCCCCCCCCCCCCCCCCCCCCCCCCGTCCTCCTCTTATTGCCAACTCAATCCTAATAGTTGGTATCAGAGCAAGGCTCACTCAATTAGATTAACACCCAAGTGAGTTCAAATAGCTTTCTATGGCATTAACAAGGGTCATTCCATTACATGTCCTCCTATCTACATCTATTGGAAAACTAGAATGCAGATTTTTTTATTTCAATGGATTTTGAATTATGAAACATTGTTCAAAATGGATTTTAGAAGTCATCCAATCCTATAAATGATTAGAATGATCATGAAAGAAAGATGTTTTCCTTAAATGCCAAAGCTATGAATGTTTTATTTTACGCTTTAGACAAAAACAAATTTAACCGGGTTTCTACTTGTGATTCTTCTTATGATATATGGAACACCTTAGAAGTTAAACAAGAAGGCACAAGTAGAGTAAAGAAATCGAAAATAAATCTCCTTGTACATAACTATGAATTATTTAAAATGAGACCAAGTGAGATTATTAGTGACATGTATACCCGCTTTAAGGATGTTATCAATAGTTTGAAATCTCTTGGTAAAGTTTACACTAATATTGAACTTATTAATAAAATTTTGAAATCTTTATCTAATAGTTGGGACTCGAAAATAACTGCTATACAAGAGACCAAAGACTTGAATAACTTGAATCTCGAAGAACTAATTGGGTCGCTAATGACTTATGAAATGAGTTGAAAAACTCATGATGAACATGAAGAACTTCTCTAAAGAACATGAATGATATACACTAAGAACAATATAAGAACACCTTCCAAAAAACAGGAAGGACATGACACTGAGAACGACAAATGACTCCTCGAGTGATGAGGACAATGATATTGCACTTCTAATAAGAAAACTAAAAAATTCATGAAAAAATAAATATCATAAAAATAAAAATAAATAAAAAAGGATAATATAATATGTTACGAATGCAAGAAGCTAGTATATTTTAAAAATAAGTGCCCATAATTGAAGAAAAAGCTATCAACTCCAAAGAAGTAGAAGGCCTTCACAGCAACATGGGATGATTCAAGCTCGTTAGATGATGAGATGAAGACCACAACAAAGAAGTGGCTAACTATGCGCTCATGGCCATACATGATGAGGTAAGTAGCTCTTTCGAAGCCTCCTTTCCATTTGATGAGTTGTTAAATATCTTTCATGAATTATTTGATAAATTTAAAAAGATTAGCAAAACTTATGAATTACTTAAGAAGGAACATGCATTACTTGCTAGTAAACTTCAAACCATACATGAAGCATCAACACCATATGTTTCTTGCTCTAAATGTGAGACACTAGAGGCAATTAAGAAGGAAAATGTCATACTATAACAAACTTAAGAAATATTTAAAATAACTAATAAATCTCTAAACATGATCATTGCAAATAATAGTCATATTCATAAAAAGGAGGGTGTTGGCTTTGTGAGTAATACTCAACAAAAGCCAACTATCTTCGTCGAGGACCTACATTACATTCTTCACCCCAAAACAAATGTAATTTTTATGATAGACTTGGACATTTTGCTTATAGATGCTCATTTAGAAAGTATAGTCCACACAAGTTGGTTTGGGTTCCTAAAGGAACCATAAACAGCTCAATACCTTTAGTAAAATTAGGTAGAGCTTTTAATAAGGGACCTAAAGTCAAATGGGTACCTAAACCAAAACTCTCTTTCTTGTTGATATGTCTCCAAACAAAGGCTAGACGTACAAAATGATACCTTGATAGTAGATGCTCAAGGCACATGACTGGAGATTCAACTCATTTGTCACCTTCGAAGATAACAACAAGGAAAAAATCATTGAGAAAGGAACCATAGGTAACAAATCAAACCTCTTAATTAAAGATGTATTATTAGTTGATAGTTTGAAACATAATCCACTAAGTATTAGTCAGGTGTGTGATAAAGAATACATTATCAAATTTGAATCTAATGCTTGTATAATTGAAATACCACACAAAAATAGATCTATGATTGTCTTAAGAAGTAATAATGTGTCTACTATTGACATTGATAATTTTTATGATGAAATGTGTTTTTCGGCCTTGAATGATGATGAATGAATTTGACATAGGAGATCAGGACATACTAGCATGAAACAATTAAACTAAATCTCAACTAAAATTCTAGTGAGAGGATTACCTAGCATTAAGTTCGTTAAAGATAAAGTTTATGATGCATGCCAAATAGGAAAATAAATGAAAATAGTTTTAAATCCAAAAATTAAATAAGCACCTCTAGGCCACTATAATTGTTCAATATGGATTTATTTGGATCAATTAATACTACAAGCCTGGGAGGTAGCAAATACACGTTTGTTATTATAAATGATTATAGGACTTATTTCTTAGCACACAAAAGTGATTCTTTTAATCGATTTTCAAAATTTTGTAAACTTGTTCAAAACGAAAAGGGTTTTATGATTTCATCTATACGCAATGATCATGGTGGTGAGTTTCAAAATCATGATTTTCAAAATTTGTGTGAGTCAAATGGGTATAACCATAATTTCTCGATTCCTAGAAATTCACAAGAAAATAAAGTAGTGGAAAGAAAAAAATGGAGCTTACAGGAAATGGCTAGAACTTGTTAAACTAACTTAGCCTACCCAAATATTTTTTGGGTCGAAGCTGTTAACATGACATGCTATATTATGAATAGGGTTCTTATAAGACCATTACTCTCTAAAACTCCTTACGAATTGTGAAATAATAGAAAAACCCAATATTTTATATTTCAAAGTTTTTAGTTGTAAATATTTTATTTTAAATGAAAAAGATGCCTTAGGAAAGTATAATGTAAAATCCGATGAAAGCATTTTCTTGGTTATTCTTCAACTTCAAAAGCTTATTATGTTTTTAATAAAAGAATATTAGTTATTGAAGAATCTATTCATATCATTTTAATGAGGTTTCTGAATTTAAGAAAATTGATTTTGATAATGATTTTGATTTTGGCACTTTAAATTTGAATGAAAATCCTCCTAAAAGTAATTTGGATGAATCTATTTTTAAATCCTTATCCAAGGAATGAAAATATGTAAATGTTTATCCTAAGGAGCTTATATTAGGAGATACATCAAAAGGTGTTTAAACTCGTTCATCTTTTAAGAATTTTTGTGCTAACGCCGTATTTTTATCTCAAATTAAACCAAAATGCATTGATGAAGCCCTAAAGATAATTCTTGGGTTATTGCAATATATGAAGAATTGAACCAATTTGAGAGAAATGAGGTGTGTAAGCTTTTCCTATACCTAGTGACTATTTAGTGATTGGTACTAAATGGTTAGAAACAAACAAGATGAAAATGGTATCGTGGTTAGAAACAAGGCTAGATTAGTGGCCAAAGGTTTCAACCAAGAAGAAGAGATCGATTATGAAGAAACCTTCGCTCTTGTGGCTAGACTTGAAGCCATAAGTGTTGAATCTCAGATTTTGATGATGAAATCAATTGATGAGTTTTATGATCTAACTTGTGTATTAGAAAAGGTAATTCAGGATTAACTATGATAGTGAAAAGGCAATACAATCTAATGTTGGGCTAGGGTCAAGTTCGAGTATTGAGCTGGGGTTCGGACGATGCAGTGGGAACTCACCGAGAGATTGTCAAAAGCTCGCCGAAGGTGATCAAGGGCTTATCGAGAGCTCATCATAAGCTCACCAATGGTGATCGGGGGATTGTCAGGAGTTTGTCGGGAGCTCATCGAAGGTGATTCGGAGCTTGTCGAGAGTTTGTCGGGAGCTCGTCGAAGGTGATCGGTAGCTGGCCGGGAATACATGGGGAATTTGCCAGAAGATGATCAAGAGCTCACTAGGAGTTTTCCGGAGGATGCTGGGAAGTTCGCTTGGTGTTCGGAAGATCAATTGATATATCGGACAACAAGGATGATTGTATTTGTGTGCTTTAGTGTGTCGTAGTTAGCATCGGTTATTTAAAGTCATAATTGAGTTAGATTTGGATGAATCTAAATTAACTCAATATGAGGCAACTGGGTCCACTTTAGGTTAAATTTAAGTTTAGGTTGAGCTCATTTCGTTGACTTGGAAAGTGGTTAACAGGAGGTACAATTCGGGTATAAAATATACGGGAAAAGTGTTGTTTCGGGATTCCTGGTGGTAGTACCACTGGTGGACGATCGTAGTATCGCCCAGGCAATGGTGGTACCAACCAGGCGATGATAATACCATTGTCACCCCTATTTTCAGGGTACTTTTAGTGGTAGTACCATTGGCGCCGGTGGTACTACCGCTAGTACCCGATTTTTCTAGGATTGGTAGGATTTTAGCTTCATTTTTTAAGCCAGTTGGGGTCTATAAATACCCCAAGTTTCTTGCTTGGAGAAGTAAGAAAAAGAGAAAGAAAGTACATGAAAATTATGTTAAAAGGTTATAAAATTTGAGAGCTTCCCTTGAGTGATTCAAGTTACGTAAGTCTAAGGGAAGAGACAAATACTTGTAAAAGGTTCATCTCCTGAACCTATGAAAAGGAGAGAAGTGTAAGGGGTTTGGCCTTAATTTGAAGAAGATCTTTAGTAGACACCGGGGGTCTCAACGAAGGAGGACTCTAAAAAATGAACGTAGGTCAAGTTTTGGCCAAACTACTATAAAATCTATGAGCATCTCTACTCTTGTCTCTTCTATTATATTTTAATTTTATTGTTTTTAATTAGTTTGAGGAAAGCACAAGCATCTTTTTTTTATTTTCTCTTACTCTTAAATTTTATCGCTCTCAACTACTTGAAAAGAACTTACAATTTGAGTTTTACTTCGAGCAATATTTTTTAAACCGAGGTTTTAGCATTTGCAAAAATTTGAGTTTTACTTCGAGCAATAGTTTTACTACAAGCAACCTTTCAACCACTTTAGGTTAGATTTAAGTTCAGGTTGAGCTCATTTCGTTGACTTGGAAAGGGCTTAATAGGAGGTACAATTCGAGTATAAAATAGTATGGAAAAAGTGTTGTTTCGAGATTCCTGGCGGTAGTACCACTGGTGGACGATCGTAGTATCGCCCAGGCGATGGTGGTACCACCCAGGCGATGATAATACCATCGCCACCTCTATTTTCAGGGTGCTTTTAGTGGTAATACCATTGGCGCCGATGGTACTACCGCTAGTACCCCGATTTTTCTAGGATTGGTAGGATTTTGGCTTCATTTTTTAAGCCAGTTGGGGTCTATAAATACCCCAAGTTTTCTTGCTTGGAGAAGTAAGAAAAAGAGAAAGAAAGTACATAAAAATTCTGTTAAAAGGTTGTAAAATTTGAGAGCTTCCCTTGAGTGCTTCAAGTTACGTGAGTCTAAGGGAAGAGATAAATACTTGTAAAAGGTTCCTCTCCTGAACCTATAAAAAGGAGAGAAGTGTAAGGGGTTTGGTCTTCATCTGAAGAAGATCTTTAGTAGACACCGGGGGTCTCGACGAAGGAGGACTCTAAAAAATAAACGTAGGTCAAGTTTCGGTCGAACTACTATAAAATCTATAAGCATCTCTACTCTTGTCTCTTCTATTATATTTGAATTTTATTATTTTTAATTAGTTTGAGGAAAGTCACAAGCATCTTTTTTTTATTTTCTCTTACTCTTAAATTTTATCGCTCACAACTACTTGAAAAGAACTTATAATTTGAGTTTTACTTCGAGCAATATTTTTTAAACCGAGGCTTTAGCATTTGCACAGATTGAGCTCATTTCTTTGACCTAGAAAGGGGTCAACATGAGGTACAAGTTGGGTACAAAACAAAGATGAGAAAGTGCTATTTTGAGATTTTTGATAGTAGTACTATCGCCACACCCATTTTTAGGGTGCTTTCGGTGGTTATACCACCGGCGTTGACAGTAGAACTGCTAATACCTGATTTTTTTTAGGATTCTTTATATTTTGGCTCCATTTTTAGAGCCAATTGGGGTCTATAAATAACTCAAGTTTTCTTGCTTGAGAAACAAGATAACGAGAAAGAAAGTGCTTGAAAATTCTGTTAAAATGTTGTAAAATTTGAGAGCTTCCTTGAGTGCTTTAAGTGAGTCTAAAGGAAGAGATAAATACTTGTAAAAGGTTCATCTCCTAAACCTATAAAAAGGAGAGAAGTGTAAGAGGTTTGGTCTTCACCCATAGAAGATCATTAGTGGACACCGGTGGGTCTCGACGAAAAGTGGATGTAGGTTAAGTTTTGGCCGAACCACTATAAAATCTGTGAGCATCTCTACTCTTGTCTCTTATATTACATTTGAATTTTGATTATTCTTAATTAGTTTGAAGAAAGGCACGACCATCTTCTTTTGGTTTTCTCTTGCTCTCAAATTTTGTCGCTCTCAACTACTTGAAAAGAACTTGCAATTTGAGTCTTGCTTTAAGCAATAAATTTTAAACTAAGGTTTTAGCACTTGCACTAATCCATTCACCCTCCCCTCCCCTCCCAACCCTGCCGCCCCCCACAACCCCACACACCCGCCCCCCCCCCTCCTCCTCCCTCCCTCTTAGTGCCAACTTGATCCTAACAATAAGGATGCTCTTTGCCTTTGCTTCTTTTTAAGAATTTCAACTTATTTTAAATGGATGTCAAAAGTACTTTTCTTAATCATTTCATTTCTAAAGAAGTTTATGTTGAACAACCCCCCGATTTGAAATTGATCTTTTTTTAATCATGTTTTTAAATTATCCAAGGCTCTTTATTGTTTGAAATAAGCCCCTAAGGTTTCGTATGAAAGACTTAGCTCTTTTCTTATTTTCAAATAATTTTTTTGAAAGGTAAGTTGATACCACATTATTTATTAAGTATTTTGATCTTATTATTGAAATTTATGTTCATGACATTATTTTATGTTCTTCTAACGAATCCTTATATGAATCTTTTGCCAAGAGTTTAAAATAAGCTTAATGGGCGAGTTAATTTTTTTAGATTATAAATAAAATAATTATATAATGACATCATTGTAAGTCAAACGAAATATACCTTAGACTTATTAAAATGCTTTGGTATAGACAATGCTAAGATTATAAATACACTTATGAGCACTTCTACAAAATTAGACTTGGATAATGAAGGTAAAAATTTTGATCAAAAATTATATAAAGGAATAATAGGTAGTTTGTTATATTTAACTACTACAAGACCAGACATAATGTTTAGTATTGGATTATGTGTAAGATTACAATCCAATTCAAAATATTCTAATTTTATGATAGTTAAATAAATATTTAGATATTTAAAAGGAACTTCAAATTTAGGATTATGGTATTCTATACAAAATTTTTGATTTTCTTGCCTATGCGGATGCCGATTTTGGAGGTTTTAGAATAGATAGAAAGAGTACAACTAGAACATGCCAATTCTTAGGACACGCTCCTGTTCTTGGTTTTCCAAGAAAAAAAATTTGGTTGTATTATTTATAATCAAAGCGAAGTATATAGCAGTAGGTGCATGTTGTGCACAAGTTATTTGGATGAAAAATACCTTAGAAGATTATGAAACTCACTTTAAAATATATTTCTATTAAATGCAATAATACTAGTGTAATATATTTAACTAAAAATCTTATTCAACACTCAAGAACGAATCATATTGATATTAGACATCACTTTATTAGAGATCACATGAATAATCATGATATTTCTTTAGAATTTATTATATATAAAATATCAATTAGTTGATAATTGGGTCAGGGCTTCGGACAATGCAGTGGGAGCTCGTCAAGATGTTGCCAAAGATGATCGGGAGCTCACTGGGTGTTCGCTAGAAGGATGTTGGGAAGTTCGTCGGGAGTTTGAAAGATCGATT
Source organism: Ensete ventricosum (assembly GCA_029747655.1). NCBI lineage: Eukaryota > Viridiplantae > Streptophyta > Magnoliopsida > Zingiberales > Musaceae > Ensete > Ensete ventricosum. The sequence goes on along the minus strand of JAQQAF010000004.1, from coordinate 35,980,382 downwards.
AACATGCCGAACAACAAATTGATTATAATTGTTTTAGTGTGTTATAGTTAGCATCATGATTTGAGTCCTAATTGAGTTAGTTTTAGGAAAATTCTAACTAACTCAATTAGAGACCATCCGGGTCTACTTTGGATTAGATTTAAGCTCATGATAGAACTCATTTCATTGAGCTAGAAAGGGGTCAACAAAAGGTATGACTCAGGTATGACTCAGTTATGACTCTGGTTAACATAAGGTATGACTTGGGTAGTACCGCTACCATCCAATTTTTTGAGACATTTTCGATGGTTGTACTGCTCGTACCTAGATTTTACGAAGAAAGGTTGAATTTTGGCTCCAATTTATGAAGTCATTTGGGGTCTATAAATACCCCAAGTATTTTTGCATGGACAAGAAAGAAAGTGCTAATATAGTGAGCAAAATATTTGGGAAAATTTTGTAAAAATCAATTGAGAGCTTCCCTTGTGTCATTCAAGTGTAAAGTGAGTTTACGGGAAGAGGTGAAAGATTGTAAAGGTTCCTCTCCTAAACCTGTGAAAAGGAGAAAAGTATAAAAGGATGTTTGATCTTCACTCATGAAAGAAGATCATTAGTGGACACCGGTGGGCCTCGACGAAGGAGGACTCTGGAGTGGACGTAGGTCAAGTGGCCGAGCCACTATAAAATCGGTGGGCATCTTTACTCTTACCTCTCTCTACTATTACATTCAAATCTAATTATTCTTAATTAGTTCAAAGAAAAGCATGAGCATCTTCTTTCGACTTTCTCTTGCTTTTGAACTTTGTCGCTCTAAACTACTTCCAAGAAAGAACTTATGATTTCAGTTTTACTTCATGCAAAATTTTTGCAACCAAGTTTTTTAGCACTTGCACTAATTCACCTTGCCCTCTTACTGCTAACTCGATCCTAACAAACTTATCAAGAAAACTATTGGGCATGAAACTGGGTCAAATTAGGCTCGTTAGAAGGTTAAACTAGTGGTTACAAATAGGCCTGGATGGTGGTATTGCCTAAGTTAGTCGATAAGCACTATTTGTGCTTGTCAGCCTTTCCGACAATGGTATTGCCTATAGCAGCGTTAGTACCACTCAAATTTTAAATTTTATGCTGGTAGTACCAATGGAGAATAGAATTACGACATCAAAATTTATGACAGTGGTACTGCCCAGTGTCGATATCACCCATATCTTGAAATTTCAGAGATTTATTTTGACTCCATTCTTGAAGCTTTTTAGCCCCTATAAATACCTCAATCAAGCTTAATTAATGGAAGAGTTTGTGAAGTATTGTAACTCTCTCTTTAAGTATTGTTTGAGTCTCTTCTGCCTTAAGTTTAGTTATAGTACTAAGTTATATAAGATGAGAGATCTCTTATAAAAGTGAGTGTAGAGGTTCTCTCCTATGCCTAGAAAAATAGAAAAAAAATATAACAAAGATAGTTGATCTTCATTTGTTGGAAAGAAAATAGGTAGTGGAAGCAAATAGCCACAGAGATGAGAAATCCGAAGTGGATATGGGTTGGGAAGATCGAAGTACTGTAAATTGTTTTGCATTCCTTCTCTTGCTTGTGAATTTTGTTTACGATCGCTTACTTATTATCATTCACTTTACTTGCAACCTTTACACTCAATATTTGATTAATCATGTTTTCGATAAGAATTTTTTGATCAAGTTCTAAGGCATGTTAAAATTTGCTATAGCACTAATTTATCCCCCTATTAATGCCATTAATATCCTATCAATTAGTATTAGAGAAAGATTCTCTCATTTGGATTAACATCCAAGAGAGGATAAATGATATTTTCAAATAATCAAGAGGGATATTCTATCACATGTCCTGTATTCAATGTATTCAATGAACATAGATTGCACCTATTAGAAAAAACAACTAAGGATTTTTCTTGCTTTATATGGAATTTGATTTATGGAATGTTATCAACTTTAGTTTTTATAAATCTTCTAATTCGATGGATAAATGAAATAATTTTAAAAATAAATATTTTCTTTAAATTCTAAAGCTATAAATGCTTTATATTGTATTCTAGATAAAAATGAGTTTAATTGAGATGCTACTTGTGACACTTCACATGATATATGACACAAACTTGAAGCTACTCATAGTTACGAAATTAATCTTTTTATTCATAGTTACGAATTAATCTTTTTATTCATAGCTATGATTTAATCTTTCTATTCATAGTTGACACACACTTGAAGCCACTCATAGGAACAAGTAGAGTAAAAGAATATAAAATTAATTTTTTTATTCATAATTACGAATTATTTAAGAGGAGGCCAAGAGAATCTATTAGTGATATGTATACCCATTTTACAAATGTTCTTAATGGATTAAAAGCATTTGGTAAAAGCTATACTAATCTTGAACTAGTGATTAAAATTTTAAGGTCTCTTCTTAAAAGCTAGGATCCAAAGGTAATAACATTTTAAGAAGCTAAAGACTTGAACAACCTTCTTCTTAGAGAACTCCTAGGATCTTTAATGACCTATGAAATAACATGCAAATCACATGATAAAGAAGACAAAAATCTTCCAAAGAGAAGGAATAATATTACTCTCAAATCCAAAGAAGTTTACTTAAGCAAAAGCTTAAGTGATGACAATGAAGACATGACACTTCTTACAAAAGATTCAAAAGTTCATTAGGAAAAATAAGACGAATGTTACAAGACAAGAAGGTAAAAATAAAAGTAAGCCCAAGAAAGATGCAGTCATATGCTATGAGTGAGAAAAGTCAGGACACCTCAAAATTGAGTGTCCATATGTAAAAAAGAAATCATCAACCCAAAAGAAGAAAAAAACACTCAAAGCAATATGGGATGAATCAAGTGAGTTAAAAGTGAAGAGCAAATCAATAGAGAGGTGATAGATAATGCCTTAATTGCTTTCAACGATGAGGTATGTCTCCAAATAAGAGCTAGGAGCAAAAGATAGTATCTTCATAGTGAATGCTCAACGCACATGACTAGAGATCAAACAAACTTCTCAAAGCTCATTAACTGATACTAGGGATTTATTACATTTGGAGATAATAATAAAGAAAAAATCATTAGCATTGAAAATATTAGCAACAAATTAAATCTCTTGATTAAATAAGTGCTTTTGGTAGATGCTTGAAAAACAACTTAATAAACATAAGTCAACTTTATGACAAATGATACAATGTTAAATTTAAGTCTCATGCTTACATCATAGAAATACCAAGTAAGAATAAATTTATGATTGCTCTAAGGTGATAATGTTTGTACAATTGATCTTGATGATTTTTATAATATAACTTATTTTTTGGTTTTGAATGATGATGCATGACTTTGGCATAGGCGACTTAACATAGTATGAAATTAATTTCATAAATTGAAACTTAAAAACTTATAAGAGAAATACCTAAAATTAAATTTTTTATCGATAAAATTTGTAGTGCATGTCAATTAGAAAACATATAAGGAGTAGCTTCAAACCTAAAAACTAAATATATCTAGATTATTATAATTAATTCACATGAATTTATTTGGACTTATTGATATCACGAGTCTAGCAGGTAGTAAGTTTGCTTTTGCAATTATTAATGAATATAGTAGATATACTTGGATATATTTATTAATATATAAAAATAAATATTTTAAATATTTTATTAAGTTTTATAAATAAGTTTAAAATGAAAAAGATTTTATGATTTTCTCTATTTGTAGTGATCGTGGTGAATTTAAAAATCATGATTTAAAAAAATTTTATGAATAAAATGGGTATAACCATAATTTCTTTACTCGAAGAAATTTGTAACAAAATAAAGTTGTTGAGAGAATAATAGGAGCATATAAGTAATGTTAAGGACACATTTAATGAATATAGTTTACCTAAATACTTTTGGTTGAAGTCGTTAACATGACATGTTATGTCATAAATAAGATTCTTATAAGGTCTTATCTATCTAAATTTTTTTTCTGAAGTGTGGAACAATAAAAGATACAATATCTCATATTTCAAAGTTTATAATTACAAATATTTTATTTTAAATAACAAAGATGCCCTAGAAAACATTGATGCAAAATCTAATGAAGGTATTTTTTCCTCGATATTTCTCTATCTCTAAAGCTTATTAAGTTTTTAATAATATAGTTTTAGTTATTAAAGAATCTATTCATATTATTTTTGATGAATCTCTCGAAGCTAAGAAAAATAATTTTGATGATGATTTTAAATTTGATAAATTAAATCTAAATGAAAATTATTCTCTCTAAAATAACTTTGATACATCTACTTCCAAAGAAATCTTACTGAAGGAATGGAACTATACAAATGCATATCCTAAGGAGCTAATTATTAGAGATACATCTAAGGTACTCAAACTTGTTCTTTGTTAAAAAAATTATTATGTAAATGCTATTTTTTTATCTTAAATTGTGCCTAAATGCATTGATGATACTCTTAAAGATGACTTGTGGGTCTTGAAAATACATGAAAAGCCAAATTAATTTAAAATAAATAAAGTTTGGATACTTATTCCGAGATCTAGTGACCATCTTGTAATTAGCACTAAATGAGTTTTTGGTAATAAGTAAGATGAACAAGATATCATGGTTCGAAAAAAAAGCTAAATTAGTAATCAAAAGGTTTCAATCAAGAAGAGGGTATATAGTATAGAAAAATCATTGTTCTAATAGTTAAACTTCGAAGTTATAAAGACACTCCTTACTTGTGCATATTTTAACAATATTAAATTATTTCAAATAGATGCCAAAAGAATTTTTCTTAATGTTTTATTCTTAAAGAAGTTTATGTTGAACAACCACCGGTATTTGAAAATGATCATTTTTTAAATAATATTTATAAATTATCGAGGGCTCTCTATGGGTTGAAACAAGCTCCCATGGCTTAGTAAGACAGATTCAGCTCTTTTCTTATTCAAAATAAAATTTTAAAATATAAGATTGACACTATATTATTTATTAAATAATTTAATAATAATCTTCTTATTGTTTAAGTTTATATTGATGATATTATTTTTTATTTTACTAATAAATCTTTATGTGAATCATTTACTAAGAGTATGAGCTAAGAATTTGAAATAAGTTTAATTAGCGAATTGATATTTTTCCGATGCTTACAAATTAAGCAACTAAATAATGAGATTTTTATTAGTCAAACTAAGCATTTTTTTTAATCTATTAAAACAATTTTACATAGACAATGCTAAGGTAATCAATACACCAAAGAATATTTATAATAAATTAGATATGAACAATGAAAGAGAATAATTTGATAAAAAAACCTATAGAAGTATAATAGGTAGTTTATTATACCTTACTACAACTAAACCTGATATAATACTTAGTATTAGGTTTTGTGCAAGATTTCAGCTTAATCCTAAATAATGTCACTATAAAATAATTTAAAAAATTTTAGATCCTTAAAGGAACTCCTAATATAGGATTATGATATTCTAAATCTAAAAAAAAATTATTTGATTGCTTATGCAAATATTGACTTTGTATGATGTATAATAGATAGAGAAAGTATATCTAGAACTTATCAATTATTAGGTCATAATTTTTTTCTTAGTCTTCTAAGAAACAAAACTCTGTCGCACTATCTACAACTGAAGTTGAATATGTTACGGTAGGTGCATCTTGTACATAGATAATTTGGATAAAGAACACTTTAAAAAATTATGAACTCAGAACATTCATATAAAATGTGATAATACTAATGCAATTTGCTTATAAAAAAATCTTATTTAACATTCTTGAACCAAGCATATTGACATTAGATATCATCTTGTTAGAGATCATATAAGCAATCATGACATATCTTTAGACTTCATTAATATAAAACTTTAATTAGTAGATATTTTTACTAAACCACTAAGTAAGGAGCAATTCAAATTTATTAGAAGATAATTAGGTATGTTGAATCTTTCAAATGCATGATTAAAGACTCTTTGCTATTTGTTCTTATATGATTCTTTTTTTTTTGCTACCGATTAAAGGGGAGATTTATCCAAATGAATTATGATACTTCTCGGTGTTCACAGTTTGAGATTTATTTTTTGACTCTTCTGTATTCATGACTTATATACTCCATTCCTTTTGTTGATGATAAAGGGGGAGCAAAAGTAACTCATATTTTTGTTGTTGACTAAGAGGAAGAAGTAGTGATTCTTACCTAGTTTATATGTTGAACAAGAAAAACTTATAATATTTTTATCTTTTTATTAGTAGTGACTCATGTCTATCTTTTATTAATTATTTTTTAAAATTTCAAACTTGATTGAATATCAACAAGATTAAATTTGTCTCAACTTGAATTCAAGACTACCATTGAAAAAGTATTATTTTGAATTTAAGTTCACCATATTTTTAAAGTAACATATAGATAGGGAGAGTCTTATTAAGATCCCATCATTAATTGATGTCTCGATATCCATAACTAGAACTTATCTTTGATGATACAATATTGAGATCCTCTATGTATCATGATACCAAAGTAATTTTTAGTTTTATACAATTAGAACATTGATACAAAGGGGGAGAAGTAGTAACTTATGTGTTTTATTATTGATGAAGGGGGAGAAGTAGTGACTCATGCCTGAATAGGAAGAATTATGATGTGTTACTTATATTATTATTATTATTATTATTATTATTATTATTATTATTATTATTATTATTATTATACAACTCATGTTTGATTTATGTAAATTATTAACTTATAGTTATTTTTAATTAATATTATTCATTGAGAATGGTTGAAATTTGAAACTTGATTAAATATTAATTTTTAGGGAATTATTGAATCATAATATTTGATAAGAATCTTTCAACTTGAATTCAGTATCAGTAGTTTAAATGATATATGATCATTTGAGTTCAAATTTACCATAACTTATTATGACATATAGACAAGGGAGTCTTATTAAAATCTCATCATTGATTTATTATCATCATAAAAAATAAAAAATATTGAATCTTAAATTTTGATGATGAAATCAATTGATGAGTTTCTTAAATTAATATGCTTTTGAGATAAGTGATAGAAAATACTTCAATCATGATCTTAGACTACCGAAGGATCAACTATTGAGCAGGAGAGTAGGACATTATGTAAAAAAATTATTGTCTCAAAAATTGGAAGTCGAGCCGAAGGATTGGTTTACATACCCAAGATCAGACTTCGTGCTATAGGTTTGAGCATCGTGTCCAAAGGATAAGATATTACGCAGGAAGATTAGATATCATATAATAGTTCACATGCTAGTAGAATGGACGATATGTCGAAGGAAAGGACAATATGTTGAAGGTTCAGATAAAGTGTCAAAAGAGCAAACGACATGTTAGAAGAGTGCATAAAATGTCAAAAGCTTCATAAATGTACCATATCTGTAGATCAAGTCATTTAGGATCAATTTGAGTTGGTGTTAGATATAAATAATGCCAACTTGTCAAGAAAGCCATTTGGCTTAAAACTATGATAATTTGGGCCTACTAATGCCAAACTAGTGGCCTAAAGTAGGCCTGGGCAATGGTATTGCCAAGCCCAGGCAGTAGTACCGCCTAAGTCAATCGATAATCACTATTTATGCTTATCAACCTTTCCGATGATAGTACCACCTACAACAACAATACTACTAGCTAGGGTGATAGTAATACCACCCATAATTTAAATTTTATGGTGGTATTACCATCAGAGTCCAGAATTGTTATGTTAAAAGTTACGGTGGTGGTACTGCCCAATGTCGCGGTAGTATTGTCATAACCAAAATTTCAGGAAATTAAATTTTGTGACTCCATTCTTAAAGCCTTTTGTAACCTATAAATATCTCATTTAGGCTTGGTTAATGGAGCATCAATTCTTGAGTTTGTGAAGTATTATAGCTTTCTCTTTGAATATTGTTTGAGTCTCTTTCTCCCTTTTGAGTTTAGTTATGATAGTAAATTGTAGAAAGTGAGAGATCTCTTGTAAAATTGAGTATCGAGGCTCTCCTAAGCTTGTAAAAAGAAGAAAAGTTATAACAAGAATAGTTGATCTTTGCCTATTAGAAAGAAGGTTGGTAGTGAAGCCAGTAGCCTCGAGAGAAGAGGAATCGAGAGTGGATGTATGTTAGGAAGATCGAACCACTATAAATTAGCTTGCATTCCTTCTCTTGCTTATAATTTCTTGCTTATTATTATTCTCTTTATTTGTAACCCTTATATGCACTCAATATTTGGTTAATCATATTTTTTTTATATAGATTTTTTGATCAAGTTTTAAAGTTGATTAAAATTTACTATAGCACTAATTCAAACCAGCCCCACCCATAGTGCTATTAAGATCCTAACAATTAGAATATGAGCAAGATTATGTTATTTGGATTAACACCCAATAGAGAATAAATAATTTTTTCAAGCAATCAAGAGAGATATTTTGTCACACATCCTTCTATATTCAATGGGATGAATGACACCTACTGAAAAACACATAAAAATTTTCTTACTTTTCATGGAGTTTGATTTATAGAATATTGTCAAGTTTGGTTTTAAAAAATCTTCTAAATCGATGGATGAATCAAATTATTTTGAAAAGAAATTATTTTTTATAAATGGTAAAGCAATAAATGATTTATTTTGTGCAAACGTTGACAAGATCGAATTTGATGCGAATGCTATAAATGCTTTTCTTGAGCATCATTCAACAAGTACAAACGTTGACGGGAATGATACAGACCATCGCATTACTCTTTCATTAGTTGGCCTAGTCAATGGTGTTGTTAGTATTTGATAAGACCCCAGAAGGAGCCCTATAGATTTTGATCCTTGAGGGGGATCGACCCTTGGAACGCTGTAGGGGTTTCTCCCTCCTAGATTCGGCACAAGGCTGAAATAAAATTGATAATTACTTAATAAAAAGAAGTGGAGGCTACATGCTTATATAGGGCTCCAAACCCTAGCCCTAGGGGGTGTTTGCCTAACTAAAATTATCCTTTTACCCCTTTTATAGCCAACCTGCCATAGAGGGAACAGATGGCGGCTAGGTTGGCTCTATAGCCAACCTAAGCGAGGGGAAACCCTAGCCTACCAACCCAGTAAGGGGGGCATCGGCCACTAAGCCCTAAGGGCTAATATAAACCCTAGCCATATCCTTTATAAGATAGGAGTGACTTTATTATAATATAGTAAGGTTTTATTGACTACTTCTAGGGAGATTAGGACTCAACCCTACTGGAGTTCTATCAAACCCGCCCTCTTAAAATCAGTCTTGTCCTCAAGACTGAAGTTCCATGAACTCAGGGAATCGGGTCTTTAGCTCCTCATCAGCTTGGGTGTTAGTTGGAAGAACTTGAGCTGAATCGTCGGCTTCAAATTTTCATTTGAGGTATGATACTTAGAGGATCAATTGTAATTTTAATATGGTGCACAGATCTGATCTCCAGGTTAGGACCCTAATGTGATCCTCAATTTTGCAAGGCCCAAAGAAATAAGGAGACCACTTTCTTGAGGCTTGAATTTCATGCTGGTGGAGTTAGAGATGAAGGGGGACTTGATCTTTCACAGGAAACTTTCTTCTGCTCCGGCATTTGTCAAGGGGAAGTTTCTTCCTTGCATGGGCTACCACGTGGTTGCTCTGTAATAGTAGTAGTGCCTTCTTTTGGACTAAGGGTTGTCCTCTATTAAAATCTCTAGTGGTGTGAGCCCGATCTGAGCCTATGGTGGGTAGGAGTGGTGATATTTCAGGGCCTATTTTTACTTCTTCGTGCTGTTGACCATCTTGCATGAGGATAGTGTTGACCCCCACTCTGGATGTGTTTGCTCCAATAATAAACACATGGCCACGATTTGGTGTGGATGACATCGTGATCGTGAGGGCTATAGTTCCACTTGGCCAGGGTGGTGCATCTTTCTTTATAATGAGAGGGATGATGTTTATGCTTTGTTGAGTCTTGCGAATGATCCTTCTCCTTTTTTTGATTTTGCAACTGAAGGGGCACAATTTTCTCATGATCTTGGGCCATAGATCAGAGGTCATATCAAGGAAGTCTTTAAGCATCATGGTCCGATCCTGGGGAAAGTCATGGAAGTCACCTGAGATCTGGAAGTGCTGCATCAGCAACCATGGTGAGTTCAACATGATGTAACACTTTAGAAGTAGCTTATCTCTAGGGAAAAGGATATAGGGACGTGTCATAGCGGGAAATAAGCATGGCCGAACAATCCATGTCTCTATCATCTCTTGGACAACCCTTTTATCTTTGACCTTCTGAGGTTGTATGAAGCAATCTGGTCGAGCAACAATGGTAAAAGTTTTGACTTATTCAGCATAGGGTGGTCGATCAGCTTTAGAGGAGGTAGTCGGCTCGGTTGGGTGGAGACACCAAAAAATTCAGTAAGCTGTGGGAGTGGTTTTTTATCTTTAATCTCATGAAACTCTTGAATTTGAATTAGGAAACCATTGGATTCTTCTTTTGGTACCCCCTCCAAGTGTGGTGTTGTGGTTGTAGCTGCTGGGCTCCCTCGTAGAATCACCTGCTTTCCTTTTCTGAAAAATTTCATGGTTAGCTTCAAAAAATGCCAGAAAATATCTCCAATCATGGACAACCAATCAATGCCAAACACTATATCAAAACCATCAAGAGGGAGGAGGAAAAAATCAGCAACTACGTCTTGCTCCTATAGGATCAGTTTTACTCGTGGGCACTTCTGGTTGCACTTTAAAATTTGGTCGTTAGCTACCTTGACTTCAAACCCGTTGTAATCTTCTTTTTGGAGCATTAAGTGGGCAGCAACCTTACTACTCATGAAGTTGTGTGTGCTCCCGACGTCGATGAGGATGATGACGAACTGTTGCTCGAGAAACCCTTCGATCTTCAATTTTTACAGGTTGGTGTAGCCGGCTAAGGTAGGGACCATGAGGGTGGCCGGTTATGATGTATCCTTCTCCTTGGGCTCGAGAGTCGTATCTTCAAGTTTGGGTTCTTTAATGGGCGCAATCATCAGTGGGTTGGAATAGCCGACCAATGCGTGCACTGCGTAGTTGGCCGGTTGGGATTCTTCCTCCATGGCTTCTTCTTTAGGTTCAAGGGCTTCTTCAAATGTTTCATTGTCCTCATCTTCCACTGGTTTAATCACAAGGAGCCGGCCCTTTTTGCAGTGATGTTCGTGGCTCCACGGTTCGTCGCAATGTCAACATCTCCTTGGCCGATCGTTCGTGAAGCTTGTCTCTTGTCAACTTTTTTGGTGCAGGGGCTTGGATGGCAGTAGAGGGGGCAGTAGGCCTCAACATGACTGGTCGGGGAGCGACCCTTATCCTTCGTACCTCATGGTTCAATTATTCTTCCTAGATACGCACGAAGGAAATTGCCGCCATGAGAGTGTACGGTTGTCGCACCTTTACTTCTCCTCGTATCTCCGGCTTTAGGCCCTCGATAAAAGTACCTAAAAGTTATATCTCAGACCAATTCTTAGTTTGGTTAGATAAACGCTCAAACCTTGTTTGATATTCTTGTATTGTAGAGGTTTGATGAATCTTTGCCAATTGTCCATCGATGTTGTTGAAATCGGTTGGTCCGAAGCAATTTAGTAGTCCTTCCTTGAATCACTGCCAAGAGAGTCCTCTATGGATGTGCTTAAACCAATTAAACCACTGAATAACATCTCCCTCAAGGTGGATGGCAGCAATCTCCACCCGTGTGGCGTCGACAGTTCGGTAGAACCGAAAATAGCGCTCCGCGCGTGAGATCCACCCGATCGGGTCTCCTTCTTCCCATCTAGGGAAGTCAACCTTCATGCATGGATTATTGAGATCAGAGGTGATGTGACCATATTTTTTAGGATCATCTTGCCGATCTGAATTTTCTCTGTGTTGTGATTTCCTCGGGTTCGACAGTCGGCCAATGCTGAATTCGGCGAAAAGGGATCGCATCTTCTCTTCCATGCGGTTTCCAAAGGCTTCAAACTTTGCATCGATTGCCTCCTCTGATGCCATAGTATATGTCTCTAGATCTATAATATTGAGATCTTTTTTTCTGTTGTCGGGTTAGTGGCATGGGAATTTTGGAGAAGGGGGTGGCCGGTTGGAAGGTGAATCAGTTTGGATGGAAGTAGGTTACGGTTTAGGGCAGATTTGGGGCTGCGCTTTTGTAAAGTTTAGGCTACGAATTGGTGTGGTTTTAGGGCTGTGATAGCAGTAGATGAAGGTTAGGAAAATAGATTTTAGATCTGGGATAGATGGCAGCAAAGGTAGGTGTCTCGGTAAGGAAAGTTAGCTAAAAATGTAAGTGGATCGATAAGGAAGTAGGCTGATTTGGGTGGCTGATTTGGGGGGCTGTTTGGTTTCGGTTTGGGGTAGGGTTTTGAAGGGTTTTTGGTAAGGATGGTAGGGTTTGGTGATAAGGAAAAGAGAGTCTGAAATCCCACAAAAAATAGCACTCAAATCCGATAGAATTCGATGAAAAAAAAGTGCGGCGATGTGCAGTCCTACCGAACAGATTTTACGTCAGAGAAATGATGACTTCTTGACGTAATTTACAAAGAAAAGTTCAAGGAAATTATGCAGAAAACCTTGATTTAGATGTGAGGAATATCAGTAAAAAGTTTGGCGAAATTTTGGCAGTGTAACAGTAGGGAAATAGGGCAAAAGATGAAAGGTAGATCCTTCGTCGTAAAAATTCCAGAACTGCGTGCTGGTGAAAGATTGCACAAGAAAACCGGTTCCAGAAGGAATTTTTTTGAGAAATCAATCCCAAATGAAATCCAAGTTGATCTTTGGAATTGTATAAAAATTTTGGCCAAAAAGGATGAACAAAAGTTTAGTTTCAAGAGGCCAATAAACGGAAGATAGATTCTCCATCGTAAAATTTCAGCACTGCATGATGAAGAATCACAGCGCTATAAGTCCAGATCCAGAAGGAGTTTTTTTTATGAGATTAGTCTTAGATGAAAGCTAAGATGATCTACGAAATTGCATAAAAGTTTCAGCCAAAAAGGATGATTAAAAGTTCAGTTCCAAGAAGCAACAATTGGTTGGAAATTTCTACAGCATTTTGCCTTCGCAACGATGATAACGTTTACGATGGTAAAATTTTGGAGCAAGGAAACTTTTCAAAAAACTTCTTCAATGTGTAAGGTAAAGGATTTTGCAATATTGAGAGGCGTGGGTAATAAAAATATACTAGATCTCCAGATCAAATGCAGGGGGCAGCGACAGATTGATTTGATCTACTGCTGGGGTGGAAGGTGGAGGCGTGTGTCGCAGCAATTATGGGAATTGCTTGGGAAGGTGGAGGCATGGATGATGGCTACAGGGGCAGCAAGATCGCTGCTCTTATACCAGATGATAAGACCTCGGAAGGAGCCTTATAGATTTTGATCCTTGAGGGGGATCAACCCTTGGAACACTGTAGGGTTCCTCCCTATTAGATTCGACACAAGGCTAAAATAAAATTGATAATTACTTAATAAAAAGAGGTGGAGGCTACATGCTTATATAGGGCTCTAAACCCTAGCCCTAGGGGGTACTTGCCTAACTAAAATTATCATTTTGCCCCTTTTAGAGGGAACAGGTGGCGGCTAAAGCCAACCTAAGCAAGGGGAAACCCTAGCCTACCAACCTAGTAAGGGGGGCGACGGCCACTAAGCCCTAAGCGCTAATATAAACCCTAGCCATACTCCTTTATAAGATAGGAGTGACTTTATTACAATCTAGTAAGATTTTATTGACTACTTCTAAGGAGATTAGGACTCAACCCTGCTGGAGTCCTATCATTATTATTGTAGTTTATAGCACCCTAGTATCCGAGAAGGCTCCCTAACCATAGATGGTACCAACCCCCATGAGCACCCAAGGCTAGTCGAACTCTTGACAAAGGGAGTGCTTCGGTTCCCCATTATAGAATTTAGTGGACTATACTACCTTAGGTCTATCGCCCATGAGTCATGAGACCCAATTGATGAACTAAATTGAAGATCTCTTTCAATCATAGCTACATTTGATGGACTAACACTTGGAGGATATGCATCATAAACTTTAGCTATCGCAAGGAGCAGAGTCAATTGACCACCTTGGGTCAATCTCCATTTTTTTAAAAGATCCAGAAGGAGCATATTCCCCCTAGTTTATGACTCCCAACTCTAGAGGCATTTAATGACAACATTGACTCGACCAAACACCTCATGGCCTTTCACACCAAATGTCTTTTTATGGCACATTAGATTCCCAATGTGCCACACTTTCCCAACTATACTACAGTGCTTAGCATGATAATGGTATGCTTGTTTGAAGCTCCTCTCAATCAGCTCGTTTGGCTAATTAGCAAAGGAGTTCGAGCAACATTTTATAGGAAATTTATGCTCTCAATAATCAGTTGCCGCTCTTAGGTTTCTAGTAGGGGGAGGAAGAAACTCTCATATTTTGTCACTTGATTTATAAACGAAATCCGAAGCATAACCGATGCCCATCCATCACTACCTATACATACCTTCATGATGGAGCTTAGGCTCTCGATTTTTTTTTGGTCATTAGTAGAGTGACCACTGACAATAGTACTTGAGGCACTCTAAAGGGCAAATTATTACGTTGCTACTATGACAATGGTCCCTAATAAATGTAAGGAGTTGTACAAAAGGCTTAAGTAAGAGCGGGTGCACAAGCCCTAAGCCTGAGATCACCTCGACACTAGAGAAATGGTCCTTCTAGGGTGCCTCGTTCGTGGCCCAACCTCACCCTCGTTAACATATCCTAAACTAAGGTTTTCCTATAAATCAAAGAGAAATGGCTCCTAAAATACCCTCATATGATGAGGGCCTTACTGACAATGAGGGACAAGTCTAAGTATTATCAGTTTCACTGAGACTATGGCCACGATACCAAGGACTATCATGATTTGAAGGAGTAGATCAAGAAGCTCATTCGATGAGGCCACTTAGGGTGCTTCATCCAAAGGCATTGGGAGTCTTCCCCCCAACTTGAGAGGCCAGTAAAAAGACAAACAAATGTTATCATTAACGGATCAACCTCAATAAGTAATAGCTCTTCGGCTTGTAAGGCCAATGCTCAAGCTACCATCGAGAAATACTAGAGGATGGAAGGTGATCCCAGAATCACATTCAAAGAGGAGGAGGTTGAGGATCTCGACTCTAATTATAATGATGCTTTGGTGGTCTCCATAAGGATGATCAGTGCTCAGGTGAAAAGGGTTATAATCGATACATGTAGTTCTAATGACATACTGTATTATGATGATTTTCAAAAGTTAGGTCTAACCACTAACAATCTTAACTCGATGGCAGCCTCTCTGATGGGGTTCACTAGTAATTCTATCTTACACCATGAGACTATGAGCTTACACATCACCTTCAAAGCTAAGCCCCACTCTAAGACTATCTTGACCAAGTTTGAGGTGGTTAACATATCCTTAACATATAATGTAATCGTTGGCCAACCAACATAAATAAACTACATGTAGTAGTGTTGACCTATCATATGTAGAAGTTTTTAACAAGAGTGAGAGTCAAAGATCTAAAAAGCAACCCGAGGTAGTCGCACTAATATTACTTGATAGCGATTTCCCTGTCGAAGAAGCCTCGACCCATGGTGCATCCAGTGGATCCCTGAGATGTCACCAAACCAACACCTCATCCCGATCCAATGAAGCTACTAATCGAGATATCTTCGAACATCATGTAACTTGACCAAACCATCAAAGTCAGGGTGGCACTTCTTGAGCAAAGGTGAGTGCAGCTCTTCAACTTTCTTGGAAACAATGCAAATGTATTCGCATGATCACCTAAGGACATGTCGAGAATCGATCTGGGCATGGCATAAAACCACATTAACATCTTACCCGAGGCACATCCAATGAAGCAGAGACCTTGAAAGTTCACCCCTGATCACTAGCAAACCATCAATGCAAAGTTGACAAGTTATTGGGTTTAGTATTCATCTCTGAGATGCAGTATTTTTAGTAGCTAGCCAATGTTGTACTTATTAAAATATCTAATGAAAATTAATGGATGTGTATTGACTACACTAACGTTAATAAGGCATACCCCAAGGACAACTACCCCCTCCTTCGGATCGGTCGGTTGGTCAATACCACCTCGGGTCATGAGTTGCTCACTTTTATGGATGCCTTCTCAATATATAACCAAATTAAGATGACTTTGGAGGACCAAAACCATATGTTATTCACTAGTAACCATAGGACATATTATTATTTAGTCATGTCTTTTGGGCTAAAGAATGTTGGAGCAACCTATGAAATGATGGCAAACAATGTTTAGACATTAGATGGGGAGAAATGTTAAAGTCTATGTGGATGACATTATTGTAGAAAAGTAAAACGGTCGACACTCACTTAATCGACTTGGTGGAGACTGTTAGCATAAAATCTATAATTATGTAAACTATTATGTGAAAAACTATTATGCTAGGATTGAAATAAAAAAATACGAGATTCGTTTACGATGCGTACCTTTAGATGCCATCTGATCGAGATCCAATTAGATCTTCAAGAGCACCACCTGTCGGATCTAAAAAATGCTGTATATCGATCTACAAGGAGAACTAGAATGGATCTAGACCCCTTCTCCTCTCTTTTTATCCTTTCACAAGACCACTATAATTGATTATTTTGGGGAGATCGAGAGAATAACCGTAATCTCTCTAACTCTATTATCGTTCTGTGCATATCCGTGCTTTAGGTTTATAGTAGGTCATGTCTATTTATAGGCGAGAGCAGAGGGTCTAGGGTAAGTTATTAGGAGGGTTCCTTCCATTAAGGGCATCCCCTAAAATATCCTAATATAATATGAACTTTATTTAATATTGGCTAATATCTTTTATCCGAATCCAAATAATCCATAATATATCTTATTCAATTAATAAAGGACCACATAATCTTACATTCTCCCACTTGGCCCATTAATTGATAAGATATAAAAGATATCCAAAATCAAAATAAAAAAAATAAAATTTATTTCAAAATAATTTTATATAATTGGTTTCTAAAAATTTTGAAAAGCATTTTATACATGGGCATGATTTTTAAAAATAAGCCAATAAGTATAATATTACTATATTCAGTCCAACTATCAATGTGAGTCATAGCGGTTGTATGTCATCAATGCCACACTTCCTTCTATGTGCTACAATACTGTTAGTCTTTTCTTATATAATCTATAATGACCCCTGTAATTTATCTTGTCAAGACAATCATGTTTCTGGCATTCAACCATAATATGCATAAACATAAACACAAACAGGATAGCAGAAACAAATAACTTTAATTATGAAAAAGAAATTTCCATAATAGCATCCACTTAAACATGCATGATCATATCCTTTATGGCTTACCCACAAGCCTCATTCTAAAAATATATTCTTTAAATGTTTTACACTGTAAAGCTTTAGTAAATAGATCTGTAATCATCATAGTGGTGCTCAAATTTTCAATTGACACTTGTTGTTTCTGGACTCTTTGTCTAACTACCAAGTACTTTATCTCAATGTGCTTGGAACCACTATAGTACATGCCATTTTTAGAGAAGAAAACTGCCATAATATTATCACAAAATATCTTCAGCAGCTTGGCAATTGAGTCGACCACACCAAGTCCTGAGATAAAATTTCACAACCATAAAGCTTGATTTGTGGCCTTAAAGCATGCGACAAATTCAGCTTCCATCGTAGATGATGCAATAAGTGATTGTTTTACACCTTTCCAAGAAATTGCCCCAGCAACCAACATGAATACAAATCCTGAAGTGGACTTCCTGCTATCGAGGTAATTTACAAAATCAACATATGAATATCCTGTTACTTCAAGCATCTCCTATATGTGAGCATATAATCTTTTGTCCCTTACAGATATCTCATTACTTTCTTTGTAGCTTTTTAATATTCCATTCTTGGGTTACTCTGGTATCTACCCAGCATTGCCATTGCAAAACTGATATTTGGCCTTGTACAGGTTTGAGCATATAATAGACTTCCAATTATGCACCCATAAAGAATATTCTTCATTTGATCATTTTTAAAGTCATTTTTCGGGCACTCGTGTTGGCTGAATTTTTCACAATAGGTGTATCATTGGCTTTACAAAGCTGTATATTAAACCTTTCCAAGATACAATTAATATAATATTTCTAAGACAGTCCTAACAAACCTTGAGATCTGTCTCTGAATATCTCAATGCCAAAAATATAGGATGCCTCATTCATATCAATCATCTTAAAGTTCTTATTGAGAAATATATTGGTTTCATGCAACAAACCAAGATCACTACTGGCAAGCAATATATCATCCACATATAAGACCAATATAATAAAATTACTCCCACTAACCTTCAGATATATACACTGATCAACGGTATTTTTCTTAAATCCGAAGGAAGTAATGGTATAATGAAATTTTATATACCATTATCTGGAAGCTTATTTAAGGCCATAAATGGATTTCTTAAGTTTGCAAGCCCAACTTTCCTTTCCCTTTTCTATGAATCCTTCTAGTTGTTCTATATAGATTTCCTCATCTAGATCCCCATTCAGAAATGTTATTTTCACATCCATCTAATGTAACTCAAGATCATAATGAGCTGCTAATGCCATGATGATTCTCTATGAGTCCTTTAAAGAAACTGGAGAAAAGGTCTCATGGTAGTCAATGCCCTCTTTCTGAGAATAATCTTTGGCCATAAGTTTGGTTTTATATCGTTCGATATTACCTACCGAGCCACATTTAGTCTTAAAGACCCATTTACAACCGACTCTTTTACAATTATTGGGCAATTCAACGAGTTCTCAGACACCATTCTGGTCCATTGATTTTAACTCATCTTTCATTGCATCATACCATTTTTCAGAATCATTACTTTCTATGGCTTGTGAAAACGATAAGGGTTCACTTTTCATTCCTATATCAAAATTTGATTCTTGCAGATATACCACATAATCATCAGAAATGGCATGTTTTCTTTTTCTTTGAGATCTTCTCAAATCTGCCAATTGTGATTATTCTACAAGACTATCAGCGGCGGCATCAATATCATGTGAGAATTCATCAATATGATTTTGTTGTTCACCCTCATCAATTCTCTCACTGATTTAAGGAATAATAATTTCTCGAATAGGGGATAATATAGGAGAAGAAGTCTGAATCTCCTCAATATCAAAATTAACCCTTCGAGACTTGACTCCTACTGATTTCACCATTTTTTAGGAATTTTGCATTACCAGATTCTACTATCCCCATATTATGATTAGGGCAACAAAATCTGTATCTCTTGGATCTTTCTGGGTAACCAATAAAATATCCAGAAATTATTCTTGGATCCAATTTATTTTTATGTGGATTGAATACTCTTATCTCTGCAGGACACCCCCAAATATGTAAATGTCTCAAACTGGATTTCCTACCAGTCCATAACTCAAATGGAGTTGATGGAACTAATTTACTAGGAGCCCTGTTTAGGATATACATAGCTGTCCTAAGAGAATTACTCCATATTGACTCATGTATAGAGGAATAACTCATCATGCTCCTAACCATATCCACAAGAGTACGATTTTGCCTTTCAGCAACACCGTTCTGCTGTGGCACACCTGGTAATGTATACTGAGCACAAATATCCCATTGTTCTAGGAATCTAGCAAAAGGACCAATATTTTGACCGGATTCATCATATCTGCTATAAAATTGACCACTCCTGTCAGATCTGATAATTTAACTTTTCTATCTAATTCTCTCTCGGCCTCATTTATGTACACTTCAAGAATGTCAATAGTCTGAGACATTTCATGTATTAGATAAATATAGCCATATCTGGATTGGTCATCTATAAATGTGATGAAATACCTTTCTCCACTAAAACAGGAAATATGGAGTGGTCCATAGATATCAGTATAAATAATTTCAAGAAGTTCTTTACTTCTTGTGGCATTTTTCTTTGTATGCTTAGTTTGTTTTCCTTTAATGCAATCTATGCAAACATCAAAATCAGTGAAGTCTAAATTTTTGAAAATATTATCCTTCACTAATCTTTCAATTCTTTCCTTTGAGATATGCCACAAACGTCTATACCATAATATTGAAGATCTTTCATTATTGGAATTGTGTTTCATTCCAATACTTGATTGCATGGTCAATAATGTATTTGCAAACTCAAGATTCAAATTAATTCTGTACAAACCATCACACAAAATTTCAGAACCAACTGTTATTGAATCATAAAATATGCTGAGTTTACCATTACCAAAAGAAACACAGTATCCTAACTCATCAATTCTGGACGGAGAAATTAAATTTCTAAAAATTGTAGGAACAAAACATGTGTCTTTCAAATCCATCAGATGACCCGTCTCTAGGCGTAAGCGATAAGTCCCTACTGATACCACTTTTGCTTTAAGATGATTTCCCATAATTATGAATCTTTCATGTTCTTTTGATTTTCGGATTGAAAGGAATCCCTGCATATTATTAGTAACATGAGTTGAAGCGCCAGAATCAATCCACCATGAATTAGAAGGAACTTCTGCAATGTTTGATTCAAAACATATAAAGGTTGAGTTTATACCTTTCTTTTCGAACCAAGTCCTACGTTTAATGCAGTTCTTCTTTACATGTCCTTTCTTGCCATAAAAGAAGCATTTTACTATGATAGCTTTCTTTTCAATAACCTGTCTAATACTTCAAGACCCGACAAATTTCTTCGATGGATGATGCTTCGATTTTCTTTTCTTGTTACTAATTCCTTGAATAGTAGGCAGTACATTATATTAACTTTCTTGCCTTAATCTTAATTCTTCCTGAACACACATACTAGTTAACTCATTCAAGTCCCACTTATCCTTATTTGTATTGTAGTGAATCTTGAATGGGCTAAACTGAGAAGGAAGAGAATTAAGAATGAATTGCACAAGGAAAGATTCATCAACATTCATTCCCAACGCCTTAAGTTTCGCAGCTTTGTCAGCTATATTGAGGATGTGATCCTGAATTCCTCGAGTACCATCATACTGAGCTGTAGTCAGTTCTTTCATTAATGTGCCAGCCAATGACTTATCAGTAGATTTAAATCTATCTTCAATAACCTTTAAATATTCATGTGAGCTAGTTGCAATCGGTAATGAAGTTTTTATATTATTTACAATTGTCATCCTTATGAACATTAAACTGAGCCTATCAGATCTTTCCCAAGCCTTCATTTCATTGACTTGTTCCACAGTACTTTTATTAGTTAATTCTGAGGGCTTTTTAACAAGCAATGTCAAATCAAGATCTAGTACGCCCAATATAAATTGTACATACCCTAACCATTCTGAATAATTTGATCTAGAGAGTATAGAGACACTAGAAGCATGAGAATATATGGACGAGAATACCACTGCAGAATATAAAATAACATTAATGCTTTGAGTTTTACCAAAATATGATGAACTATTGATATCATCAATATTTAACCTTTGGGTAAAAATATTGACATATCTAGTGTTCACACAAGATCATTTATGGAGGACTGATACCATCATTGTGGAATAGTTTTGTTACATTTGGGTATTCTAAACTACAACGATATCCAAAACAGTATCATCCTACCCCATCACATAATTATTTAAAATAGATTTTTTTTTGGGATTATCTAAATCTCCTAATTATGCATGTAATTTTTTTAATATTATTTCCTTAATGTCATTGAGGACTTGTTCCTTAATGTAATTTTTTATAAATAATTGATCTAGACCACTTTGATGACTACAAGACCAATGTAGTAATATAAAATATAAATTAAATTATCTTATGAATGACAAGACTTTAATTGTATTTCATATCATATATGCCTACTATCCCAGGCTACTTTGGCAGCTACTTATCAAGCATAACTTAAGGAGATGAATTACAAATAATATTCATCAAGTTTATTTGAACTAATTTATGCTGAGACAATTCAATAATAGAATAACAACCATAATAACTATTGAACACTTAATCAGCAGGAAAAAACTCATATGATAACTGTAATCATGATAATACATAAATCATGCATTCATATGAAAAATAAATATTATTTCACAATTCCCAACATATGCATGTAAATAACTGAATAAATATCCAAAAACCAATAATTGGATTTAACACATGCAATTAATAATTTATATGAGAAAACTATAAAGAAATAATAATTTATAATTTTTTAATTAAACTCATTACTTTTATTTATTGGAGAAGTCCATAAGTCTAATTAAATAAATTGATCAAAATAAAATATAATCAATGAATAATCAAAATATAATCATAATTAAATTTTATTAGATTATATATTAATCAATTTTATAATTGAGAAAATAAACCATAATTTCTTAATTTTATAATAGTAGAATTGTAATTCTAAAAGAATATAAAAGGAATTACAAAATTTTAAAGGTTAAAAATATTATAGGACTAATAAAACATAGAAAGGGTAAAACTATAAATAATCATATTCAGCCGAAGGATAAAACTGTAATTTCTATGAATGGCAAAACTATAATTTGAGCAAAATGGCAAAATCTGTAATTTCGGCTAACTATAATTTAAGCCTAATGGTAAAACTGTAATTTTTACTAATGGTAAAACTATAATTTTTCACGTAATGGCAAAACTGTAATTTTTCATTTAATGGCAAAACTGTAATTTTCTTAAGAAAAAACCATAATTCTTCTCTTCCCTTCTACCGTCGCTGACGCTTGTGCGGCCACCAGCGCGCGGTTGTGGCCTACACGACCGCTAGCGCATGGCTGCGTGTCGCCGGCCGCTGGCATGCGGTTGCCGCCGGTGGTGTGCGAGGCCGCCGCTTGCGCAGCCTCTGCTGCACACGGTGGAGGCTTGCCCGCACGGCTGTTGCCACCGTGGTTGCAGTCAGTCGCTTGTGGCAAACCCATGCGCGGCCCTTGCTGCACGCGGCTGCCTCCGCGTGCGACCACCGCTTGATGCGGCTGCCGCCTACATGCGACCGACTGGGCCGTCGACAGCGTGATCGCCGCCGCCATCTCTGCCTTGTGCGCACATGCTATTGAGTGCAGCGTTGCCGTAGGCAGATTCGATAAAAAAACACAACAAGATTGCTGCGTCTTTTTCACAATGCACAACAACCATTAACAATCGTTCGCAAGCAAATGATTAAAATTAACAGATAGGAAAACAGATCAATAAGATATTCAGATCAATGCATCGTAAACAAAAATAATAGATCTAATATTTTTGATCTCAAAACCTAGGCTCTGATACCAATTATTAGCATAAAAACTATAATTATGCAAACTATTATGCGAAAAACTATTATATCAGGATTTAAATAAAAAAAATATGAGATCTGTTTACGATGCGTACCTTTAGATGCCATCTGATTGAGATCCAATTAGATCTTCAAGAGCATCGCCTGTCGGATCTGAATAACGCCGTATATCGATCTGCAAGGAGAACTAGAATGGATCTAGACCCCTTCTCTTCTCTTCCTATCCTTTCACAGGACCACTGTAATTGATGGTTTTGGGGAGATCGAGAGAATAACCGTAATCTCTCTAACTCTATTATCGTTCTATGCATATCTGTGCTTTAGGTTTATAGTAGGTCCTATCTATTTATAGACGAGAGCAGAGGGTCTAGGGTAAGTTATTAGGAGAGTTCCTTCCATCAAAGGCATCCCCTAAAATATCCCAATATAATATAGATTTTATTTAATATTGGCTAATATCTTTTATCAGAATCCAAATAATCCATAATATATCTTATTAAATTAATAAAGGGTCACAATCTTACAGAGACCTTCTAGACTTTGAAGAGATTCTAGATGCATCTCAATTCGGCCAAGTGTATTTTCGTGGTTAACTCAAGAGAGTTCTTTAGGTTTATTTTGCACTAGAGAGGGATAGACACCAACCTCGAGAAGATGTGAGCTATACGGGGGATGAACTCACCTCGATTAGTAAATAAGGTTCAATAATTAACAAGTCAATTGGCAGCCTTAAGTCAATTCCTGTCGTGATCTGGGAACATTTTCATACAAATTAAAGCTTTTAAATCTCTGATTATAATTTTCTCTCTGTCGTAGTTAATCCTACATTAATTAACTCTAAAAACATTATTAGATCAATAACCCATCAATTGATTTCATCATCAAAATCTGAGATTCAATAACAGGGACCATAATTTCTGACCTTTTAATACTAAACTGCTTATAACTTCCTGTTGGGAATTCTGATTTGAGCAAAATATATTTTGTTGGAAACTAGACACCTAGATCTTTCTTTGGATACAAGATTGAATGATTTGGAATACAAATACTTAACCAATCATCTATTGAATTTGATCATATAAATTCTGTAAAAAAATATCTTCCATTCTTCTGCGCACTGAGGAGTCCCAAAGATTTCATATGGACATAGGAGTGCTAGCATGCCTTTGACAAATTGAAGGACCACCTAACCAAATTATCACAACTCACTTTCCCCACCTCAGGAGAGGTCCTTAGTCTCTACCTTGTCGCTATCGACTTGGCCATTGGCTCAAATCTAGTCTACGAGGATGTAGGGATCTAAAGACCTATTTATTACGTCAGCTACATCCTGAGTGGGCTCGAGGTGTGATACCCCTCCATCAAGAGATTAGCATTTGCGCTATTCTTAGTAACAAATAAGTTATGCCCCTACTTCCAAGCGCACGTGGTATAGATAATCACCAACCAACCCCTTAGATAGTCCCTCTCCTGACTCGACGCCTTAAGTCGACTACTTAGGTGGTCGATGGAGTTTGGGGTGTTTGACATTCAATAGATGCATACTTCATGTTGGAGCTTGTTCCCCCACCACCCAAGGTCAAGGATCATGCCCCATTTGCATGGACACTCTTCGTTGATGGGTTAGCCACCTCAAGAAGAGGGGGTGTTGGACTTGCCCTTAGAGAGCCTAACAAATAAGTCTATGAGCAAGCCTTTTGATTTGAGTTTAGAATCTCTAACAATGAGGCTAAATATGAGGTGCTTCTTTCAAGGCTCAAGTTTGCCTAAGAACTACAAGTATATGAGTTGATAGTGTTCGGTGACTCACAATTGATTGTAAACTAAGTGAGAGAAAACTATGAGGCTCAAGATACAACCATGGCAAAGTATCTTGTCGAGGTACAAAAGCTAACACCCCATTTTACCAAAGCCTATGTGTTGTAGGTGCCTCGATATGAGAATGTCCAAGATGACATGCTTGCAAGATTGGTGTCAACCCAATCTACGAAAGATAGTAGAACATTAGTCGAGATGCTACTCGTCCAAAGCATAGATGCCTATGAGGTCACCTTGATTGAGAAGGAACTATGTTGGATGGACAAAATCCTAAGCAACAAGAAAGATGGAACACTCCCTGATGACTCCACTTTAATCCAATGAGTCAAGCATTATTATGCATAGTACTATCTTATTAATGATCGTCTCTCTTGTAGGTCATTCAATCAACTACTCCTTATATGCTTGGTACCTCAAGATGTTGAGAGGGTGTTGGCTAAGGTCCATGAAGTCATCTGCATAGAGCACATTGGTGGATGAACCCTTGCCTTCAAGGTGTTTCATCAGGGATTCTATTGGTCAACACTACAAAAGGATGCAATGGCCTATGCCTAAAAATATGATTGATGCTAGAGGTTCGTAAAGATTCAACACTAGCCAATGATTCCTCTGATCCTAATCGATTGCGAATGGCTCTTTGCATAGTGGGGCATAGATATTCTTGGTCCTATTCCACTGGCCTCAAGCTAGTGGAGATTACTCCATTGGTGTAGACCATTTCACAAAATAGGTGAAGGCCAAGAAACTCACAATGATCACCAAGTGACGTGATTCTTCCACAAACTTGGTGCTTATAAAACTTGGTTTTTGTATGTTGCATCGATCAGGACCTTCGAGGGGTGCCCATAGACCTACTTGGTCATCTCGGGGCATAGAGAGCCATAATTGTACTGCTCTGTGGCCATTATGTCCTTCCAAATAGCTTAGTCGACCTAAAGTCTCCCCCACCTCTATTTAGAATCACACTCGAGGTTGGGTAGAGGAGGTCATTGATACTCAGCACCATAAAGGGCACCACCCTACCCCTACAAAGATCAAACATATGCTCCCACACGGTTAATAGTTCCTCAACAATGTCCACCTTAGGAGTCTCATTAACCTTAGGCTCCTATTGTTAGGATCATAATGACACTAAGAGGAAGGAAGAGGAGGGGGGTGGGGGGGATGAATTAGTGCTATAGCAAATTTAATTGATTTTAGAAGTTCGATCAATAAATCTATATCAAAATTGCAATTAGCAAAAAGAGCATGCAAGGTTTGCAAGTAAGTAAATCAATATGCAACAACAAATTAAGGCGAGAGAAAGAATGTAAACTAATTTATAGTGGTTTGGTCGTCCCAACTTACGTCCACTCCAAATTCCTCTTCCCTTGATGCCACCAACTTTCACTACCGATTTACTTTCCAATGGACGAAAATCAACTACCCTTGTTACAACTCTTCTCCTTTTAACAAGATCAAGAGAGAACCTCAACACACACTCTTATAGTGGTTTGCGAGTAAGTAAATCAATATGCAACTACAAATTAAGGTGAGAGAAAGAATGTAAACTGATTTATAGTGGTTTGGTCGTCCCAACGTACGTCCACTATAAATTCCTCTTATCTCGAGGCCACTGACTTTCACTACCGATCTTCTTTCCAATAGGCAAAAATCAACTACCATTGTTACAACTCTTCTCATTTTAACAAGATCAATAGAGAACCTCAACACTCACTCTTTTATAAGAGACCTCACACCTCATACAATTAATAATCACTTCTAAACTCAATGAGGAGGAAGAGACTCATTTCAAATGCTTAAAAAGAGAGCTACAACCCTTACAAACTTCACCATTTGTTTCTTGCTCTGATCCAAGCCATGGTGGGGGTATTTATAGCCCCAAATGGCTTCAAATTGAGCCAAAAAATTCAAAGCATCGAAAATTTTGGGATTTGGATGATTCTATAGTCGCAACTTTTAATAACATAATTTTGGACTTTTGGGCGATACTACCATCGTAAAATTTGAATTTTGGGTGGTACCACCGCCTACACAAGCAGTACCACTATCGACTGCATTGATAGACACAAAACAGTGGCTGTCGGCTATCTAGGCAGTACCACCGCCTGGGCCTAACGGTACCACTGCCAAGGTTTGCTCAAGGCCATTGATTTGGCCTTCTAATGAGCCCAACTCGGTCCTGATTTAAGCCCAATAGGTTTCTCGATAAGTTAGCATTATTTTAGCCTAATACCAACATAACTTGATCCCAAAAGACCTTGATCAAGACATAAATAATCCAACCATATTTTTGACACAATCATGAAGCTTTCAACATATTGTCCAACATTCCATCATGTTAACATATTATCTAAAATATTGTCTGAACCTTCGGCGCATCATCCTTTCCTTCGGCATATTGCCCAATCTATTAGTATATTAATATTCTCACAAGATCTGATCTTTTGGCGCAATACTCAATCATTCGGGCATAATGTCCAAACTCATAGCACAAAGTCTAATTTTTGGCACGTCGACCAATCCTTTGGCTTGACGTCCAATTTTTGACATGATACTTATTAAGCCCAACATCTAATTCTCCTGCTTTAGCAATATGCCCTTCGATGGTTTGGGTTTGTGATCAAAGTTTTTTCTATGTCACTTATCTCAAGAATATACTAGTCTATAAACTCATCAATTGATTTCATTATCAAAATTTGGGACTCAATAATCTCCTCATTTTTTATGATGACAATCAATTGATGATGGAACTTTAACCAAGCTCCCCCTGATGATTGAACTAGCTAAGGAGGAATCAAAAATTGATAATATGGAATCCAATCACGAAGGTTGTGTCAAATTCAAAGACAAGATTGCTAATGGGCGAATCCTACTTGTCGATTTCTTTTTAATGCCCTAAGAAGACTTTGAAGTGACAATCCTCAAAGGAAGATATGGTATCACCATTAGTCATCAGATGAAAAGGGATCATCCGAAGACTATAATGACTACTGCACTAGAAGATCAACCTATTACTTACACCAAGTGAAGACCCTATTTGATGCTGCTCAGTCTTTAGGAAAATGCTGATTTGAAGAGGGCGGTTCGATATGACCCTAATAGGGTCGAGTCCATCAGTTCAAAATTAATTCAAACTGAGTCATGTTGGTTTGTTCAATCGGAGTAATTATGGGTCGAGTGAGCCCAATCGAGTCAGTTATGAGTTGGTTAGAGTTGGTTATTATCTTCAGTTAGGGTGAAGTCGGTTATTATTTTCAGTTAGAAGTTTATTTGATTTCTATCAGTTAGTTAAGAGTCCAAGTTTAGTGGGACTCTAAGTCTAAGCCTAGAGGGACTATTGGCAGATCCCTATTGAAAGCTTGTCGAGAGTTCGTAGGGAGCTCGCCAAAGGGATCAAAGGCTTCCAGGAGTTCGTCGGAAACTTTTTAAAGGTGTCAGAAGCTTACTTGGAGTTCACTGGGAGCTTGCCGAAGGTATCAGGAGCTTGCTGAAGGTATCAGGAGCTTGCCAGGATGGCATTAGGAGTTCACCGGAAGAAGACCAAGAGACTTGCGGGAAGATCATCGGGGTTGTCGAAACACTTGTCGGGAGTCAGGAGGGTCTTGTTGGACTTGATGGTCATATGATTGTAATTAATAAAGTCATAGTTAGCATCGGTTTGAGTTTGAATTCTGCTTGAGTTAGATTTGGAAGGAATCTAAATTAACTCAAGTGAGGCAAACCGGGTCCACTATGGGTATGGATTGAGCTCAGGTTGAGCTCAATTGGTCGACCTGAGAATTAGTCAATAGAAGGTACAAGTCGGGATTGGAAAAGTGAATTGAATCACTTTTCCAAGATTCCCAACGGTTGTACCGTCGGTGAGCTATGGTTGTACTGCCCAGGTTGACGGTTGTACCACATAGGTCGGCGGTTGTACTGTCGTCGCCTAGTTTTTCGGGCTGCTTTCGATGGTTGTACCGTCGGCATCGATGGTTGTACCACTTGTACACAGATTTTCTATATACTTTTAAATTTTGGCTCCATTTCTAAAGCCAATTGGGGCCTATAAATACCCCAAGTTTTCTTGCTTGGAGAAGCAAGGGTGATGAACGAAATAGTGGGTTATAATTCTGTTAAAGAGTTGTAAAAATTAAGAGCTTCCCTTGAGTGCTTCAAATTGTAAATCGAGTCTAAGGGAAGTGAGAAACTCTTGTAAAGGTTCCTCTCCTAAACCTGTAAATCGAGTTTAAGGGAAGTGTAAGGGTTTGATCTTCACCCAAAGAAGATTGATAGTGGATGCCGATGGACCTCGGAGAAAAGGACTTGGGGAGTGGACGTAGGCCAGGTTGAGGTCGAACCACTATAAATCTATTAGCATCTCTTTACTTAGCCTTTTTTATTATGCATGTTCTTATACAGAGCTTTCCTTTAGCATGATCATAACGTAGCTTCGTTCAATTAGCTTATTGCTCACTTACTCAACGAAACACTTTCAATTTTTGATTTTGTTCAAAATGAAAAGTTTTCCTTAAATCGTATTTTTTACACTTGCACTAATTCACCCCCACCCCCTTAATAGAACCTTAGAAGGAGCTCTATAGGATTTGATCTTTGAGGGGGATCAAACCTTGGAACACTATAGGGGTTCTGCCTATTAGGGTCGGCCAACAAGGATGAAATAGAATTGATCTTGCTTGATTGAAAGAGGAGGAGGCCATAAGCTTATATAGGGCTCTAAATCCTAGCCCAAGAGGGGGTGCTACCTTAGTAAAATTATCCCCTTGTCTCTCCTATAGTCGTCCTGCCTTAGTAGGGATGGGCGATGGCTATGATGGCACCATGGCCTCCTACTACTACTAGAAACCCTGGCCGGCCAGTCTAATAAAGGGGGAAATGGCCAGTAAGCCTTAAGGCTCCAAAATAAACCATAGCACATTTCTATATAGGATAGAAGTGATTTGGTGGGATTTTATTACAATATCACAGAGTTCTTATTGATTATTCTAGGGTGATTAGGACCCAACCCTGCTGGGGTCCTATTAAGCCCGTCCTCTTTAAATCAACCTTGTACTTAAGGTTGAGGATCCATAAACTCTGGGTACTGGGTCTTCAGCTCCTCATAAGACTCTCACATGGCATCTTCAGGTGGTAAGTTGTTCCAATGTACTAATATTTCAGTTGAAGGGCATCGACAGCACATCATAATTCCTCGATCAAGTATGGCTTGTGGTTGGGCTTGAATTTTGCCATCATCTATGGTGCTTGGCAATGGGTTTGGGCCGACTCATGTTCTCCCAGTTTGGGCTTTAAGTACAATACATGGAAGACGGGGTGGATCTTGGCGTCCTCTGGTAGTTTCAATCTATATGCCACAGCTCCAATAAGCTCCATGATCTGATATGGTCTATAGAATCGAGGAAATAGCTTCATCGAGGCCATTGTGTTGATGGACAGTTGCTTGTACGGTTGTAGGTGAAGGTAGACCCAATCTCTTACCGAAAATTCCAGCTCGCTTCGATGAGTGTTGACTTGTCGCTTCATGCGGGCTTGGGTGGCAGTTATGTTGTCCTTTAGCAGCTATAGGAGTTTGTCCCTATCAATTAAACTTTGGTCGATCTGGTCTACTTTGGTTGCACCAATTACATACTTAGGTATTACAAGGGGCGATCGGTCATACAATGCCTCAAAGGGGGTACATTTGGTTGATGAATGATAAGTAATGTTGTACCACCATTCGGCCCCGGGAAGCCACTTTGTCCATTCTTTTGGCCGATCATTGGTGAAGCACCGAAGATAAGTCTCTAGGCATATGTTCACCACTTCTGTTTGGTCATCTGTCTGTGGATGATAGGTTGTGCTCATCTTGAGTTGGGTGCCCTGTAATTGAAAGAGTTCGGTCCAAAACCTGCTTGTAAACACCTTGTCATGGTCGCTCAACATCGACCTTGGCATCCCATGTAGTTTAACAATATTTTTCACAAAGAGTTGAGCAATACTAGGATATAAGGGTGTCTCATAGCACAGAAATAAGCATATTTTATTAAGCGATCTATCACCACAAAGATCATACTTTTACCTTGAGATGGTGGCAGCCCTTCATGAAGTCCATGGAGATGTCAGTCCATGCTGAGTCCGATATAGGTAGTGGTTGCAGCTTTCCTGGACTTGCCACTATTTTACCCTTTTGCTGCTGGCACACATCACATTTAGATACATAATCACCAATAGATTTTTTCATGCCTCTCCAATAGAAGTTTTGCTTCACCCTCTTGTATGTTCTTAGAAATCTAGAGTTTCCTGCTGAAGGTGAAGAGTGCATCTCATGCATAATAATTTTGATGCAAGGAGAAGAAGGAACAATCACAATTCAGCCCTTGTAGCGTAGGTCGCTTGAATCCCAAGTGTAGTGGCCCATGGAACCCGGACCCTTCTCTAATTTCTCTATAATGTTTCAGGTCTCTAGGTCCTTCTTCCATTCCTCCCTAATGTCCTTGAGGAAGTCGATGGAAGGAAGGGAGATGGCTAAAATTTCGGCTTGCTCCGGTAGCCAAGATAGTGCATCTGCAATAATATTTTATTTCACCTTTCGATAAATAATTTCATAATAGAAACCAAGGAGTTTAGTTACCCATCTTTGCTGCTCCGGGGATGATATTTTTTGCTCCAAGAAATATTTGAGACTTCGGTAGTCAGTCTTAATTTGGAATCACTGGTCGATTAAGTAGGGTCTCCACTTCGTGATGGTGTGCGCAATCGCAAGCATCTCTTTGTCATACACAGACATTTTATGATGAGAGGGACACAAGGCCTTGGTGGTATTGGCAAGGCGTCGGCTATCTTGCATTAGGATAGCTCCAATTCCAACTACGGATGCGCCGGCCTCAATCATAAAAGGTCGGCTGACATTGAGCAGCGCTAGGACCAGTGTCGTCGTCATGGTTGCCTTGAGCTGCTCGAAGACTATGGAAGCTTTGTTTGACCACTTGAAGGAGTCTTTCTTCAGTAAGGAAGTGAGTGGGGCACTGATCTTGTCAGAATCTTTCACAAACTTTCGACAGTAGCCCGTAAGTCCAAGGAAGCCTCTCAACGATTTTACGTTCATAGGTCTCGACTATCCTTGCATTGCTTCGATCTTTGTCAGGTCTACTGCCACTCCATCTTCTGATATAATATGCCCAAGGTACTCCACTTTACACTATAAAAAGCTACACTTTGATTATTTAACATAGAGGATAGTCTTTCGAAGAACCGTTAGAACAATTTGTAAGTGCTGAAAATGTATGTCAAGTGTAGGACTATAAATGAGAATGTCATCAAAGAATATCAGCATAAATTTGCATAAAAACCTCTGGAAAATGTCATTCATCAAGCTTTAGAAGGTAGAAGGAGCATTTGTAAGTCCGAAGGGCATTACCAAAAATTTGTAATGATCGTTATATGTACGGAATGCCATTTTTGGAACATCTTTATCACATACCCGAATCTGATGGTACCCAGAATGGAGATCCAATTTAGTGAAGACTCAGGCTCCCTTTAGTTCATCCAAGAGCTCATCTACTACTAGTATGATATTTTTATCTTTGACGGTGATGGTGTTCAAAGCCCGGTAGTCAATGCACATCTGCCACGTACCATCCTTCTTGCGCACTAGCAACACCGACGAGGAATAGGGGCTGCAGCTTGGCCGAATTACTCCAGTGTTGAGATCTCCTTAACATTATTCTCAATCTTGTCCTTCTGCAAGTGAGGATAGTGGTATAGCTTTGAGTTTGTTGGAGGCTTGCTCGGAAGTATAGGGATGCTGTGGTCATGCTATCGGGTAGGGGAAGTCCACGCAGCTCGATGAAAATATCAACAAATTCATCCAGCAATTAGGCAAGCTTAGGATCTACAATTTGCACATTCTTCTCCTCTGATGGCTGCTAGATATGCATCAAAAAACTGCCATATGTCTTACGTAAAACTTTCTCCATCCGCTACGTTGAAATGGTGGAGATATGGCTCCCACGCTTGTCTCGTAAGGTGACCTGTTTGCCTTTACAATAAAACTTCATAATCAACTTAGAGAAATTCTAGGATATGTTA
The DNA here is from genome assembly GCA_029747655.1 of Ensete ventricosum. NCBI lineage: Eukaryota > Viridiplantae > Streptophyta > Magnoliopsida > Zingiberales > Musaceae > Ensete > Ensete ventricosum. The sequence goes on along the minus strand of JAQQAF010000004.1, from coordinate 35,947,237 downwards.
CATAATGCTGTGAGCCATTCAATTCTGAGCATGGCTTCATAGTCGTCGATGGGTAAGAGGAAGAAATCAACTACAATCTCTTGGTCTTGTAGAAGCAATTTCACCGGTAGGCACCATCGGTCGCACTTAAGGATCCGACCGTCAGCGACCTTTACGTCGAACTTGTTGTAACCTTTGATTTGAAGCACCATATGAGCAGCAACCTTGCTATTGAGGAAGTTATTTATGTTGCTCGTATCTATGAGAATGATGATGGGTTGCTATTTGAGAAGTCCTCCAACTTTCATTGTCTGCGGGTTGGAGTAGCTTGCCAGTGCGTGCACCGTAAAGTTAGCCGATTGGGGCTCTTCCTCCATGACTTCATCTTTAGGTTCAAGGTTTTCTTCAGATGGTTCAATATCCTCATCCTCTACTGGTTCTATCACAAGAAGCAATCCATTTTTGCAGTGATGTTTGTGGCTCCATGGTTTGTCGCAGTGCCAACACAATCCCTTGGAAGATCACTTCCAAAGTTGTCTCTTGTCAACTTTTTGGATACATGGGCTTGGATGACAGTAGAGCAGGCTAAAGGCTTTGGTATTGCTGGTCAGGAAGCGACTATAGTCCTTTGGGCTTGTGGTTCAATCATTCCTCTTGTATTCATGTGAAGGATATGGCCGCCATAAGAGTACGATTTTCGTGCCTTTACTTCTCCTCGTATCTGCGGCTTTAAGCCGTCAATAAAAGTTTTTAAAAATTACTTTTTAGACCAATCACAAGTTTGGATAGATAATCGCTCAAACCTTATTTGGTACTCTTGTATTATAGTGGTTTGTCGAATCTTCGTCAATTGTCCGTCAATGTTTTCATAGTCAATCGGTCCAAAGTGATTCAGTAATCCTTCCTTAAATTACCACCAGGAAAGGCCTCTATGGGTGTACTCGAACCAATTAAAGTACTGAATAGCATCTCCTTCAAGATGGATGGCAGCAATCTCCACCATGGTAGCATATATGGTTCGATATAACCGAAAGTAGCGCTCCGCGCGTGATTGGTCTGAATTTTTTTGGGGAAAAGGTGGCCGGTAAGGTGGGTGGATCGGTGGAGAGGAAGGCTGCAGTTAGGGCTACTTTTTGGGGCTGATTTGGATCGATTTGTGGCTGCAGTTTAGTAGAGATTTTATTAGGATCAATTGGCACTAGGGGGGTGAATTAGTGAAGAGTAAATTCTCGTTTTAACTTAAAATTTTTCGCTTGAAGCAAGAAAGGAAATATCAAGCTTTTAGTTCAAGTAAAGCAATTTAATCTTATAGAGAAGTACTAAGCTTCTTGCTTGAAGATGACTAAAAAAGAACAAGCAAATTCGAATAAGGAGATAGGCAATATCGTAAGTGAAGTACTTGATTTTTTAGCCTTGCTTTCAAAACGTAAATAAAATCGAAAGTATCAATACAAAAGTAGTAAGCAACGTAAGCAAAAAGGAACTCAGTTTTATAGTGGTTCGGCACTAACTGGCCTACATCCACTCCCGAGTCATCCTCCTTAAGGTACATCGGCATCCATTACTGATCTTCTTTGGTTGAAGACCAAACCCTTACACTTGAGCTTACAAAGGAGACTTCAAGAATTTTTCTAACTCTAAGTTTTCTCCCTTCCCCTTTTCATTTTCTTACAATTCACACACAATTTTTTCATAGATTGTAATCCCCAAAATTGTTATATATAATACAAGAAAACTTGGGATATTTATAGGCCCTCAATGGCTTCAGCAATTGGAGCCAAAATTCAAACATACATAAAAAAATCAAGTACAAGCGGTTCAGCCACCGGCCTAGGCGGGTCAACCGTCGAAAGCACCAAGAATCCAGGATACGGGCGGTTCAGCTGCCCAGCGTGGCGGATTTAGCTGCTGACAGCTGCCCGAAATCCTGGGCGGCGACGGGTGTCTCACTGACGGTTCAGTCGTTGGGAATCCCGAAAAAGTGATTCCCTTCACTTTGCCAATCCTGAATTGAACCACACATTGACCGATTCTTTGGTCAACCAATTACGCTTAACCTAAGCTCAATCAAACCCTTTTAGTGGACCACCAAGCTTATGACCTCACTCCCACAATCCGACAACCTCCAGCAGTCCCAGCGGTGAGTCTCACGGTCTTCCTCCAGCGCTCCCGGCATGTTCCTAGCGATCTTCCCGATACCTTCTGTGAAGTCCTAGCGAACTCCTGGCGAGCTCCCATCGCATCATCCAAACCTTGGCCCGATGCCTAAGCTTGATCTTGGGTCCATGTCTTATCTGTAACTCCTTTTCACCATTATGGTTAAACCTGCATGATGCTAACTATAACTTGATTAATTACAATCAACATGGCCACAAATCCACTTCAAGACCTTCCCAACTCTCGGCAAGCCTTTCGGCTACCCCCGATAATCTTTCGGCGAGTCTCAGTCTTCTTTCAGCGAACTCCCTTGCACCATCCTAGCAAGCTCGCGATACCCTCGACGAGCTCCCGACGCACTCCAGGTGAGTTCCCAACCGCATCGTCCGAACCCCGACCCGATGCTTAGACTTGACTCTGGCCAAACCTCTGATTGTAATAATCTCTCTGTCATAGTTAATCTTGCATCAATCAAATCATACAACCTTGTTAGATCAAACACTCATCAATTGATTTCATCATCAAAATATGAGATTCAACAATCTCCCCCTTTTTTATGATGACAATCAATTGATGATAGGAGTTAATCCTAACTCCCCCTAAATCCATGCGTCAATAAAGAAAGCTTAAATTCAAGAGAACCACACCCTCTTGAATTCAAATATCATGAAACAAATCATACTCCAAGTAAATTTCAACAAGAATTTACATCAAGTTATCAAATTATGAATTTCAAAAGAAATATGCATCCATATCCAAGATATCCAAGTATATGATCAATATCATGTGTCATTAATGTATATCATTAATATCATTTGTCATCAATGTATATCATCAATTTCATGTGTCATCAATCAATGTCATGTGTCATCAATGTATATTAAAATCCTTAGCCCTATATTTCTCCCCCTTTGTCATCAACAAAAAGGTAAAAATAGGGCTAAGGATTTTATTACACATGAGTTTTTGCTCCCCCTTTGTAAAATACGACATGAGTCATAAAAAAATTTCTTTCTTTTGTGATAAAGAAGAAAAGAAAATAAAGGAGTTGTAAAATATCATTAATTATAGTTGTCAATTTTTTAGAGGTAAATTTTGAAGATAAGCTCAAAGATCCAAGATATTCAAGAAGATTAAAAAATTTAGGAGCTACTTATGCATTTAAAATCTTCTCATGTAATTTCAAGCAAATGTAGCAAATAAATCCGTAAAGTAGCAAAACATCATAAAATTTTCTCCCCGTTTTGTGAACAATAAGATAAAGAACATGGAGAAAGTTTTCAAAAACATTATCACAAAAAGCTTAATCTCATGAAATCTAGATTAGCAATTCATATATTTTCATGAATTAGCATTCTTAACTCTCAACCTCAATCTTGTAGATATAAGATTTTAAAAGAAAATTTTGAATATAAGCTCAACAAATCTTTCTCATGTAAATTTCAAGAAAATATAGCAAATAAATCCAAATAACAAATCATTATCTTTATATAGATTTTCTCCCCTTTTTGTAAACAATAAGGTAGAATCACGGTAGAGAAGTGAAAAATATCACAAAAATACTTAATTTTATAAATGTCAATTTTATATAAATCTGAAATCCAAGAAAAAAATCAAGAGCTACCTAAGCAATTTAATTTATCTTATACAAATTTCAAGCAAGGTAGCAAATCAAGCAAATCATGCATTTTGCATGCAAATTTTGATAAGTGTAATTTATAAAGTCCAAGAAATCCAAAGGAAAATAGTAAATAAAGCTCAAATTTTGAGTTATGTATTTCACATGTATTTAGAAAATTTAAAATTCTAAATTTTCTTCTAAGCAAATTGTTTCTCATTCAATGTTATCATATCCAATTTGCTTCTAATCATATTGATAATTTTATCTCCCTTTTTTTTGTTATTGTCAAAAAAAATATGATTGCATAATTTCTTCTTAACATCCATATTTAAATTACGCCCAAAAGTACAAGGAGATCATGTCATAAAATCAAATCTTTAAGTACCATAAGACATGATATAAATTAATAAATTTGCCCCTCCTTATTGTTTGTAAATTTCAACATAAGTAACTAAGAAATCTTATGTATTCAAAATTCTAAGTAAAATAGAAATCCAATCATGCAAATCTCATGTATTTAAAATTCTTAATTTTTTTTTAACAAATAGCTCCTCATCCAATGAAGGTTTTTCATAATCAAAGTCTTTAAATTCGTTATTGCAAAATATCACTTTTGTCTCTCCCTTAGTCATTGTCAAAGTAGCAATTAGGAAGTTTATGTAAAGTTCATAATAAAAGTATGTATGTAAAGATTTCAAGTTTCATTTTCTAAACTTGTCAAAAATCATGATAATAACTTATTCAAGTTCAAATCATCAAATCATCAAAATCACTTTCATAGTTTCATAGTTTAAGAGATTCATAAAAAATAACATAATTAATTTATTAATCTCTTTTTGAAAAATTTATAAGACAGAGAAATTTTAAAGAAAAATGTATTCCCTTTTTATTTCATACAAGCATGCCTTTGCCTTTTAAGCCAAATAAAAACATGCATCATCATTTAAAACCGAAAAAAAATTATTACGACAAAAATCAATAAACCTTAAATCACAAATATCATCATGCATAATTTCGAAATAGAAACTCATTAAACATGATCATTATGCATCATTAAATCATCAAGCATGGTTTCATTGAACATAAAACATCTTCAATCAAAATTTAATGTATCTCAATTTCAACTTTTAAATGAGTCTAACTCTTTACACATAGTGCAAGGAGTTGACAAACTCATTTCCAAATTTTTATTTGTTTTATATTCAAATTCAAAAGTAATCTATCATTTAACAAAACACATTCAATCTTAACATACAACTATTCAACTATTTAAATCAATCATTCAATAACCATAACATTTAAGTCATTCAACAATAGCCTTTCCAAATATTTAAGTCAATGATTTTGAACCTATTTCTTCAATCATCATCAAAATCTCATTTTCATAAATTTTAATATAAATATTTTTTTATTAACAATAACTTGGGTTCTTTTAGTTCTAGTCTTAGATGCTCTAGCTATGCATTATCAATCAAGGTTATGATAAGATAAATTCAAATGAGTAAATCACTTTCAAGTGGAGTCATCACAACAAGATATTTTTCAAACAAAATACAATGATTTTTCTATGTTGAATGATTCAATCATGTTATCAAGAAAATTTTCTTTTAAAGAAAAATGATTTTGTATGTGATTTTTAGGTTCAAAATTAGCACAAGTCAATATAATTATAGAAATCAATATAAGAATCATCATCAAAATCTTCCTTTCATACACATGACTTTTATTCAAGATAACTAAACTTATTTGTTCTAATTATAGCATGCAACGAAAGGGTTACACACAATCAATATGAAGATTTATTTTTATTTTTAATAATTTATCTTGTTAGTATTTAGGCTAGTGAGCTTGAAAGAGTGTTAGATCTCAAGTTATATATCTTGAACAAAGCATTATACGGGGCTCCTAACTTTAATTTAGAGACAAACATATAAGAAAGATATTTTTGATTTAGGTGCTCATTTTATATTAGGTCCTTCATAAAGAACTTTATCTTTAGTTTCTAATCATTTTTTGTTGTATGAAGTTCCCTTGGGAACCCAAACTAATTGGTGTGGACTATATTTTTTAAATAGATATTTGTTTGCCTTATGTCCTATTTTTCTATAAAAATTACATTTGATTTTTGGTAGCACATTTAAGGTAGGTCCTTTAATAAATATGGTTGGATTTTGTTGAATGTTACTAACAAAAACCCTTATTAGCAAGGATCATATTTAAGGATTTATTTCCAATTTCAAAATTTTCTAATATTGTCTTAAGCATGATGTTCTCTTCTTTAACATTATCTAGCATATCACATTTAGAACATGGGTTATGTGATACTAATGAATTATGCATTTCGTCAAGTCTATTAACTAACAAATTATTATCATTCTTAAACAACTTAAAAGATTTGCTACGTGTTTTAAACTCATTAAATAAATCATGAAACATATTTAATAATTCTAAAAAAATACTTAATTAATCACTAACCTCGTTATCGATGGCCATAATTATGAGATTCTCCACTTCTTGGTTGTGCACTACATCTTCAGAGCGTCTCGGCTTCTTCTGTTCATAGCAAGAGGTTTTGTCCAATTTATGTTTATTTTTATGGTTTTTGTTCATTAACTTTTTTGATTCATTATCAAGAGTTCAAGTTCAAGGTCCTCATCACTTGAGGTTTCACTCGAGGAGTCATATGTCAAGCTCAATTCAAATTCCTTCCTGTTCTTTGGAAGGTGTTCTTCAAATTTATTTTTGCAAGTCTTTTCATTTAATGATTCACTTAATTTAGTTGTGCTTTCATGTATCATTTCTAATATATGCCATGTATCAAAAGCCGAATCAAAACAAGAAACCCTATCAAATTCGTTTTTATCAAATGCACAATATAAGACATTCATAGCCTTTGCATTCAACGAAAATATTTGTTTTTCATAATCATTCCAATTATTTATTGGATTGGATAACTTCTAAAATATTTTTCCAACAATACACCACAAATCAAGATCTATTGAACCAAAAAAGATACGCATTCGAATATTCCAAGATAAGTAGTCAGTCCCATCGAACATAGGACTTGTGATGCAATGACCCTCAATCATGCCAAACAAAGCCATTTACTCTAGTGGATGTTTAGTCCAAAGAATAATAACTTTGCTCTGATACCAATTATTATGATCAATTGACACAAAGAGGGGGGTTGAATTAGCGCAAGAGTAAATTCTCGTTTTAACTTAAAACTTTTCGCTTGAAGCAAAAAAGGAAAATCCGAAGCTTTTAGTTCAAGTAAAACAATTTAATCTTATAGAGAAATGTGAAGATTCTTGCTTGAAATCGACTCAAAAAGAACAAGTAAATCCGAATAAGGAGATAGGCAATGTCGTAAGTGAAGTGATTGATTTCGAAGCCCTGCTTTCAAAATGTAAATAAAATCGGAACCGTCAATACAAAAGTAGTAAGCAAGGTAAATAAAGAGGAACTCACAGTTTTATAGTGGTTCGGCACTAACCAGCCTACGTCCACTCCCGAGTCCTCCTCCTTGAGGCACACTGGCGTCCACTACCGATCTTCTTTGGGTGAAGACCAAACCCTTATACCTCAATCAAACCGTTTTAGTGGACCCAATTGTCTCTTTAAGTTGATTTGGTTTCCTTCCAAATCACACTCATTTAGGACTCAATCTTAACCTATGACTTAAAGAATACAATCAAACATGACCACCAAGCTTACGACCTCACTCCCGTAATCCGGCAACCTCCGGCATTCCCAACAGCGAGTCTCACAGTCTTCCTCCAGCGATCTCCTGGTATGTTCCTAGCGATCTTCCTGATGCCTTCGGTGAAGTCCTAGCAGATTCCTAGCGAGCACCCATCCCATCGTCCAAAGCTTGGCCCGATGCTTAGGCTTGATCCTGGGTCCATGTCTGATCTGTAACTCCTTTTCACCATCATGGTTAAACCTGCAGGATGCTAACTATAACTTGATTAATTACAATCAACATGGCCACAAATCCACTTCAAGACCTTCCCAACTCTCGGTAAGCCTTTCGGCTACCCCTGATAATCTTTTGGCGAGTCTCAGTCTTCTTCCGGTGAACTCCCTTGCGCCATCCTGGCAAGCTCATGATACCCTCGACGAGCTCCTGACGTACTCCAGGCGAGTTCCCGCATCGTCCGAACCCTGGCCCGATGCTTGGACTTGACTCTGGCCAAACCTCTGATTGTACTAATCTCTCTATCATAGTTAATCCTGCATCAATCAACTCTAACAACCTTATTAGATCAAACACTAATCAATTAATTTCATCATCAAAATCTGAGATTCAACAGTTTTTGGGTGGTGACGGTAGGGATTGAAGATGAGAAGGAGAGAGTCCAAGAAACCAAGAGAGACAGTAACAAAATTTGATGGGATTTGACGGAAAGGGTGCTGCGTATTTGTTGTCCTACCAAACAAAATTTGCATCGAAGAAACAGCGAATTCTCGACATAAATTCTAGAGAAAATTTGAGAAAAATATGCAGAAATTTGACAGCAAAATCTTAGTTCAGATGTAAGTAATAGCAATAATTAAGATTGATAAAATTTTGACAACGTAATGGTAGAAAAATTGATGCAAAGATAGAAGGCAGATTCCTCATCAAAAAAATCCAGCAATACACGATAATAAATTACAACACAATATGATCGATTTCAGAAAGAATATTTTCCAAAGATCAAAATCTTAGATGAAAGCTATATTGATCTATGAGATTGTATAAAAATTTTGTCCATAATAGATGAGCAATAAATTGATTTTCAAGAAGCAAACAGGTGGCTAAAAATTTCTACAGCGTTTCCCCTTCGCAACGATAATCACAATTGCGATGATAGAAATTTACAGTGAGGAAAAGATGAAAAAGGTTCTTTGATGTGTAAAAGTAATGATTTGTAGTAGTAATAGGGTGTCGGTGGTGGAATTTTACCAGATCTCCAATTCAAACGCAGGAGGGTAGCGGTAGACTGATTGATCTGTGGCTTGGGGTGGAAGATGGAGGTGCGTCTTGCAGTAATTATGGAAATTACTTGGAATGGGTATAGGCAGCAGAGATGGCAGTAGGGGCAGCAGGAACGTAGCTCTGATACTAGATGATAGAACCTCAGAAGGAGCTCTACAGGATTTGATCTTTAAGGGGGATCAACCCTTGGAACACTATAGGGGTTCCTCCCTCCTAGGGTCGGCCAACAAGGTTGAAATAGAATTGATCTTGTTTGATTGAAAGAGGAGGAGGCTACAAGCTTATATGGGGCCCTAAACCCTAGCCCAAAATAGGATGCTGCCTAAGTAAAATTATCCCCTTGCCCCTCTTATAGCTGCCCTGCCTTAATAAGGATGGGCAACAGCTATGATGGTGCCATGGCCTCCTACTGCTGCTAGAAATCCTGGCTGGCCAACCCAATAAAGGGGGCGATGACCAGTAAGCCCTAAGGCTCCAAAATAAACCCTAACCACATTTCTTTGTAGGATAGAAGTGACTAGGTGGGGTTTTATTTCAATCTCACAAAGTTCTTATTGATTATTTCTAGGGTGATTAGGACCCAATTCTACTGGGATCCTATCACCCCTCTCTTAGTGCCAATTGATCTTAACAATTGGTATTAGAGCGATGTCTTACTCATTGGACTAGCACCCACTTGAGTGAATGGATTTGTTTGGCATGAATGAGGAACATTTTATTGCATGTCCTCCCATGTTCAATAAGATGGATTACACATATTGTAAAACAAGGATGCATATATTCTTGATTTCTGTAGACTTTGATTTATAATGTTTTGTTGAAGATGGTTTTTAGAGGTCATCCAATCAAATAAATGATTGGAATGATCATAAAAAATATATGCTTTCTTTAAATGCAAAAACTATGAATGACTTATTTTGTGCACTTGATAAAAATGAATTTAATCGAGTTTCTTGTTTTGATTCAGCTTTCGATATATGACATGCATTAAAAATCACATATGAAAGCACTATTAATCTAAATGAATCATTAAATGAAAAGACTTCCAAAAATGAATTTGAAGAGGTACTCCGAAGATGAAGTGCACAACCAAGAAGTGAAGAATTTTGCGCTTGTGGCTAACTACAATGAGGTAAGTGAGTCTTCTAATATTTCCTTTACCGAATTACTGAATATTTTTCATGAACTTTATGATGAGTTTAGAAAAATTATCAAGTCTTATAAACTGCTTAAGAAAGAGCATGATTCACTAGTTAGTAAATTTGAAGAAATACATGTAGCATCTTTATCACATAGTTTATGCACCGAATGTGAAAATTTAGATGGACTTAGAAAAGAAAACCTTGTGATAAAATAAACTTTAGAAAAAATTGAAATAGGAAATAAATCCCTAAACATGATCCTTGCAAATAAGAGTCATGTTAATAGAACAAAAAGATATAGGATTTGTTGACAACATTCAACAAAAGCCAACTATTTTTGTTAAAGGACCCACCCTAAACTTACTAACAAAAATTAAATACAATGTTTTTGGTAAATTAGAACATAAAGCTTACAAATGTTTATTTAGAAAATATAATTCACATAAATTAATTTGGATTTCTAAATGAACTATAAACAACCTCAAGCCATTAGAGAATATGAGAAGAACCTTTCATGAGAGACCCAAACTCAAATGGGTACCTAAACCAAAACCTCCCATATTATAAATTTACCTCCGAAAAAGGCTATGAACATTGAATGATATCTTGAAAGTGGATGCTTAAGTCACATAACTTGAGATCTAAAACTCCTTTCAAGCTTACTAGCCTAAGCAACAATAATAAAAAAATTATTAAAATTAAGTTTATTGATAGAAAATCTTATGATGGTTCATGATTATAAAATTAATCTTAATTATCTTTCGATTATGAATGATGATGCATAGCTAGAGGATGCTAAAACGAGAACTAAAGAACCTTAATTATTGTTAATGAATTCTTTTTAAAATTTAAAAAATGATATTTTGATGATAATCGAATGATAGATTCAAAATCATTGCTTGGATATTTGTTGTTAAACGCAAAGGCCATTGTTGAATGACTTAAATGTTAGTGTTTTTGACTAAGTTAGCTTATAAATATCATTATTGAATGATTGATTTAAATGATTGAATAGTTGTATGTTAAGATTGAATGTGTGTTGTTAAATAATAGATTACTTTTGAATTTGAACATAGAATAAATAAAAATTTAGAAATGAGTTTGTCAACTCCTTGCACTATGTGTAAAGAGTTAGACTCCTTTAAATGTTGGAATTGAGATAGGTTTAATTTTTGCTTTAAAGATGTTTTATCATTTTGATGTGTTATAGTAATTACCTTAATGATTCCTTCTAGAATGAAATTTAGTTTTTGGTTTTAAATAATAATTCATTGATTTGAAAAGTATTCTTGAAATAAAACACATGAAACAACTAAAAAGTAGGATATTTCTTCTTAAAAATATCTTTTTACTATCAAGGTTTTAATAAGAGATAAAATGATACCATTATTGTTGAATCTCTTAAATTATAAAAATGAATTAGAGAACTTTAGTTATTTTCTTTTGAAAAACAATCTATGTTGCCTTCATTAAAATTTTTCAAGAAGTGATTTTTTATATGTTTTCAAATGACTTTTTTTTAAAAGATATTGATGAATATATCCAACCTTATTGATATTTCGATGATTTTATCATAATCTTGACATCTTGAAAATTTTCAACTTAAAATCCTTATATAGATCAAGTTCATTCGAAGAAAATCATATAAATAAATCATAATTTATCTCTTCGGATCTACAACTTAAAAATCTTCTTATGGACCATATTCTTGATAACCGGAAGTTTCATGTATACAAATCAAGATCTTCTATTTTTTCTTGCTTGAAATTAACTCATGATCTTGATATTTATAATTTGATATTTTTATGAATAAAGACTCTTCTTTGATCTCTTAAGATTCCATGGAGATTTATTAAATTAAACAATATCTTTGGTAATTATGATTTGATCTTTTATCCTTGATAACATGATTCCTTGTACTCATGGTCATATTTAGATCATGAATGTAAAAGAAAAATTAAACCATCATATTTCTTTTTGACAATAGCAAAGGGGGAGATAAAATTATCAATATGATTTGAAGAAAATTGATATGATGAATCTTATAGCATTGAATGAGGAACAATTTGCTAAGAAGAAAATTTAGAATTTTAAAACACATGCAAAATGCTTAAGCTTTATTTACCATCATATTTTTCTTTGAATTTATTGGCCTTTATAAATTATACTTCTTATCAAAATTTGCATGCAAAATACATTATTTGCATGATTTGCTACCTTGCTTGAAATTTGTATAAGATGAATTAAATTGCATGGGTAGCTCTTGATTTTTCTTGGATTTTGGAATTTACATCTATAAAATTGAATATTTTTGTGACATGTTGTTTTTCACTTTCTTTCCTTATTTGTACTTTCTTATTTACAAAAAGGGAAGAAAATTTACATCAAGATGATATAGAAAAAAAAACATTATTTGCTATTTTGATTTGCTATTGAAGATTACATAAGATAAATTCATGAGTAGCTCGTAATTCTTCTTGGATTTCTTGAATTTTTAAGCTCACTTTCGAAATGATTCTTATTAAAATTAACATAAGGGGATTCAAATTTTTGAGATGAGATTTTAAAAAAAAGGTTATTCTTGTCTCATGAATCTTGATGAATATTTACAAAAGAAGAATATATGACATGAACTTTTATGATGCTTGATATAAGCTCTATTTTTGTGATGATGTTTTTAACTCCCCTCATTGTTTCTACTAGTTTCTTATTTTAAAAAAAGGAAGACAAATTTTTATGAGAAAATTATGTTTTACTAAGTGGGAGAAATGAAGTATTAAATATTCAATCAATATATATTTTGTAAAAATATAAAATTTTTGACATATGATGAGTTTATGTATCATGAAATTATTTGCTCATTATTTCATATCTTTTTGTTGATGACAAAGGGGGAGAAATAGTGTATTGATGACATAAATATGAAAAATGATACATATATGACAAAGGAGAAGAAAATTTTTCATGAGAAAATTATTGCTCATATCCTATTTTACTAAAGGGGAGCAATGACACATGTGCCTTCAAATCATTAGCTCTATATTTCACCTTTTTGTTGATGACAAAAAGGAGAAATGAATATTGATGACACATGTAAGAAATTTTTTAACATGGGTATTTCTCTTTGTTTATTGATAAACAAATGGGAGAAATGATTAATGACTTAAGGGGAGATTTTCAAATATATGACTGATGTATAATTTTGGAATTCATGTTATATACTTTGAAAATCTTTGATGAGTTGATAACTTAAAGCAAAATTTTGGTTGAAATTAATGTTATATCATTGATGATTTGATTTTGAAATTCATAATTTATCATTTCAAAATTTGATAAATAGATGTTATAATACTTGAATTCAAGAGTGGTTGGTTCTCTTGAATTTAAATTTTTCTTATTTGGATTATGGAATATATTTAGGGAGAGTAAGGTTTGACTCTCGTCATCAATTGATTGTCATCATTAAAACGTGCGAGATTGTGGAATCTCAGATTTTGATAATGAAATCAATTGATGGGTGTTTATTCAAATATATGTGTTAGAGATGATTGATACATGATTAACTATGATAGAGAGATAATTACATTCAGATTTGGGCCAGAGTTAAGTTCGGGCATCGGGCCGGGGTTCGGACGATTTAGTGGGAACTCACCGAGAGACTCGCCGGAAGCTTGCCGAAGGTATCGGAAGATTGTCGAGAGTTCGTCGGGAGCTCATCGAAGGGATCAGAGGCTTACCGGGAGTTCGCCAAAAGATTGCCAAAGGTATCGGAAGCTTGCTGGGATTTCGCCGGGAGCTTACAGAAGGTAATCGGGAGCTTGCCATGATGGCGTCGGGAGTTCGTCGAAAGAAGACCAAGAGACTCACCAGAATATCATCGGGGTTTATCGAAAAGCTTGCTAGGAGTCAAGAGGGTCTTGTTGGACTTGATGGTCACATGATTGTAATTGATAAAGTCATAGTTAGCATCGGTTTGGGTTTTAGTTCTATTTGAGTTAAATTTGAAAAAAAATCAAATTAACTTAAGTGAGGCAAACTGAATCCATTATGGAGATGAATTGAGCTTAGGTTGAGTTCAATTGATTGATCGAAGAATTGGTCAATAGAATGTACAAGTTTGGATTGGAAAAGTGAAGAGAATCACTTTTCCAGGATTCTCAATGGTTGTACCGTTAGTGAGTAGTGATTGTACTGCCAAAGCCGATGGTTGTACCACCCTAGGTCGGCGGTTGTATCGCTGCCACCTAGTATTCCGGGCAGCTATCGATGGTTGTACTGTCGGCATCGACGGTTGTACCGCCCATACCTAGATTTTCCAAATACATTTGAATTTTGGCTCCATTTTTTAAGTTAATTGGGGTCTATAAATACCCCAAGTTTTCTTGCTTGGAGAAGCAAGGGTGGTGAACTAAATAGTGGGTTAAAATTATGCTAAAGAGTTGTAAAAATTGAGAGCTTCCCTTGAGTGCTTCAAATTATAAATTGAGTTTAAGAGAATTGAGAAACTCTTATAAAGGTTCCTCTCCTGAACCTGTGAAAAGAAGAGAGTGGGAAGTAGAAGGGTTTGATCTTCACCCAAAGAAGATTGATAGTGGACGTCGGTGGACCTCGGAGAAGAGGACTTGGGGAGTGGACGTAGGCTAAGTTGAGGTCGAACCACTATAAATCTATGAGCATCTCTTAGCCTTTTTTATTATGTTTGTTCTTATACGGAGCTTTCCTTTTGCATGATCATAACTTAGCTTCGTTCGAGTAGCTTATTGCTCACTTATTCAACAAAACGTTTTCGATTTCCGGTTTTGTTCCAAACGAAAAGTTTTCCTTAAACCATATTTTTTACACTTGCACTAATTCAAACCACCACCCCCGCCGCCACATCCCCCCCCCCCCCCCCCCCCCCCGCCCCCCTCTCTTAGTGCTAATTGATCCGTTAGGAATGTTAAATCATTTAATTGTATGATTTGCTATTTTTTCTTTTCTTGAAATTTACATGAGATGATTTTAAATGCAATAAGAAGCTCTTATATTTTATGGATTTTTCAACTTTTTGTGCTCTCTTTCAATATTTTGATTCTTGGATTCATGAATATGTACCTCCCCTCTTAATATTTGATTTTTTTTTTTTTTTGATACTTGATTTTTGGATCTTTGACAACCCCCCTCATCTTTGACAACCCCCCTTTCTATTTTGGTTACAAAGGGGGAGAAAGGAATTTGATAAGTAATGGATTAAACTCTATTCTTATTCTTGTTCTTGTTTTACTAAGGGGGAGAAATTTACTAAATTCTTTCTTTATGTACTAAATGTTATAACAAATGTTTAAGAATGTTCAAATATAAGATGATCATTTCTCCTTTTTGTTGTTGACAAAGAGGGAGAAATGACATAATTGATGACATAAGATATGTTTTAAGATCTATGAAATGTTTAAAATTTTTATGTGATACCAAAAAAATAGATTTTGTATCATGATTGATGACATATTTATCATGTAAAATATATTTTTGGTTAAAATTATTTATCATGTGATACCAAGAAGATTAATACATTAAAAATTTTATCATATATGGTATCATAAATGGTTAAATTTTGAAATTTTTAATATTATCAAAATGCTATACTTGAATTCAAAAGTGATGGATTCTTTTGAATTAAATTCAAGTTTGCTCTATTTATCCTATAGCATATATATAGGAGGAGTTAAGGTTAACTCCTATCATCAATTGATTGTCATCATCAGAAAGGGGAGATTGTTGAATCTCATATTTTAATGATGAAATCAATTGATGGGTTTTATGATGTAACTTATGTTAGAGAAAGTGATGTAGGATTAACTATGATAGTAAAAAGATAATACAATATGATGTTGGGCCGAAATCAAGTTCGGGCATCGGGCTCGGGGTTCGGACGATGCAGTGGGAGCTCTCTCGGAGTTCGCCAGGAGTTCGTCGAAGGTGATCGGGAGCTCATTGGGAGTCTGCCGGAAAATGATCAAGAGACTTGGTGGGAGTTCGTCGGAGGATCCCGGAAAGTTCGTTGGGAGTTTGGAAGATCGATTAAGGTGTCAAACAACAAGAATGATTGTAATTGTGTCTTAGTATGTCACAATTAGCATCGTGTGTTTTGAATCCTAATTGAGTTAATTTGGAGAAATCCAAATTAACTCAATGAGAGGCAACCAAGTCCAGTTTGGGTTAGGATTTGAGCTTAGGTTAAGCTCATTTTGTTGACTTGGAAAGGGGTCAATAAGAGGTACAAGTCGGGTACAAAACTATATAAAAAGTATAGTTTATGGGATTCCCGGTGGTAGTACAGCCGATGGGCGTCAGTAGTACCACCTAGGCGGTAGCGGTAATACCATCGTTGCCCTTGATTTTGGGGCATTTTCGGCGATAGTGCTGCTTGTACCTGATTTTTTAAGAAAAAGTTAAATTTTGGCTCCATTTTATAAAGTCAATTTGGGTCTATAAATATCCCAAGTATTCTTGCATTGGAGAATAAGAAAGTGCAAGAAAAGTGATCGTAATCTTGGTTCAAATTCTATAAAATTTGAGAGCTTCCCTTGAGTGCTTCAAAGTATAAAATAAGTCTAAGAGAAGAGAAAAAACAAATTATAAAGGTTCATCACAAAGAAAAAAGGTGTAAAGGGTTTTGATCTTCACCCTTAGAAGAAGATCATTAGTGGACACCGACGAGCCTCGACGAAGGAGGATTCGAAAAGTGGATGTAGGTCAAGCTTTTGGCCGAACCATTATAAATTTGTGAGCCTTCCTTTATTTGTTTTTTTTAACTTGTATTTTTATTTTAGTAGTCCTTACCTAAATCTAGATTCTTCTTTCGAATTTGGTTTAAATTGTTCATGTACTTACTTTCAATGAATTTTAAAAAATACTTTTGATTTCTTCTTTACTTCAAGCAAATTTTTTGAAACAAGTCCTTTTTGCACTTGAACTAATTCACCTCCCCCCTCTCTGTGCCAACTTGATCCTAACAGAAAAAATGAGAACAATTATAATTCATGTATTTGAAAGATTCAACATGCCTAATTCTCTTCTAGTAAAATTAAATTATTCCTCATTCAGTGATTTAGTAAAGTATCTACCAATTCATATTTTGTGTCAATAAAATCTAAAGATATATCATAATTCCTAACATGATCCCTAATAAATTGATGTCTAATATATATGTGTTTAGTCCTAGAGTATTGAATATGATTCTTTGGTAAACAAATTACACTTATATTATCACATTTTATAGGAATATTTTTCAAATAAGGTCCATAATCTTCCAAAATACTCTTCATGTAGATTACTTATGTATAACCTTCATCTGTCGCTACATATTCAACCTCGGTTGTGGATAATGATAGAGTTTTACTTCTTGGAAGGCTAAGAAATAAGTGAATGACCTAGGAATTAACATGTTCCAAAGGTACCTTTTCTATTTATTCTACATCCTGTAAAGTAGGCATCAGTGTATGTAATCAAATCAAAATTTTTATATTTTGGATATCATAATCCTATATATGGAGTTCTCTTTAAGTATCTAAAAATTCATTTAATTGCTTTATAATCAGATTGTTTTGTATTTGATTGAAATCTTACACAAAGTCCAATACTAAACATTATATCAGGTCTAGTTACAATAAGATATAATAAGCTCCCTATCATACCACTATAAGTTTTTTGATCAACGCATTCTCTTTCATTGTCCATATCTAATTATTCATGTGAAAGTCTTAATAGATCTAAAGTGTACTTAGTTTGATTAATAAAAAATTCATCATTTAGTTGCTTAATTTACGATCCTAAGAAAAATATCAATTTACCCATCAAACTCATTTCAAATTCTTGGCTTATACTTTTGGCAAATTATTCACATAAAGATTCATTAGTATAATAAAAAATAATATTATCAACATAAATTGAATAATAAGAAAATTATTTTTAAAATATTTAATTAATAAAGTGATATCGACCTTGTCTTTCAAAAAAATATTTTGAATTAGAAAAGAGCTAAGCCTCTTATATATGCCTTAGGGGCTTGCTTAAAACCTTTGGGTACTAATCTAGTATTGTTTTAAACCACGATACCTTGTTCATCTTGCTTATTCCTAAAAACACATTTAGTGTCAATCTTAATATGACCACTGGGTCTAGGAACAAGCATCCAAACCTTATTTCTTTTAAATTAATTTAATTCTGCATATATTGTCAAGACCCATGAGTCATCTTTAAGAGCATCAATGCATTGAGGTTTAATTTAAGATAAAAAGATATCATTTACATAAATATTTTTAAGTAAAGAATAAGTTTGAATACCTTTTGATGTATCTCTAATGATTAGATCCTTAGGATGAGCATCTACATACTTTCATTCCTTAGGTAAGTTATCTTTGGAAGTAGATGTATCCAAGTTGTTTTGAAGAGGAGAATTCTTATTCAAATTCAAAATATCAAACTCAAAATCATCATCAAAATCATTTTTCTTAACTTCGAGAAACTCATTAAAAACAGCATGGATAGATTCCTCAATAACTAAAGTTCTTCTATTAAAGACTTGAAAAGCTTTAGAAATAGAGGAATATCCAAGAAAATTGACTTCATTGGATTTTGTATCAAATTTTCCCAATGCATCCTTTTCATTTAAAATAAAATATTTATAACCAAAAACTTGAAAATATAAAATGTTGCATCTTTTATTATTCCACAATTCATAATGAGTTTTTGATAGTAGAGATCTTATAAGAACCCTGTTCATGACATAACATACCATGTTAGCCCAAAAATATTTGGGTAAGCTATGTTCATTAAGCATGGTTATTGTTATCTCTTGTAAACTCCTATTATTTCTCTCAACAACTTCATTTTGTTATGGATTTCTTGGAGTAGAGAAATTATGGTCATGCCCATTAGAATTATAAAATTCTTAAAAATCATGATTTTTAAATTTACCACTTTGATCATTACGAATAGAAGAAATCATAAAACCTTTTTCATTTTGAACTTGTTTACAAAATTTTGTAAAGTATTTAAAATAATCACTTTATATGCCAAGAAGTATGTCCAAATAAATCTACTGTAATCATCAATAATCACAAAATCATATTTACTATCTCCTAGACTTGTGATATCAATTAGTCCAAATAAATCCATATGAATCAATTATATGGTCTAGAGGTGCTTACTTGATTTTTAGGTTTAAAACTACTCTTTATTTGTTTTCTTAGTTGACATGTATCAAATTTAATTTTAGGCATTCCTCTCATGAGTTCTTTAGTTCTGATTTATGAGATCAATTTCATACTTGCACGACCTAATCTCCTACGCCAAAGCCTTGCATCGTCGTTTAAAACCGAAAAATGAGTTTTCGTCATAAAAATCATTAAGATCAATAGTATAAACATTATTGTTCCATAATGCAATCATCGATTTATAAATATGTGGTATGTCTATAATGCAAATATTTAATTTAAATTTAATATTATATCACTTATCATACAATTGACTAATGCTTAGTAAGTTATGTTTTAAACCATCTATTAACAAAACATCTTAAATCAACAAAATTAATTTGTTACCAATATTTTTAATACCAATAATCTTTCCTTTGTTGTTGTCTTTGAAGGTGACATATCCTAGGACTCGGCTAGTGAGCTTTAAAAATTATTATTGGATCTCCAGTCATGTGCCTTGAGTATCCACTATCAAGATACCATCTTTTGCTCCTTGTTCTTATTTGGAGACATACCTACAAGAAAGAGAGATTTACTTTAAGTACTCATTTAACTTTAGGTCTTCATGGTTAGATCTACCTCTCTTGACTTTTGGCATTAAATCATTGATTGTTCCTTTAGGAACCCAAACTAATTTATAAGACCTATATTTTCTGAAGAAGCAAGTATAAGCATAATGACCAAATCTTTCACAAAAATTACATTTATCTTTAGGGAGAATATGTAATGTAGATCCTTTAATAAATCTTGTTGGCTTTTGTTGAGTGTTACTACTTACAAAGTCGATTCATTTCTTTCTATATACACAACCATTGTTAGCAAGAATCATATTTAATGATTTGTTTCTAATTTTAAACTTTTCTAAAAAATTTTGTAATAACATATTTTTCTTTTTAAGTAAATATAACTCTTCACGTTTAGTACAAGATGTTACCATATAATTATTGTGCTTATTTTTTAATTTATCAAATTCATTAGAGAGAAATACATGAACCTTTTTAGCAATATATATTTATTATGAACTTTTTAAGCTTAACAACAAATCATGAAATACATTAAGTAATTCATCATAAGAATTTTTTTTTAGGTGAATCACATATCTCATCAGTAAAGGTCATCAATGCATAGTATATCACTTCGTCTTTGTTGATTTGCTCTTCGTCCTATATGCACTTGATTCATCTCAAGTTGCCTTGAATGCTTTCTTCTTCTTTTAGGTCAATTACTTCTTCAATTATGGACACTCATTTTTGAAGTGCTATGGTTTCTTACATTCATAACATATTAGTATCTTTTCTATGTTCATTTTTATTATTATGAGTATTATTTCTTTTTATAAATTTTTTAAGTCTTCTCGTAAGAAGTGCAATATCATTATCATCATCACTTGAGCTTTCACTCGAGAAATCTTCTCTGATTCTTAGTGCAATATCGTTCTTATTTTTTAGAAGGTTTTCCTTTTATTCATTGCATGTTTTATAAGTCATTTCATAGGTTATTAAAGACTCTGATGTTTTCGAAAGGAAAATTATTCAAGTCCTTTGCTTCTTAGATAATCGTTACTTTTGGAACCTAACATTTTGGAAGGGGTCTTAAAATTTTGTTTACTAGTGTAAGGTTAGTATAATATTTACCAAGAGCTTTTAAACCATTGACAACATCCATAAAATAGATGTACATATCACCAATTGTTTCACTTGGCTTCATTTTAAACATTCATAATTATCTATCAAAAGATTAATTTTATATGTTTACTCTAATTATACCTTCATGAGTAACTTCTAGTATGTGCTAAATGTCATGTGCAATGTCATATGTAGAAATACAATTAAACTTATTTTTATCTAAAGCATAAAATAAAATATTCATAGCTTTAGCTTTTAAGGAAAATATTTTTTTAAATCATTCCATTAACTTAATGGATTAGAAGACTTTTGAAAACCACTTTCAACAATGTTCCATAAATAAAAATTTATAGAAATTAAGAATATTTTCATTCATGTTTTCCAGTACGTGTAGTCTGTCCCATTGAACATAAGAAGATGAGTGATAGAGTGACCCTTGTGATTGCCAAAAAAAGCCATTAAAACTCATTTGGGTGTTAATCCAACTAAGGGAACTTGGCTTTGATACCAACTATTAGGATCGTAATGGTGCTAAGAGAGGGGGTGAATTATGCTATCGCAATAAGATCCTATTTGGAAATGTTCGAATGAGAATATGAATAAAAAATATGTTTAATTTGAAAGTATAAATAGAAGTAGTGAGTAAAGTAAATTAGTTAGTAATAATAAGAAAAAGCAAGAAAGGAAATGCAAACTGATTTATAGTGGTTTGGTCATCTTGACCTACGTCCACTTTAGATTCCTCTTCTTTTGAGGCCACCGGCTTTCGCTACTGATCTTCTTTCCAATTGGTGAAGATCAACTATGCTTGTTAAAACCTTTCTCCTTTTACTAGGCTCAGGAGAGAACTTTTGCAAACTCTTTCACACAAGACCTCACACCTCCTTAGAATAACCGCTAAACTCAAGGAGGAAGAGACTTGAACACTTTCAAAATTTTACAACACTTTAACCTCAAGGATTCTTTATCTTTTTCACCCTTTTTTAACACTTATTCATACTTCATCAAGCAAGAATGAGTACAATATTTATAGACCCACAATAGCAAGACCCTTAAGAAGGACAAGGGCAAAGAAAGATGGGTAAGGCAAAGGTTGCCAAGAAAGACCCGACAAAGGATAAAGGACAGTGCTTCCACTATGGCCAAGATGGGCATTGGAAGAGGAACTGCAAGGACTACCTTGCAGATAAGGCGAAACAGAAGCTTGAAGAAGATTTAGGTATATTCATGATCAGTCTCCACTTGTCAGATTTTCATGATAATACATTGGTTATGGATACCGGGAGTGTTTATCATATCTGTAATTCGTTGTAGGTTCTGGCAAGACCAAGGAGATTAGCCAAAGGCAAGATGGACCTCAAGATGGATAATAGAGTAAGAGTTGCTGCAATTACTGTTGGGGAGGTCATCATACATCTGCCTGGTGGAGTTATTATTGCATTAGATGCATGTTATTTTGTGTATCAAAAATATTATTTTCATCTCTTATTTGACAATTAGTGGATATAAATTAGTTTTTGAGAATAATAGTTGTTCAATAATTATGGATGATGAGATCATCACTAGAGGGATCCTTATAAATGGTCTATATGTGTTAGACACTTCTCCACACTTCATGAATATAAATATGTCTAAGAGGAAAAGAGATGAGGTGAATAATGCATATCTATGGCATTATAGGCTAGGTCATATACATGAGAGAATGATTCAAAAACTGTTGAAAGATAGATACTTAGATCCATTTGACTATGAGTCATATGCAACTTGTGAACCTTGCCTTCGTGGGAAGATGACCAACTCTCCTTTTAGTGAAATTGGAAAGAGAGCCACCGAGTTATTGGAACTCATACATAGTGATGTATGTGGTCCCATGTCGACTCCGGCTATAGGTGGTTACTCATACTTCATTACATTCACTGATGATTTCTCTAGATATGGATACATATACTTAATGAAGTACAAATCTGAGGCCTTCAAGAAATTCAAAGAATATAAGAATGAGGTAGAGAACTAAATTGGAAAGAGTATTAAGACTCCTCGATCAGATCGAGGAGGAGAGTACTTGAGTATGGAGTTCATCCATTTCCTCAGGGACAATGAGATTCTACCCAGTGGACGCCTCCTTATACACCTCAGCTCAATGGTGTATTAGAAAGGAGGAATCACACACCATTAGACATGATTTTTTTGGTAGCTCTCTATAAATAGGAGGGGAAACTCATGGTTGATAGGCTACAGATTCGGCCTCTCCCTCCTATTCTCCTCCCTCCCTCTGCGCAACAGTTGCAAGATCAGATTGGAGGAGTTTTGCTACAGAGATCCATCGTGTGGATACCGCTAGAGAGGAGGACGCTTGACCTCCTTCACCCTCTCCATCCGGATCTAGAATACAGGGATATACGATCTCCCTAGGTAAAATCAATCTCTCACACATCGTGATTTTTTTGATCTTTACGGTTTATATCATGACCCCAATCTTTTGCACGACGATTTGATTTACGTGGGAAATCGATTTTTGTTTTGATTTTCACTGCACATATGATGCACCCACTGAGGTTTCCCAACCGAGAACATCACTGCAAAAAGGGACGACTCCTCGTGATCGTACCAGAAGAGGAAGAGGACATCGAACCATCTGAAGAGGACCTCAAACTCGAAGATAAAACCACGGAGGAAGAGCCCCAACTGGCCGACTATGCAGTGCAAACTGGTTACAGGTGCCCTACCAGCCAATCACGTAAGTGATGGCACGTGTGACACGTTGTGTGATCGTTTTGCTTATGATTAATATTAGCATATTCTCACATTATATTATTTGTTACATATATATTGTGATATCTTTGGTTCTATGCAATGGGAATCGGATCATGATGAGATCACGATAATGAGATCGATTCACCTTTAAACACAGATCATAAATAATTTCGATCATAGGTTACTCAAGAGGGACATTGAGATAACCGGATAGATAGGTGTACTATATAACCGTCTATATGATGGAGGTGGCTAGTCTCAGAGCCACTTGTGTGGAGACACTAAGGATATAGTACAGGTGCTCGTTAGAGAATGAGTTCACTAATTGATCTGCTTATGGAATGCTGTATGGTTAATGATACCTAATGTCAAATAGCGATTCCATAGTCCCAGTTGTGTATCTGGTCCTTAGACTTGAGACACCAAGGATGTCTTGTATGAGTACTCCTTTCTTTAACGTCAAACTTATAGGTTTGGAAAGTTTCAGATCTAGTATAATTGGTTATCGGGATTGGTAGCCAACCTTACGAAGGCAATTGAGTGTCAATAGAAGATCATCCACTCTTGGTATCATGAGAGGAATATCTCATATGTGCTTGCTCAGACAAATCCCTCGCTAGGGTCATTCAGATTGAGAGAGAAGGAGTTCTCCGGTAGAATCTGAATAGAACAAGACAAATTGATTCTGTACGTGACCTTACAATACCATGTCCAATATATGGTCTCTGGGATATTATTTGGATGAGGGATTATAGATACATGATAATTATGGACAGACAGGTCCGACGGATTTGATCCCCTTATACCTTCTAGGGACTATGGCATAGTGGCCTAGTACGTCCATAGTCGATGAGTCGAGTGAATTATTATGAGGATAATAATTTACTATATCTGAAGAAGTTCTGATAGGAGTGACTCACGGCCAGCTCGGTATCGGGCCTAGAGGGTCACACACATATGGTGAATGCTTCAGCGAATAGAGGATTGGATAAAGATTCAATTAGCCCCTATTCTCATTAAATGAGACCCTATGTTGATGGGCTCTTTGCTTAAGGCTCAATTAGATGCCTAAGGAGATTATTGGATAGAGATCCAATAATGCAAGGTTAGTGGGTTATTGGATGGAGATCCAATACCCACTAAGGCAGGAGCCCTAGGGTTTTTGGTGGCTCTCTATAAATAGGAGGGGAGACTCATGGTTGATAGACTGTAACTTTAGCCACCACCTCCTATTCTCCTCCCTCCTTCTGAGCAAGAGTTGCAAGATCATATTAGAGAAATTTCAGTGCAAAGATCCATCTTGTGGATACCGCTAGAGAGGAGGACGCTTGGCCTCCTTTATTTCTCCATCCGGATCTGGAATATAGGGATATACGATCTCCCTAGCTAAAATCAATCTCTCACACATCGTGATTTTTTCGGTTTTTATGATTTTTCTCGCAACCCCAATCTTTTGCATGACAATTTGATCTGCGTGGGAAACTGGTTTTTGTTTTGATTTCCACTGCGCATGTGATGCACCCGCTGAGGTTTCCCAACAATAGTATCAGAGCCAAGATTTTCGTGTGAAAAATTGATTTTAAACTGCGTGTGATGAGATTAAATCGCGTAGAACTGTTATACACGTTTGTTGCAGTGATTGGCAGCGAAAGTAGGCGCTGTCTGTGGGGGAGGGGAGGGGCGGCCACATGCATGTTGTCTGCATACAGAGGTGGCTGGCCTCGGCCAGGCCCCCTGCAGGGGCGATCGACCATGGCCTGACTTCCTGCAAAGGGGCGACCGGCTACGGCCAGGCCCCCTACAATGGGTGACCGCCAACAGGGGCAACAGCCTGCAAGGGGCAACCACCCACGGGCACGACCGGTTGCGACCAGCCCCTACAATGGGCGACCGCCAACAGGGGCAACAGCCTGCAAGGGGCGGCCACCCGCGGGCACGACCGGTTGCGGCCAGCCCTGTCGCCAGTAGGAGCGACGGCGCCGGTCGCCGGGGTGGCCGCCCCTTGGCAGGGCAACTGTCGGTCGCAAAGGGCAGCCGCCGCCTTTGCAGGGGAACGACGGCGGCGGCGCAGTGAGGGTGGAGGGCTACGGCATCTTTTTGAGAAAAAGATTGTTATGTAATTTCAACTCTGTTCCCTTTATACAAAATTCCTTAAATGCCCTCAACATTTCTAAAAATTTCAAGGACTGTCCTCTCATTCATAATACCGAAAACACCCTCAATAATTCTGGAAATTTCGAGGACTGTCCTCATGTACAGAATTCTGAAAATATCCTTGACAATTTTAGAAATTCTAAGAACTATCCTCTCATCCAAAATTATGAAAATGCCCTTAACAATTCTGGAAATTTCGAACATGTCCTAATTTCCAGAAAAATAATTAATTAAATAGTTTAATTAATTATTATATATATCTAGTAATCTTACATATGATTTAATGTACATGTGATGTATGATGTGGATGGATGATCATGAGCCATGTGTTATGATGTGTGTAATTATGATTATTATTATTATTGGGGCCTACGAGCTTACGTTTTTCTTGTTTATTGTTGAGCATATGTGCCTATGATTATTTGTAATTACATGGAGAGGCGCAGCGGGAGTGTGGAGGTTACAGCGGGACCCACGATGCCGTGGCTGGAGATCACGATGCATGATAATGCAACGATCCGATGGAACCGATGATGACGAGATCAACAATCACAGGGCATGGAGATGCGCCAATGCATACATAGATCCTATTGTCAGTGATTAGGCCCATTGGCTCGGGCTTAATCATATTAGGTAACGGCTCATGATAATCTAGTGTGGCTTGCATATGTGATGTGTTATACACCTACTAGATATATGTATATATATATTTGCATGCGATGTAGATATATATTAAATATGTATATGTGTGACACGACATATTAGGAGACTGATACGAAACAAAAACCCCTCCTACGATAATATTAAGTCGATAAGTGTGAGGCAATAAGATTGACCCACGTGGCCTTCCATCGTTATAAGAAGAAATTGAATCACGATATAGGTTGAGTTGGTCGAGTCCCTCGAGGCTCACCTATCTACGTGATCGAGTTCTTGCCTACGACATAGAGATGTCACCGGTGACCTGAGGACATGGTATGTTTGGTCGAGTCCCTCGAGGGTATATCATCAAATTAGACTCATTTTATAACTATGGTGATGACTTAACTGAATATCATGGTTGGTCGAGTCCCTCGAGACCATGATGATTCGGAGGCCGAACGGGACGGGAATCACAAGAAGTTATGATTGGCAAGAGTTGCCTACCTTTTGGGCTTAGTGTAATTGGTCAAGTCCCTTGAGATTGCACGAAGATGCCAATTGGATCCCGATCCCCACTAGGAGTCTGCCGGAGACTTCCGTCTCACGTGTCGAGGGTGTCGCGTGATTTGTTAAGAAAATAGTAGGAGGACATTAAGATAGAAGTTCATATCTTAATTAGTATTTTCTGTAAAATCTTCATGTTATTTATTTTTGCTATATCTTATTTTTCAGAAACATATCGCTCACAAATCCCCTACATGGCATACTTGATGTCACATGAGAGCATGGATGCAGATTCTATCCTTCTTTATCTCCACCAGCTGTTTGAGAAACAGGGAAGAACTCAAAGATATGAGATATCTAAGAAACTCTTCCAAGCCAGGATGACAGAAGGGACATCGGTTGAGAACCATATCCTAAAGATGATAGAGTGGATCGAGAAACTCACAGGTCTAGGAATAGTCCTAGAGGATAAACATGTGCGTTGATCTTACACTTCAGTCCCTACCAGATTCCTTTTCTCACTTCATCATGAATTTTAACATGAGCAAGTTTGAGGTGACTCTCCCTGAGCTCCTCAATATGTTGAGGGAAGCTGAGAGTGCCATCAAGAAGGAGAAGCCAGTTCTCTATATTGGTGAGACCAAAAAGAAAAGGAATGCCAGCAAGACCCTTAAGAAGGGCAAGGGCAAAGAAAGATCAGGTAAGGAAAAGGTTGCCAAGAAATACCCGGGAAAGGACAAAGGACAATGCTTCCACTATTGCCAAGACGAACATTGGAAGAGAAGGCGAGACAGAAGCTTGGAGAAGCTTCAGGTATATTCATGATCAGTCTCCACTTGTCAGATTTTCATTATAACACATGGGTATTGGATACCGGGAGTGTTTATCATATCTATAATTCGTTGCAGGTTCTGGCGGTTGGTCTCATAGCCACTTGTGTGGAGACACTAAGGATATAATACAGGTGCTCATTAGAGAATGAGTTCACTAATTGATCCGCTTATGGAATACTGTATGATTAATGTCAAACAGTAATTTCATAGTCCCAGTTGTGTATCTGGTCCTTAGACTTGAGACACCAAGGATGCCTTGTATGAATACTCCTTTCTTTGACGCCAGACTTACATGTTTGGAAAGTTTCAGATCTAGTACAGCTAGTTATCGAGATTGGTAACCAACCTTACAAAGGCAGTTGAGTGTCAATAGAGGATCATCCACTCTCGGTATCACGAGAGGAATATCTCATATGTGCTTACTCAAACAAATCTCTGGTCAAGGTCATTCGGATTGAGAGAGGAGTTCTTTGGTAGAATCCGAATAGAGCAAGACAAACTGATTCTGTATGTGACCTGATAGTACCATGTCCAATATACGATCTCTGTGATATAATTTGGATGAGGGATTATAGATACATGGTAACTATGGACAGACAGGTCCGACGAATTCGATCCCCCTGTACCATCTGGGGACTATGGCGTAGTGGCCTAGTACGTCTATAGTCGATGAGTCGAGTAAATTATTATGAGGATAATAATTCACTATATCAGAAGGAGTTCTAATGGGGGTGAATCATAGCCAGCTCGGTATCGGACCTAGAGGGTTACACACATATGGTGGATGCTTCAGCGAATAGAGGATTTGGATGAAGATCCAATTAGCCCCTATTCTCATTAGATGAGACCCTATGCTGATGGGCTCCTTGCTTAAGGCCCAATTAGAGGCCTAAGGAGATTATTGGATAGAGATCCAATAATGCAAGGTTAGTGGGTTATTGGATGGAGATCCAATACCCACTAAGGCAAGAGCCCTAGGGTTTTTTGTGGCTCTCTATAAATAGGAGGGGAGACTCATGGTTGATATGCTACAATTTTAGCCACCACCTCCTATTCTCCTCCATCCCTATGAGCAAGAGTTGCAAGATCAGATTGGAGAACTTTCGCTGTAGAGATCCATCGTGTGTATACCGCTAGAGAGGAGGACGCTTGACCTCCTTCATCTTCTCCATCCGGATCTGGAATACAGGGATATACGATCTCCCTAGGTAAAATCAATCTCTCATACATCACGATTTTTTTTATTTTTATGATTTTTCTCGCGACCCCAATCTGATGCACGACGATTTGATCTGCGTGGGAAACCGATTTTTGTTTTGATTTCCGCTGCGCATGTGATGCACCCGCTGAGGTTTCCCAATAGTGCACACGCTGGCCGGTTACTCCAACCCACAGACAATGAAAGTTGGAGGACTCCTTAAACAGTAACCCATCACTATTCTTATAGATACAGGCAGCACAAATAACTTCATCAACAACAAGGTTGTTGCACATATGGTGCTTCAAATTGAAGGTTGCAACAAGTTTGATGTAAAGGTCACCGACGATCGAATCCTCAATTGCGACCAACGGTGCCCGCGACTAAAATTGCTCCTACAAGAAGTGGTAGCTGATTCCTTCCTCCTACCCATCGATGACTATGAAGCCATGCTTGGGATTGAATGGCTCACAATATTATGTGACATATCTTGAAATTTTTCTAAATTAATCATGAAGTTTTATTGTAAAGGGAAATAGCTCACCTTGCGAGGCAAGCGCAGGAGCCATATCTCCATCGTTTCGACATAACGGATGGAGAAAGTGCTACACAAGATATATGACAGATTTTTTATGCATATCCAGCAGCCATCAAAGGAGGAGAACGAACAAAATTCAGATCCTAAGTGATAGGACTCTAGTAAGGTAGAGTCCTAATCACCCTAGAAGTAGTCAATAAAAACCGTGTGGGATTGTAATAAAACCTCACCTAGCCACTTCTATCCTATAAAGAAGTGTGACAAGGGTTTAGATTGGGGTCTTATGGCTTAGTGGTCGCCGCCTCCTTTACCGGGCTAGTCGGCCAGGGTTTCCCTCAACTAGGTCGGCTATAGGAGGGCAAAGGGATAATTTTACTTAGGCAAGCACCCCATGGGCTAAGGGTTAGAACCCTATGTAATGATGTAGCTGACCCTCTCTTTTATCAAGCAAAGATCATCTTTTATTCAGCCTTGTGCCAAGTTCTAGAAGGGAGGAACCCCTATAGCATTCCAAGGGTTGATCCCCCTCAAAGATCAAAATCTATAGAGCTCCTTCAGGGGTTATATCATCTGGTATCATAGGTGCATTCCTGCTGCCCTTGCTGTCATCTCTACCGCCCCACCTTCCTAAGCAATTCCCACAATTGCTGCTATACGCACCTCCACCTTCCACCCAAGCCGCAGATCAAATCAATCTGATGTTGCCCCCTGCATTTGAAATTGGAGATCTGGTATATTTTCATCACTCATGCCTATTTGCTACTGCTATTCCTTTATCTTACATGTTGAAGAGGTTTTCCCATACTTTCATTGCTGCAATTTTCAACCGTCGCGAACGTTATCGTTATTGCGAAGGCGAAACGCTGCAGAAATTTTCAGCCATCTATTTGCCTCTTGGAACTGGTTTTATGCTCCGCTATTTTGGCTGAAATTTTTATATGATTTCATAGATCGTCATAGCCCTCATCTAAGATCGATCTCTGAAAAGAATTCTCTCAGAAACCGATTCTATTGTGCTCTAATTCTTCATCACGTATTGCTAGAATTTTTACAATGAAGAATTTGCTCTCCGTCTTTTCCCCTATTTTCCTACCGTTACTCTACTAAGATTTTATCAAATTTTTTACTGATATTAACCACATCTGAACTGAGGAGTTTTGCATATTTTCCTCAAGTTTTCCTCTAAGATTTATGTCTAGAATTCATCGTTTCTCCAACGCAAAATCTATTTGGCAGGACAACATATCGCAACACCTTTCTTTGTCGAATTCCATCGGATTTAAGTGTTGTCTTTGCGGGTTTTTGGACTCTCTTTCTCTCATCTGCAAACCCTACCATCCTCACCAAGAACCCCTCTAAACCGCACCCTAAACCGATCCCAAACAACCACCCAAATCAGCCCTAAACCATAGCCTACTTCCATCAAACTGATCCACCTACCTAATCGGCCACCTCTTCCACAAAACCTCTCATGCCCCTAACACGACAACAGAAAAAGGACCTCAACATTACAGGTCTAGAAGC
This sequence comes from Ensete ventricosum, assembly GCA_029747655.1. Classification (NCBI taxonomy): domain Eukaryota; kingdom Viridiplantae; phylum Streptophyta; class Magnoliopsida; order Zingiberales; family Musaceae; genus Ensete; species Ensete ventricosum. The sequence goes on along the minus strand of JAQQAF010000004.1, from coordinate 35,916,346 downwards.
CTATGCCATAGCATCGGAGGAGGCCATCAACGCTAAGTTTGAAGCCTTTGAAAGCTGCATGGAGGAGAAGATGTGATTTTCGCCGAATTCAGCATGGGCCAGCCACCTAGCCCAAAGAAATTATAACAAGGAGAAACTTCAGATCGGCGAGATGATCCTCAAGAGCATGGTCACATCATCCTTGATCCAAACAATCCACGCATGAAGGTTGACTTTCCTAGATGGGAAGGAGACCCAATCGGATGGGTCTCACGCACAGAGCGCTCTTTTCGGTTCTATCGAACCGTCGATGCTACAAGGGTGGAGATTGCTGCCATCCACCTCGAGGGAGACGCTATTCAGTGGTTCAATTAGTTTGAGCACACCCATAGAGGTCTCTCTTAGCAGCGATTCAAGGAAGGACTACTAAATCGTTTCAGAATAACCGATTTCAACAACATCGACGGACAATTGGTGAAGATTCGACAAACCTCTATAATACACGAATACTAAACAAGGTTTGAACGTTTATCTAACCAAACTATGGATTAGTTTGAAAAGTAACTTTTAGGGACTTTTATTGAGGGCCTAAAGCCGGAGATTCGAGGAGAAGTAAAGGTGCGACAATCGTACACTCTTATGGCGGCGAGTTCCTTCGCAAGAATCCAGGAAGAACGATTAAACCATGAAGTACGAAGGATAAGGTTCGCTCCCCGACCAACCATGTCGAAGCCTTCAGCCACCTCTACTGCCATCCGAGCCCCCGCACCAAAAAAATAACAAGAGACGAGCTTCGTGAACGATCGGCCAAGAGGTTGTGTTGGCATTGTGATGAACCATGGAGCCGAGAACATCGCTGCAAAAGGGCCAGCTCCTCGTGATTGAACCAGTAGAGGGTGAGGATAGCAAACTATCTGAAGAAAGCCTCGAACCCGAAGATGAAGCCACGGAGGAAGAGCCCCAATCGACCGACTATGCAGTACACGCACTGGCCGGCTATTCTAACCCGGAAACGATGAAAGTTGGAGGACTCCTTAAACAGCAACCCATCACCGTTCTTATGATAGAACCTCATAGGAGCTCTATAGATTTTGATCTCTAAGGGGGATCAACCCTTGAAATGCTATAGGGGTTCCTCCCTCCTAGAACTCAGCACAAGGCTGAATAAAAGATTGATCTTGCTTGATAAAAGAGAGGTGGCCGCTACAACATTATATAGGGTTCTAAACCCTAGCCCATGGGGTGCTTGCCTAAGTAAAATTATCCCTTTGCCCTCCTATAGCCGACCTAGCTGAGGGAAACTCTGGCCGACCAGCCCAATAAAGGGGGCGACGACCACTAAGCCCTAATGCCCCAATCTAAACCCTAGCCACACTTCTTTATCGGATAGAAGTGGCTAGGTGGGATTTTATTACGATCCCACATGTTTTTATTAACTACTTCCAGGGTAATTATGACTCAAGCCTACTAGAGTCCTATCAAGCCCGCCCTCTTTCAATTAGCATTGTCCTCAAGGCTGAGGGTTTATAAACTCTGGGAATCGGATCTTCAGCTCCTTGTAAGACTCCCACGTTGCATCTTCGGATGGTAAATTATTCCACTTCACGAGTACTTCAGTTGACGGGCGTCGACGGCACATCACAATCCTCCAATCAAGTATAGCTTCAGGTTAAGCTTGAATCTCGCCATCATTAGTAGTGCTCGGCAACTGAGTCTGAACCAACTCATGTTCTTCTAATTTCGGCTTTAGCAAGGATACGTGGAAGATGGGATGGATCTTAGCGTCATCTAGGAGCTTTAATCTGTATGCCATGGCCCCAATATGCTCCAGAATCTGATATGGTCCATAGAATCGTGGAGATAGCTTCATCGATGCTTTGGTGTTGTTTGACAGCTGTTTGTATGATTGTAGGCGAAGGTAGACCCAATCTCCTACTGAAAATTCTCGCTCACTCCGGTGAGTGTCTGCTTATTGCTTCATGCGAGCTTAGGCGGCAATTAGGTTATCTTTTAGCAGCTGCAGAAGCTTGTCCCTGTCAATTAAGTTTTGGTCGACCTGATCCACTTTGGCCGCACCAATTACATATTTAGGTATTACGGGGGGCGGTAGGCCATACAATGCCTCATATGGGGTACATTTAGTTGATGAATGATAAGTTATGTTATACCACCATTCGACCCAAGGAAGCCACCTTGTCCACTCTTTAGGCCGGTCATTGGTGAAGCACCGTAAGTAAGTCTCGAGGTATCTATTCACCCCTTTTGTTTATTCGTCCATCTGTGGATGATAGGCTATGCTCATCTTCAATTGGTGCCTTGTAGTCGAAAGAGCTCAATCCAAAATTTACTTGTAAATACCATGTCATAGTCGCTCACAATCGACCTTTGGCATCCCATGCAGTTTTACAATATTTTTCATAAAAAGTTGAGCAATACTGGCAGCAATATAAGGATGTCTCACAGCACATAAATGAGTATATTTGGTTAGACGATCTATCATCACAAAGATCGTGCTTTTACCTTGAGATGGTGGCAGCCCTTCGATGAAGTCTATAGAGATGTCAATCCATGCTGAGTCCGATATAAGTAGTGGTTGTAGTTTTCCTGGACTTGCCACCGTTTCACCTTTTTGTTGCTGGCATACATCACATTTAGATACATAATCATAAATCGATCTTTTTCAAGCATCTCCAAAAGAAGTTTTGCTTCACCCTCTTATATGTTCTTAGAAATCCAAAGTGCCCTACCGAAGGTGAAGAGTGCAACTCATGCAAAATAATTTTGATGCAAGGGGAAGAAAGAACCATCACAATTCGATCTTTATAGCGCAGGTCATTCGAATCCCAAGTGTAGCGACCCATGGAACCCGGATTCTTCTCCAATTTTTTTATAATGCCTCAAGTTTCTGGGTCGCTCTTTCACTCCTCTCTAATGTCTTTGAGGAAGTCGGTGGAGGGAAGGGAGATGGCTGAAATTTTGGCTTATCCCGATAGCCGAGATAGAGCATCTGCAACAATATTATTTTTTCCCTTTCGATAAATAATTTCATAATCAAAGCCAAGAAGTTTAGTTACCCATCATTGTTGCTATAGGAAAGATATTTTCTGCTCCAAAAAATACTTGAGGCTTCGGTGGTCGGTCTTAATCTGTAAGCATCGGTCGATCAAGTAGGGTCTCCACTTCATGATGGCGTGTACGATGGTAAGCATTTTTTATCATACATGGACATTTTAATATGGGAGGGAGACAAAGCCTTGATGGTGTAAGCAAGAGGTCAGTCATCTTGCATTAGAACAGCCCCAATCCAACTCCGGACACGTCGGCCTCAATCACGAATGTGCCGTTGAAATCGTGCAGTGCTAGGACCGGCATCGTCGTCATGGCTACCTTGAGTTGTTCAAAGGCTATGGAAGCTTTATCCGACCATAAGAAGGAGTCTTTCTTCAGTATGGACGTGAGTGGGGCACTGATCTTATCATAATCTTTCACGAATTCTCGTTAGTAGCCCGTGAGTCCAAGGAAGCCGTGTAGTGATTTTATGTTCGTAGGTTTCAGCCATCCTTGCATTGCTTGGATCTTTGTCGGGACTACCGCCACTCCATCCTTTGATATAATGTGCCCTAGATACTCCACTTTACACTGTAAAAAGCTACACTTTGATTGTTTAACATAAAGAGTATTCTCATGAAGGATTGTTAGAACAATTCGCAAGTGCTGAAAATGCATATCAAGTATAGGGCTATGAATGAGAATATCATCAAAAAATACCAACACGAACTTATGTAAAAACCTCCGAAAAATATCGTTCATCAAGCTTTGAAAAGTAGAAGGAGCATTTGTAAGTCCAAAGGGCATTACCAAAAACTCGTAGTGGCCGTTATGTGTGTGAAATATAGTTTTCGGAATATCGTCAGTGCATACCCGAATTTGATAGTATCTAGAATGAAGATCCAATTTAGTGAAGACTCAGACTCCTTTTGGTTCATCCAAGAGCTCATCTGCTACTGGTATAGGGTATTTGTCTTTGACGGTGATGGCGTTCAAAACTCGGTAATCAACAAACATCTGCCATGTACCATCCTACTTGCACACTAGTAATACCGGTAAGGAGTAAGGGTTGCAACTTGGTCGAATCACTCTGGTGTCGAGCATCTCCTTAACGATGATCTTAATAGTGGCCGTTATGTGTGTGAAATATAGTTTTCGGAATATCGTTAGTGCATACCCGAATTTGATAGTATCTAGAATGAAGATCCAATTTAGTGAAGACTCAGACTCCTTTTGGTTCATCCAAGAGCTCATCTGCTACTGGTATAGGGTATTTGTCTTTGACGGTGATGGCGTTCAAAACTCGGTAATCAACAAACATCTGCCATGTACCATCCTACTTGCACACTAGTAATACCGGTAAGGAGTAAGGGTTGCAACTTGGTCGAATCACTCTGGTGTCGAGCATCTCCTTAACGATGATCTTAATACAAGTGAGGATAGCGGTATGATCTCAAATTTGCTGGAGGTTTGCCCAACAATATAGGGATGCGATGATCATGCGGCCGGTTAGGGGGCAACCCACGCGACTCCATAAAAACATCCGTGAATTCATCCAGCAATAGGGCAAGCTTAGGATCTGAATTTTACATTTTTTCCTCCAAAGATGGTTGCTGGATATGCATAAAAAAATCCACCATTTATTTTTTGTAGTACCTTCTCAATTCGCTGCGTCTAAATGGTAGAGAAATGGCTCCCGCGCTTGCCTCGTAATGTACCTATCTCCCTTTACAATAAAACGTCATGATTAATTTAGAGAAATTCCATGAGATGTCACCTAATGTTATGAGTCATTCAATCCCAAGCACAGCTTCATAGTCATCAATGGGCATGAGGAAGAAATCGGCTACCACTTCTTGGTCTTGTAGGAGCAATCTTACCCACGGGCACTATTGGTCGCAATTGAGGATTCGACCGGTGACGACCTTTACGTCGAACTTGTTGCAACCTTCGATTTGAAGTGTCATACGTGCAGCAACCTTGCTGTTGGAAAAGTTATTGGTGCTGCCCGTATCTATAAGAACGGTGATGGGTTGCTGTTTAAGGAGTCCTCCAACTTTCATCGTCTACGGGTTGGAGTAGCCAACCAGCACGTGCACTGCATAGTCGGTCGATTGGAGCTCTTCCTCTATGGCTTGGGTTCGAGGCTTTTTTTAGATGGTTCAGTGTCATCATCCTCTACTAGTTCAATCACAAGGAACCGACCCTTTTTGCAGCGATATTCTCGACTCCACGGTTCATCATAGTGCCAACACAACCCCTTGACCGATCATTCACGAAGCTCGTCTCTTGTTTTTTTTTTTATGCGGGGGCTCGAATTGTAGTAGAGGAGGCTGAAGGCTTCGACATGACTGGTCGGGGAACGACCCTTGTCATTCGTACTTCATGGTTCAATCATTCTTCTTGGATCCTTACGAAGAAAATCACCGCCATAATAGTGTACGATTGTCGTGCCTTTACTTCTCCTCGAATCTTCGACTTTAGGCCCTCAATAAAAGTCCCTAAAAGTTACTTTTCAGACCAGTCCACAATTTGATTAGATAAACGTTCAAACCTTGTTTGGTATTTATGTATTATAGAAGTGTACCAAATATTCACTAATTGTCCATCGATGTTGTCGAAATCAGTTGGTCCAAAATGATTTAGTAGTCATTCCTTGAATCGATGCCAAGATAGACCTCCATAGGTGTGCTCAAACCAATTGAACTACTGAATAACATCTCCCTCGAGGTGGATGACAACAATCTCTATCCTTGTAGCATCAATGGTTCAGTAAAACTGAAAATAACGCTCCGCAGACGCAACCCATCCGATCAAATCTCCTTCTTCCCATCTAGGGAAGTTAACATTCATGCGTGAATTATTTGGATCAAGAATGATATAATCATGCTTTTGAGGAACGTCTCGTCCATCTTACATTCTTGTGATACATTCGATTCCTATGAATATAGGACATTGCACTAGAAGCAGAATGAATTAATTGAATGAGTTAACCCTTTTCGCTAGAAACATCTTATACCAACACCAGTAGCAACTTTGGAGGGCCACTTCATCCTTCGGATTCATACTGGTCTGCATGTATATATAGACACATGCCTCCTATTCCAGATATTGGTGTCAAGGATGCGGCAAAACTAAAGACTACCAGGTCATCACCAACTTGTGTGAGCATTTTTGTGACCATCAATCCTGGACAAACATTGGGTTAACCAAACACCTGATTCAACATCTGTGAAAAATTAGTGGCACATCATTTAGAGTTAGGAGGAAAGGTAGAGAAAGACATACAAAAATTTCATCAGAACCAAAGAAGAGATCTTATGGCACTTGATTTAAATAATGATATTGCAAGAACTTGATTTAAATAATGATATTGCATTGAGTAGAGATATCTATATCCACAGAACATCCTTAGTTGGCTTGTTCTTCTACGGACACTACTGACCTCACATCAGTTTGAGTGAGGGACATCATTGGTCTAAATCACAAACTTAAGGATCCTATATTAGATCCTTAAATATCAAGCTTATAGAGAGGGATTTATTTACTTGCTTACCATGTTGAGATAAAAATAATTTGTTGTCAGTAGCACACATTACTATGAAGTTCCAGACATATTTGATTGTTGTATTTCCTCTTCTGATTCGATACCAAGCTTCTCCTATTCAAAGACCTTGAGAAGTTTTAAAAAATGATTAATGAAAAGAATTACTAGACTACAAAAAAGTGAAGTAGAAATGATTGAATTCCAACATGTTCTATAGCCATATATGTCAATTTTATTTAAATAATGTTTTAGTTTATTGTCATATTCAGCAGCTGGAATTTATTAAGATCAGTAACTTAGCCAAATTCCTATCACATTAGGTTCATGAACTCCAGAATTGACATCAAAATTCTAAGAGAGATATTTGTAATTTAAATTGTAGTAACTAAGTTTATCACATGTTTATGTTTCAGAAACTGCAATAAAAGAATATACAATTAAATGTAATAACAAAAATAACTATAAATAATCATAATATATCACATTCATGACCTAATAATCTCGTGTAGAATACACAGCTAGTTATGAACAATATATTAATTTGTTAAAATATTAACATCATGATAATAGCCAATTTCAAAGATATTTAACAAGATAGACATTTTTGAGTTAATATGAAACATAAACATAGTTTTATTATTTAAAACATCTCATCAAGTATTTGAAAGTGGAAATTGCAACAAACTTTTGGTTGGAAAATCCTGATCAAAAGAGACCTCTGTGCGTGCACACCTCTTTTTTTGTGTTTGACTTGTGCTACATGCTAATGGAAATACAGAGTCAATTCACAATCTGATAAGCATTTACCAAGCCTTAAGGATTATATGGCCATTATAGCCAAAGGAAAAATGTTCACTACTGAAGAGCTTCTATCTTTTTTCCCGACTGGATTAGCTAAAGTTTTAGGGATACTATTAGACAATTGTTGTCCTCTCCCCTGGGGTATTTCTATTCTAGACTTGGTGTCTCATAAATGGGGCTGTAGATTAGGACTTCTTATGACAAAAAGGTTCTTCGAACCAGATCGAGACATGATACTATTTCACTAACTACTATAAAGCATGGACATTCACACAATATGACAAGAGTCTCAAGAAGATGCTATCCTGGTAAAGCCTATGAAGGACACAACAATGTGATGGACATGGCAACTAGCACATACATTTTTTTTTCTGTAGATTCATATGTTTGATATAGACAATTTGCATAATATATCAAAACATGTGTTATAACAGTTCAGTAGAGCAGCAAAAATGTTCACAAAATTTACCTCAAACACAAGTATTTAACAATAAATAGCAAGCCAAAAGTCCAAAATACATCCGTATTATCTATATTGATGTCTTAAAGTCCTATGTAAATGATTTTAAGTCTCCTAAGCTTGTAATACTTTATAAACCTGCAAATGATAAAAGATATGTTCTGAACTATCTGACAAGTGTTGGAAAGTGTTTGACTAGTGTTGTGTCAACTCAACGAACAATTTGAGGTGTCAATGCTTCATATATGCTGGTGGGGCTGCTTGAATTTATCAACTATTTTGTCTATCCCCGACTATTGGCATGCTTTAAAATAGGTCACCAATACTATTCTAGACCACAAAAGCCATCTAACCAAGAAACACTTACAGGATATGGCAGTAGGAACAGCTTCCACCTGATAAGTTGTTGATGCAATTCTTAAATCAAAAATTGGGAGGAAGGGGTGGAGGACAGAGGACACAACATATAGGCTTAAAGAGTCTTTGTTTGACTCAAAGTCCTCTATGCGCTCAGAGTGTCATCACAACAACAAAGTGAAGCTGTCAAATGTTAACTAATGTTGGGCAGCATGGATTTTTTTTTCTCCATTGAGCTATGTTTAGGGCAACAATACAAGTAGAATATATTAATTGAAAAACCAATAAAAAAATCTTAAAGATCCATAACTAGCTAGGCAATGTTGAAAAGAAATATATCATCTCTTTATTGCCAGACCAAGTTCACCATCCTGATGAACATAGACCACATATTACCTGTTTACTCTCTGAATGTAGAGAAGTTCCTTTTGCAGTGTTGGGGCATCTTGAATTATTTCTCCATGTCTGTTTCTTCCTGTGTAGTGTTTGAATTCCATGGATAGAATTAATCATCGAACTTCCATGCTTTTTATACTTGTTCTCATCCATCAAGTTGTTTGGACCCCATGTGTACATAACATATTTCCTCAGCTGGTTTAGTGTAAAACAAATGTTAGGTATGCAGTATGCTCAAGATCTAAATCAGCAACTCTAATCTGTGTATACCTTATCCCAATTCTTCTGTGCATGTTTTTGTCTAACAATATTTCTCATTGCTGTATCTGCATGGCGAAGTTTAATAATTCTAGCCTCACACTGATACAGAATGAAATGTATAAGTGTTGGCAGTAACCAAATCAGTAATCAAGAATTCAAGGTATATGTATGTAAATTGCAATCATATAGAGGAACTCGATGATTTCCATCCCAGACAATTGTATGACAAGGATCAGCTATCATAAAACTTTAATAGACTAAATGGTGGATGCAAGGTTGCAATGATCTAGATAGAACAATTATTCAAGAAAACTGATAATAACACTACAAATAGTAGACATGCAATCACCTTCATATCAAACTCATGAAAGCTCATGGTCAGATCAGTTATGTCAATAAGCATTTGGGCAATCCTCCATGTGCTCGGGCAAAAAGAGGCGAGCCAACTTTGATGGGCACTATACAGGGTGCCTCAACTGAACCCAAGGGCTCGCTTAGGCTGGCTCTGATTACCCAAACCACCCTACCCGATCTGAACCCAATTTTCCCAGCTCCCCTTACAACCCTATCTAAATGTGATCTCCCACACAGCACGATTAGGCCCTCCATCCAGCCACATCCAACATTCCAGGCATCGACCATCCACATCAGCTTTTTGCTGCCAGCTGCATCTCCTCTATCCGTCTGGTACTCTCCTCATCTCGCCCTTCCCTTTTCTATTTCCTCTTTGTTTCTTGCTCTCTCTCTCTCTCTCTCTCTCTCTCTCTCTCTCTCTCTTTTCTTTTTGTGCATGCTCTACCATCTTAGCCTTTTCTTTTATCTTCCCTATTCCTCTTCTTCTCTCCCTATCTCCAACGACAACCAGCACCGCACACTGTAGTCGCCTTCTCTTCCTTTTTCTATCTCCTCTCTTTTCCCTCCCTCTTCTCTCCTCCCCTCTACAACGTCTGGCACCACTTGTTGCCCTCTTTTTGCCTTCTCTCGCCCCTCTTCATAACTAGCAACAGAGGTCACAGTTGTCCTCCACTGCCCCTTTCATCTGCTCTCTGCTGCCTCTTCTTTCCTCCCCTCTCGTTTCCTATATCCATGGCTTTTTTAATCAATTTGACATGGAAATTGAAACTACATTACAAGGACAATAACAATTTAAGGTACATGTGAAGAACATCATAAAAAAACATTAAAAAGGATCTTGGATGGAATTATCATTATTTAAAGGATCCACAAAAGGGTAATACTATGACTTGCATAATATGTGATAAAAATATTAAAGGTGGAGTATCTTGAACAAAACAATATCAAGTTTTTCTTGTTGATGCAATGATATAAAATTTGTGTTTTGTTTGAAAATTTTGTTTCAATGATAATTTGATTTCAATTGTATTTTAAATATTTTTGTAGGGTAAACATTTAGTTTTACTCAATCAAGCACCTAAGTGAATGCCTAGTGCCTTGGACAATAAGAAACATTGTCCTTTTAGCACTTTTAGCATTGTGCTTTTGGCAACAGTTTATTATATATCTAAGGCAATGTCAAATATAGATTATCTTATTTAACCAGGAATATTGTTCATAACATCACTAAAAAACATTGTTATATGCATCTGGCATCACTACTGCTTTAACAGTGTGCAACTACATTGATAAGGCACATCTCACTGTAATTTGAGAAGGACTGTGTCAACTAGGCATTTTGGTCCACTGTAGAGCATATAATTGTTGAAATCTTAAAATCATACATATATTGGCATCTTAGTCTATATGACATGATTTACCACTCCAGTTTCACTTAAAATAGGAATTACATTGACATATCAAGGTTTAGCTACAAGGTTTATTTTACATGAGAACGATGAAATCTTTCGAGGAGCTTAAAATGAATTTACGCCAAATTTAGCATGATAGACAGCAAAAAATTGTAACTTGCACATTTGCACTTGACAAAAAAAACACTTGAAATCAATCACTAATGAGAAGAAGTTACCTGGACCAAGAAGAAAAGAAAAATTGCAAGGCTGATAGCATAAAGACCTCCAACATCCGCAAGGAAGCCCACTGCAAGTATTAAACACAAAGCAACCTTATGATTGTGCAGGATGTATAATTTTGCAAAGGAACAGGTTTAAACACTACAAGCTTTGCATAGACTATGTAAATGAGAACAGAAGGGTTTTGTTTTTCCAATAAACAAACCAAGTAAATCAGATTTTAGAAAAGGCTAAACCAGAAGTTCTTTGACTTTCCTTACTACATAGGTAATATACTGCAAAATAGTAATTCAAGAACCAATACCCTGAGATTGGATTGCATTTATCACTGTCAAAGCATATGGTATGAATATTTTCAGGAAAACTAATAATTAGATGAGTAGCTCTTTCTTATAATTTGATCAAGCAGAGATGTTAAATATCAAATTTTCAACAGATAATAACACAAAGAGAAAACAATCTAACAACCGACCTGCTAATACATTGAAAAATTATTCTGGTATTGCCTGAAAACACAAAAGCAATGAAGCCAGAACAGGCTACAAGAGAATTAAATCACATTATTACTTCAATATGTTATTAGTATAAATAGACCTCAAGGTCTTTATCAAATCTTTATCAAACAAATTGAAATTATAGAGAAGGCTGCTTAAGATTACAATTCCAATAAAGACTAAAGGTATGTTCGGCTTAGAGTAACAAATTTTGCTCCGATACATATCGGATGATATTTATCGGTCTGACTTAAACTAGCATGTGGACCATGGCCTTTTGTCCAGTCCGATCTGGTAAGCAGGTTAGCGAAATATCACGGACAAAAATATAAACAAGGTGTTCGATGTAATGCTCATGTTTGTCTGTGTCATTCGTTTTTTGTATATACTTTGTACAGCAATGAGCGGGCTTACAGTAGGCTTGGCAGCCCTAGTTTGGTTAGGTTTTGTGGCCGGTTTCGGCTTGTAAATCCGAGTTGTGTCATGTAGGCACTTGTGGGGACTTCGGTCTATAATGGACCATTATCCTTTGTGTGCAACCGTTCAGAGCTTGTAAAGTCCATAATTGTAATTTGTATAAAATGTTTGCTAGAGCAGTTGCTTGTGGATCTCGTCGGAAAGGCTTCTTCTGATTCGTTTTCTCTTTTGTAGGTCCTAAGGGACCCTAGGAGGTTTCGGGGGAGGCTGACCTTTAAGACAGACACGCAAAGGTGCCGCACGACTTAGGCAAAACCAAGTAAGCCCATGACATTTTGGTATCAGAGCGGGACAAGCACACGCAAAAACACTTGTCATGCAAACGTGGGGGACCTAACTGGGCTGCATGGAGGGCAACCTACACGCGTGATCGTTTGGGAGAAACGAACATGGAGATATAGAGAAAAGAGTCGCTCAGAGGAGTGGGCATCCTTGATTGGCATTCAGAGGAATGGTCAACCCTTTGTGCGAGAGGCACAATGAGGACAAGCAAACTAGTAAGAATATGTAGCGCACAAAGGTTGGGATGGCTAAGTTCAAGCTACGACTCAACGTTGATAACCAAATTTGACGGTGCTCAAGGCAAGCAGGGCATTTGGTAAAAGATAAGACCGTGCAAAGTGGGATATGTTGCTCAACGACCGAAAGAGTTATGCAAAACTCACAGAGGTGAGGAAAATTGCTAACTCGAAGAATTCGGCACTCATACAAGGGCTTGTATGTGGACGATGGAATATTCGTGGCCATCCCAAGGCGACCGGAATTCGACCCCATGGAACATTGAAACTTTCTCTTTGGCATTATCACGGACTTAGCTAGTTTTGCTTAAGTCGTGTGGTACCCTTACGAATCCATCCGTAAAGGTCAGCCTCCCCGAAACCTCTTAGGGTCCCTTAGGACCTATAAAAGAGAAAACGGGTTATAGGAAACACTTCTCACAGGATCCATAAGCAACAGCTTTAGCAAACACTTTATATAGCTAATACAAATAACAACTATGGACTTTACAAGTTCTGAACGGTTGCACACAAAGGATAATGGTCCATTACAGACCGAAGTCCCCACAAGTGCCTACATGACACAACTCTCATTTATAAGCCGAAACCGGCCACAAAAGCTAACCAAACGAGGGCTGCCAAGCCTACTGTAAGCCCGTTACTTGCTGTACAGAGAATGTACAAAAACCGAAGGACACGGACAAATATGAGCATTACATCAAACACCTTGTTTATATTTTTGTCCGTGACATTCTCCCCCACTTATTCCTTCGACGTCATCGTCGAAGCCATTGTAGACGATGCATCTCCTCGCCTTTTGCTGCATCTTCAATCTTCTGCTTTGGTTGCAACACGCCCCTTGGCTCCCAGCTGCTCTCTGTCGTCGTTGTTGAGTAGAACTCTGATCCGCCATGCTGCTTCAACTCGCCAATGACTGACTCTTGTGTGGGGTTGGCTGAGCTGTGTTGATCCTTGTTGATTTCTGCGGATCCTTCAAGTGAAGGAAAAGACCTTCCTTTGTTATGCACCAGTATTGCAATAGTCTCATGTTGCTTAAACTGGGTGGATGCTTGTTGGAGCTTTAACGAGTATCGCTTCGCAGACTTTGAAGTTTTTGAGGTCCTTCCTCCACAAGATTTGCTCATTGATCCTTCTTCAACTTTAGTTGTCACTGTCAAGTAGGTTCGCATCACTCCCGCTGTCGATTGGCATCTTATTGGGAAATCAAGCGGACAATCTACTCTCAGTAATACTGATCACCAAGGGTGAGGATTTGACAACTATTGTCTTCCATAAGCTTTCCTCGAAGGGTCACTAAACTTATGCAGAGCTCCTCTGCTAGATAAATAGGAGAATCGGGGGTACTAAGTTTCGCCCTTTCGTTTTGAGTTGAGGAGGCAAATGTTACTTGATTTCGCCCGCCTCCTCGAGATACAAGAACTAGGGTACTCGGTTTCGCCCACTCTCTTGAGTTGAGAAGATAAGGGTTACCTGATTTCGCCCGCCTCCTCGAGGTTGTACTTTATGCATCGAGCTGGTTAGTAGCATTTCATCTACTCTTTGCTCACACTTCTGAAGCACTCGAAGTGTTTGCACTCCTTGTGTTGAGTTAGCTACTATGATTCGTCTTCCCACTACCATCGAACTTCTGGAATACAAAAAGTTTTGCCCAAAAAGAGCAAAAGTTTAGCCCAACTTGGAGTCCCCCAACTTGGAGTAAGTCTTTGATAGTTCTGGTCGCATTTGAGATTGTATCGTCTTCTCCATCACCTTTACTGCCTACTCCTCTTGAGTAGAAAAGGTACAGTATCACGTACTGCCTACTTCGTTTCTTGGTCGAGCACTCCTACATCAACCCGAAGTCCCTTACTTTCGGTTATCTTGATGAGAAGCCCGTTGACACCGATCTTATGAAGTTCCTTGGCCTCTGCCCTTCCACCCTATCTTGATACTTGGAGTTTGCCTCTGCATTCTCCACCTCCTCGGCCCTTTTTACGACCAACGCTCTCCCTCCATGAAAGCAAGGGATCGATGACTCCACGGAAGTCCTGCCTCTACGGTATCATGGCACTGCCGAGCCCATGGCCCTACTATCCGTTGCATTGCATCTACGTCCCTTTCTTTACAATCGATAGATCCGCCTCTACGGCACTGTGGCACTCCTTCGAGTCCACCTCCTTTCTAACCGACGCTTTGCTTTTGGGTAGCTAAGCCCCTCTGGACTCGTCGTCGCTTCATTGCCCCTTCCGACCACCTGCTTCAACACCTCTTTGTTCTCCAAGCAGCTTCCCTTGGTCGTTGGAAAGACAAACTGTAACTCTCATGCATGGCCTCCGCCATCTTGTTGCAGGGCTCTCACTGATTCTGTTCTCTTTATCTTCCTTGGTAGCAACGTTCGCTTACTCGGCCTCATCCTCTGACTTGTCAGGCTCCCTTAAGTGAATATAAGCACTAAGTAGTCCAACTCTCCCGTCGCTCCAATCATACCTCTGTATGATCAAGTCCCCTCTATGGGACTCACTAGTACTTGCACTCAGAATTCTCCCTCGGTGGTACACAGCCCCCGTATGCCGATAACCAAGTCTTTCATCCGATGCAAGATTCGATGCGCACACACGGAAAACCCGCCTCTACAGTACCATGACATTCACTCCTTGAATTCATAGTCCTTGTCGTTGTGTTGTTCACCGAAGTAAAGCTCCTAGTAGCTCCTGATCATACCTCCTCATGATGTGTCCCTCACGGGACATCTTCGTATGTGTTGTATTGTGCGAACTATTCCACCATGATCCACTGCACCATGTCGCCTCCTTGTGACATTTTCATTACATTCAGATTCTTATGTGATGAACTTAGACTACGATCTCTCAATGTATGGCCTCTGCCAGCACATCGTAGGGCCTCTGCCACCTCCGATTGCGTTCGCTCCTTTGGCAATTCACCTTTGCCCACCCATTCGCGGGTCACCCCTGAATGAAGTATCGCTCTAGGACCGTCCATCACCTAGTAGCTCTCGAAGTCTCTAGACTTCGCTAAAATTGGTGCACCATTGTCTGGATCCTCCTGGGCCTCTATCCCCCACCAGCACAATCTCCCCTGCGCACCACTTCCTTCATGACAACTCGAATAACAACACTGTGGCATATTCTTCAAGAGTACCCGCCTCTGCGTCCTCTTGCCCTATGCTAAGGCCTTCTAATTCCAACTTCGCCTCTGCAAGTTGAATCACCTTAGTTCCTCTGTCAAATGCTTCTCTAAGATAAGGTGCATGTGCCTCGAAACTCCCTTCGTCTTTGGCACCATGCAAAATGAGTCCGCCCCATCAGAATGAAGAACCCATGGAATGATATAATCTCACTCTTGCCTCTACAAGAGTTGATGTCCTTGACCTATATCCAAGGAAAGCTCTGTGCTTCTGCTCTATGTTTCCATCTTCTACGTCGACTCATAACTGACTCGATTGGGCTCACCCGACTCATAACTGACTTCAACTGGACAGACTAACCTGACTCAACTCGATTTAATCATGAATGGATGGACCCGACTTAGTTAGGGTCCTAACACCACACGACTTCGGCAAAACCAGCTAAGCCCGTGACATGAAGGTAATCTGCAAAACCTGCGCTTCCGCTCAGTTCAGACTTGTTACAGCAAGCCCACCCCTGGTTCATTCTCTCCCTCTCTCATCCCCCAAGAAATTATCTTTTTCTTTAAGTTTTGATTTTCGACAGTTATCTATCTTTTTATTAACATTGTTATTACTGTCTTTTTATCAATACCTCTCTCTACATCTGTCACTGGTTCTCTTAGGATTAGCCTTTTGCTACCTGCTCATCACCGTTGGCTGTTACTGACACTGCCCACTGTTTATCACTGCCACCGCTGTTGCTGCCCACTTAGTAGGTTTTCTCCTCCTCATTCTCCCCTTCTCCTGTTCTGCTCATTTTCCTCTTCTTCTCCTCCACATTTTCTCCTCCTGCAATTGCTTCTTGGTGTTGATGTATCCTCCAACCCATTCACATTGTTGACCAATATGCTAGTATATCGTGTGCCAATATGCCAGTTTATATTGCACCTATGGCGGTATGGTATCTGGTATTATGATTTAGAAGTTAAAACCATAATTAAGGTATCCAAAGTTTCTACTAGTTGTGCATAATGAGATTTAATACCAATGATCAGGCTATTGAGAATGTGGTAATGTAGAATAGGGTAGAGAAATAGAGAGAGAGCAAGAGAGGTGTGAGATTAGAGATTAGACAGGAGAGAAAGAGAGAAGTGAGATTAGATGTTAGAGATTAGAAAGGAGAGAAATAGACTAGAAGAGAAGATGCAATTCCTTTTCATTCATGAAGTGTCTCATCTATTGACAAGATTTATTGGGGCATAGGAGCCTTAGTATAATCATTGTAGTCTATGATCCCAGGAGTAAGTTCATAAGAAATTTATATGCTTTTAAGAAAGGAAATGTGACTTCTAGGAGACGTAAACAGATTTAAAACAACTTATTACAACTTAGAAGAAAAGGAGTTCACTTAATACAAGAGTATACTTAATACAAAAGTAAAGTCCCAAGGTTAGCACCTAGAAGACCCAAAGCATTCTTCAATTTTCCATACAACTTTTAGAGTTTCTAGACCAACTAATTGATGACTTTTTGTTGATTTCTTTATCTAGAATAAACTTTTCCGAAATCCTTTATAAAGGTAGATGATTCTCCATCATGTGGTCTACATCTCAGTCCCTACTTTAATGTCAGACTTAATTCCATGATTAATGAACTTAAGATAAGACATAAGATAGTGATCAATACATTTTAACTAGGGTCATCGATACAATAAACAAAAACAATTGACAATTCTAAGGAGTCCTATTATCAAAAGAAAATGAGATGGACAAGGAAAATGGATCCGCCTATTCGAGGAGAATTAAGCTTAGTAAGTGTTTGCTAAGTCAACATTAAGCTTTTTTTTATTCACCAATGCTTTTAGTGGTTGTTTTGAGCCTATGATGGAGTTATCAAAGATATATAATGCTTATTTTGTGGTCAAAACTCTCAGCAACATTATTACTAACATGCTTAGGAAATAAACGACTTGAACAAGGTAATAAAATAAATTAAACATAAGAGAAACATAAAGAAGACAAAAGCTAGTAGAACATAAATAAATGAAAACTTAAAAAAGGAACTTAAAGAATTTTACCGAATAGCTAGAAATTTTTAACCACACGGAGTTAAATAATGCCATCTATTTTGCTGTTATCTTCCACTATGATTAGAACTTATACTTAAAAAGATTCCAAACCCCATATATTCCCACCCACCCCTTTCAAAATTCTGGGGCATTATCTGTGACACATTATTCGCTGTCAGCAGGTAGGGTCCCAGTCTCCACCAATTACTCAGCTCTAGCAACCCTCCATTGACCTTACCAGCTTACAAAATTGTTCAATATCTATATATCAACAAGATGTTAAATTTTGGCTGAATGAACCTTTTATACAATTGAATAGGCAGTCCACCAATTTTTAAGTTCAACTATGGAGCTAGCATGTTAGTTATATTAATCCCAGTGGCCTAGAAGTGAACTCTTGAACACCAAATTTGAAACTATTTATAGACTTTACTATAGTTTCAAAAACCTGCAGCATAATAATTGCACCATACTAGTCCGTAGAGGGTACTAACTGTACCGATCGATGCTGACATATTAGAAATTTTTATATCTTCAGTGGTCTACTAAAGCATACCATACTGCACAGTTGGTACCTATATCAATCAGATAAGATTTTAGTACAATCATGGGCAAAGGCGCCAGTTATAAACCTTTGACTTTATGCACTAAATCAATTTTATCAAGATAATTAAGTCACCTATAAAGTTTTTGATAAGTTACAGAAATTATGCTATTCATGTAATTTATTTGAATGATTAATTTTTTTTATTTCAAACAATACCTAGTTTATCTAGCTTTCGTTGTAATCATCCGTTAGGCATTGAGTAATCTCTCAGGTTCTTGGAAAGTTAAAAGAAACTATGCTGCAAATTATTTAAAAGAATAAATTTCTACACTCATACTTTACCTAAATTGCTTTTTTCCTGGCCTTATTGTGTTTATGCATTAGGTTTTACAACTTTTCCATGTTTTACATCCGAAACTCTGATTCAAGGGGCAAAACCAAACTACATTGAGAAAACGTTGACCCACTTCCAAGGTCCCTCTACTTAGTTCCACCATCCTTCTATATAAAGTTCTTTTATCTCTGATTCTTCAAATTTAGATAAAAATTTCATGAAAATATTTGTTAGCTTATACAAAAATCCAAATACTTCAAATTTGTACAAATCCATAATCCTAGAAGGAAGTTGATTTTACATCTGAAGTAAAAGTTGTTTACCAGCAGTTGGCATTCATTTTTCTTCAACTAGTAAAAGAGATATTTTCAGACAATCTTCCCTGTAATCACCCTGAAGCCCTGATTTTAATATTTTAAAAGTTAAAACTAGTAGGATTTTTCCATGCTATCTTGAATGTCCAAGGATGCAAGAAAATCTGCATCCCATTCATGGAAGTGCACAGTAAATTCTGAATAATTTCACCATATTGAAAGGAAACAAGAAAGGCATTACATCTAACCATAATGATGACCTATATCAAGCTACAAAACCAAATGGGCAATTTACATCATATTTTTAAGTGGCTAGCTTCCAGCAGGATTTAAACAAAAGGGAGATGTTCAGAAACATGCATCGATAATTCATCAAAAAACATTTAAACACATATACAAAAAATAACTATCTTACCAATTCCCATCAGATTTTCCTTGTTGATCTCCACAATATAATCAGAAAGATAACTGATGTAAAGTGTAGTATTGACTAAACCATTCTTCGAACCTTGAAGGGAAGCTTGGAGATCACTAACTTCAGAAAAAGATGATCCAGAGATAAAGTCATGAAAGAGAGGCTGTATGAGTTTTAAGTTGTTCAAATTGTTATATGCCTGAGGAAACAAATGGATCCTCAATACATTCACATCTGGCCCTCTGAAGGTTTTGGGCTTATCATTTGTGTATGTATCTGATATCATTGTACCAGTGACAAAGCTAACATGGTTACCATCAGCATGGTCCTTTGCTGAAAGGTTGAACCGGAAACCTACAGCAATAGCAGGATCATTTGGGAGGTCAACAAACTGCCATGAAATATAATGATTTCTTCGAGGAATCTGACAACTGTTGCATTTAAGAGATACAGTAGGACCACTGCTTGTGTTTTGGCAATTATATTCTACATACGTTGACAAAGGATAAACTCTGTAGTCAATAGAACCAAGAGTTCCAATCACCAGGGAATCAAGGCCACGTAAATGAGAACAGCTCATGCTAGAAATAGTGGTTATATTAAATTCCAAGTCATTGACAAATGAAAGTAGATCTGGAGCATTTGCAGGTCTGACTCTATGCACTTCGATGCTCAGCTTGGTAATAATCTGATACAGCAACCTGTCATAACACCTTCAGTGATGCTAAACAGGTGTAAACTTTTCAATAAAAAAATTGAACATGATTGATAAAATCAATAAGCCTTGAAAGAACATATTCAAGTAGAGAAAGTCATGTGTCACTTACACAGATAATAGACCAACGAAGAGTATCCAGCTTGCGACAGAAAATGTTCCACCCAGTTCTGTTTTCCTTTTTATCACCACCTTGTTGTCATCCTATATCAAAAAGGAATGACCAAAGTGATACTAGAAAATGTTCGACCCATCTACAAAAAGAGTTTTTTTATTAACAGAAACTGAAGCAAAAACAGTTCAGTCAGAACTGATTGGTCTGTACAGGGTGCATACCAATACCATACTTGCCCAATCCAGGAATCGATATTGTAACTGAATCTTTAATCCTTATATAAAGCAATATTGTAGTTATGTGAAGTGCATACTTTGTGATCTCTTAGTGAAGTTTTTATTGGTCTTTCTATATCTTCTCACACTAATAATTCTGAGTATCTTATCTAATAACAACATCATCAGTTTTTTTTGGACATGTTCATGACATCTTAAATGGTTTTCTCTTATTTTATCTTTTATCAGGGCCACGCTTTATTATTAGTGAATAAAAACATTCCTTCATATTTTCTAGTAAGTTCATACACTCATCTCAACATTTTATCTTGGCTACATAAACTTTCTACATATGTTCTAAAATTGTCCAACACTTTGATCTAGGAAGTATGACTCGGTTAAAAACTATCATATATTTTTTTCAATTTAAGGGGCATAGAACTATCCAAGGTTTGACTTACCGGTCCGTACCGGTGTACCGATATATTGTCGGTACTGGTACGGGACCCGTACCAGGCAGTATGCACAGTGCATACCGCCCGGCATTGAAATATAATATATTTTTTTATAATATAATATTTTTTATAATATAATATTATATAATATAATATAAAAATATTAAAATATTTAAAAAAAAGAAAAGGGGGCGACGTCACCTCGATCTTTCACCCCGCGTGGGGAGACGCTCCGTCTCCTCACGCAGGAGAAAAAGCGGCCGCGGCGGCGGGCGGCGACGGCAGGCAAGCGAGGATGGCGCGCGGACAAGGTATTCTTTCTTCCCCTCTTCTTTTTCTTTTTTCTTTTCCTCTGCTTCTTCCCTTTTTCTTCCTCAATCGACCGTCGACGGTCAATTTCTCTCTCAATCGACCGCCGACGGTCAATTTCTTCTTCAATCGGTGGCCGACGGTCGAAATCGATCGCCAACAGTCAATTTTTGATGGAACCGCCCGGTAGCGAGCGATCCGCGTACCGATAACCTGACAGACCGGTGTGTACGACCCATACCGGGCGGTACAGGTCGAAATTGCAAACCTTGGAACTATCACACAATACTATCAATGCCCTTGTACTCTTTAATTTCTAGTCCATATTGTGTTATGCTGAGCCCTAATATTCATGAGTTACACTTTAAAAGCTTAATGCAGTTACACGAAATAATTCTCTGGTTCAACATTTCAACAAATTAAAATAACAATGCTAACAGAAGCCTTTTGATCTCAACTATTTTTTGGTAACAAGGCAACTTTTCAGTCATTACACTTTCAGCCTAACCCTATGGTTAAACTACTCCTTATTTCTATTGGCGACTCCTTTTTGCTATATATTCCTAAGATACCCCTCAATAAATGGACATAAATGCCCTCAACTTATCACTTAATTCTAATGAACTCTTCCCACTCCTTCCTTACAACCTCTTTTTCTTCCCTTAATCGCCAAAGGGGATGCAACTAGGGTTGAGATGTCGATGCTCGCAGGAATGATTGACTGGCGGATGAAATGTGTTATAGAATGTAATGCTAATTGAGTGGTTGTGGAAAATAATTGTATGATTGATAATTGGGGGGTTGTATTTTGTAAAATTATATTTTATTATTTCTTTATGTGGTTGTATCAAGTAAGGGGGCTGCCAATAGCAAAAAGGAGATTGCCAATAGCAGTCTCCCTCCTTTATGATATTTTTCATCAAGACCCAAGGCTCCAAAGGATGGTAGTTGTTTATAGCAGCTTAAGCTGCACAGTAATGTCCATTTATTTCATTGCAATCTGCAAACTCTTCAGGTTAATCCTTAAATCTGTCGTCCAAAGTGACTAGGGCACATGCCACTTCTGCCAACAAACTCCATCATAGTATTGGGGGAAAAGCAAGAACCAAATAGTCAGGTGCATACCAGACATATTGAGGTAGTCTTACTCTGTAACAAACCTGACTTCATCACAGTTCCAGACATCAAATTATTAGATTCAGAAGATAGAATATGAACATGCATCTGAGGTTTCCGACCTACATAATTAGAGGTGAAAAATGAAAAAGATATGCTGACCAGCCAATGTTTGGTATCGTAGAACGTGTCGAAGCGGCTGATCCACCAGCGGAGCCGGAACCAGAAGTTGCGGCCGTTATCGGACCTGGTGAAGCGCAGCGCGAGGCAGAAAGCGAGCCAGACGAGGAGGAGCACGAAGGTGACCTCCAGCAGCACCTGCGACTGCGTGAAGCGCTTGATGGAGTCCATGGGGAGGACGGTGGTGAGGAAGGTGGGCGCGGGCGACACCCCGGAGCTGACCACCCAGTCGCCGCCTGTCTCGAACAGCGCGCAGCTCCCGTTCACCAGGTATCGGCCCGGGTTGCACGCGCACAGCGTCCCGTTGTACCGGAACGCCATCTCCGGGCACCCGCTGCTCCCGTTCCTCTCCATCTCCTCAGACGAATTGGGAGCAGGAAGGCAATGTCATCTGAAGAAGAAGGAAGAAAGGGGAATTCGATTTGTTGAGGGTTTTCCAACGAAGGGGGGAGGAGAAGCCACCCGTTAATTGATCAAGTCATTCAGCAGCAAAAATGATGGGTGTGAAGACGAGTTTTGGCTTAGGGTGGTATTTATTTGTTTGAGCTCGATGCAGTAGCGAAGCACCGAGAGATGACTTACATTTGTCAGTTTCCCCAGCGGGAAGCATTCGGTATGATGCTTCGCGTCCGCGCAAATTAATAATATAAAATTAGCTCAAATAAAAATTAGATGAATTTTTTTTAAAATAAAATATTCCGACTTTTCAAAGAAAATACTCGAACATCACCACAGCTATTTTATCCTTTTACCCCTAGACATCTAAGTCATTATTTTTTCATCCAAAACAGTGACTTTTGGACTATCTGTTCAATAAGACTTTGTTGACCCGTTCATATTAATATAATTCACTGCTGGTTTAATATTTTCTCTGTTTAAAAAGGCCTACAAAGTGGTTGGTATAGTATACGATAAGTTGCTATCATCATATGAATGTTGATCTCAATGAAGAAGTAAAAAATTTCTCTTTTGTCACTTTTCTTGCTGTCCATCTCATTTTTTCTGTTTTCTCTTTTGTTTTCATATGTGGATTGTTATTGTTCTTCTTGTTTATCTCTTTGTTCTTTATGTTTTCTTTTCTTCTTGAATCAAGAAGACAAAAATCATGCAACTATATTAATGTCTTTCAAAAAATATATGTTCATATTGTACTTTCATGAAGCCAGTATGTTATAACCTATTTTACTATTATATTGGTTTAAAAATATTATCCAATGATCTCATTGTAGGGTGGATCCTATTCCCGAATAAATATGTTTAGTTGACGATATTGAAAGATAATACATTAGGTGAGATATCAAGTTTATGTGAAAATTATTTATCAAATAGCTTGAATGATCCATTTTATTATGATGAAGATAATGATAGTGGTGATATTTTTAAAAATAAAATTATTAAAGAAAGATTACAAGAATAGGTCCAAGGTAACATAAACCTTAATATTTATGATGTATTAAATGTTATTGATCACCGAGTTATTTTAAATAAAAATATATATGATAATATTGAATAAATACTTGCTAAATACGGTTGTAACCAAGATGATGGTATGTTATCAAACACACCATATAATGATATGTTTATTGGTTAAGTATGATATTTGAATGATATTAAAGTTATTTTATTATTTTTTAATAATATTATTTTATAACTCAATTAATATCTTCGTACAAGTGTTTTGAGATAGGGCCAAATTTCAAAAAGTCTTCAAAAACTGTCATTTGAAGAAATTTGAAATTAAATATGTTACAGCTAAAAGTTATAAGATAAAAAAAATTACAAAATTTTTGTTTGCCAATCGATGATAGTAGCTGGTGGTGGAATTGATATTTTTCAAATTATCGAGTTTCATAAAGAGTGTGATTGTAATTTATCAAGATTGAATGCGGATCATAGGAATAAAAAAGTTCTTATCAAACCAAAGTTTAAGTTATAATAAATATTGATTATACTCCAAAGATAATTATTATTGATATTTTAAAAGATCTGGAGTTATTATTTCAAACAAGAAGACTTATCTTTCATCAAGTTGATCAAGAAGGTTTATCTTGATCAAGTTGACCAAACATCGCATGCATGCCTTATCAAGATGAGCAAATTTGTATTTATATGCGAAAAATTTTCCATTATGCATTGTTGGACAATACTTAACAAAGGAAAAAAATAATTCCTAGTATAAGATGCATTATTTTTGCCCAAAGTCTAATAACAGTATATGGCATTGAAGAACTAATCTAATAGATCTAAAAAATTTAAAAAATTTATTTAAATTGGACTGAGATGGACCTATGTCATTATTAGTTTTCTATTTTAGGAAATATTTCTAATATTTTTATGAATTATTCAGCTTATGAATTATGTGCTATTCTTTATTTTTGGTTATTTTTTAATATTCATAAAAAAGTGATGGCTTTATATAATATTTTTTTGACATTTGAGATGTTAGGATCAATTGTCATGGGGGATTGGGTGAATTAGTACAAGTGTAAATTCTTGTTTTAAGCAAAAAAATTTAGCTTTAAACAAGATAGGAAGATCTAAAACTTTTCGTTCAAGTAAAACAAGTGAATGATTAAAAAAAGATTACTAAATTACTTGTTTGCAAATTACTTAAGAAAGAGCAAGAAAATCCGAAAGATAAGTAACGTCGTAAATGAAGCATTTGACATGGAAACCTTAATTTCAAAGAGTAAAACGAAATCGGAAGTGTCAATACAAAATTAGTAAGCAAGGAAAGCAAATGAAGAACTCACAAGTTTTATAGTGGTTCGGTACCAACGGGCCTACGTCCACTCCCGAGTCCTCCTCCTTGAGGCACACCAGCATCCACTATCGATCTTCTTTAGGTGAAGACCAAACACTTACACTTTGCTTACAAGGGAGACAAGATTACAACTCTTTGGTCACTCCTTCCCCCTTTCCTTTTTCTTATAATCCATACAAGTTTTTCATAAAATTTTATCCCCCAAATTATTGTTTGGAATGTAAGAAAATTTAGGATATTTATAGACCGCAAATGGCTTCAGAATTTAGAGCAAAAACTTAAACTCACTTAGAAAATCTGGGTACGAGCGATTCACCCGCTAACCTGAGTGGGTCAACCACCGAAAGTGCCTAGATTCCTGGGTACGAGCAGTTCAGTCACTCAGCCTGGGCGGTTCAGCCACTGACAGCCGCCCGAAATCCTGGGCGGTGCCAGTTAAACCATCGCATACCGGCGGTTTACCCATCGAAATCTCCGGAAAAGTGGTTCCCTTTACTTTTCAAATTCCGGCTTGAACCTGATGTTGACCAGTTCTTTGGTCAACTGATTGAGTTCAACCTACGACTTAAAGATTATAATCAAGACATGACCACCAAGCTTATGACCTTACTCCCGTAATCTAGCAACCTCCAAAATCTTCAATGGCAAGTCTCACGGTCTTCCTCTGGCGATCTCCTGGTGTGTTCCTAGCGATCTTCCCGATACCTTCGATGAAGTCTTAGCGAACTGTCACGGACAACAATGTAAACAAGGTGTTCGATGAAATGCTCATGTTTGTCTGTGTCCTTCGGTTTGTGTACATACCTTATACAGCAAGTAGCGGGCTTGAAGTAGGCTTAGCAGCCCTAGTTTGGTTTGCTTTGTGGTCGATTTTGGCTTGTAAATATGAGTGTGTCTTGTAATCACTTGAGGGGACTTCGATCTGTAATGGACCATTATCCTTTGTGTGCAACCTCTCTGAGTTTGTAATATCCTGGCTTTATAAAGTGTTTGCTTGAGTAGTTGTCTGTGGATCCCAATGAAATTACTTTTTCTGGCCCGTTTTCTCTTTTGTAAGTCTAAGGGACCTTAGGAGATCTCGGGGAAGGCTGACCTCTGCGAATGGACATGCATGGGTGCCGCATGGCTTAGGCAATTTCAGCTAAGCCCGTGAAATTATAGTATCAGAGCGGGACATGCATACGCAGAAACACTCGCCATACAAACGTGGGGGACCTAGTTGGGTTATGTAGAGGACAGCTAGCATTCGCAACCGTTTGGGAGAAACAAACATTGAGATGTAGGGAAAGGAGTCGCTCAGAGGAACGGGCATCTAGGCTTGACATTCAGAGGAATGACCAACTATTTGCGCGAGAGGCACCATGAGGACAAGCAAGCGAAGAAGAATGTGTAGCACGCAAAGATTGGGATGGTTGAGTTCGAGCTACGGCTCGACGTTAGCAACCAAACTTGATGGTGCTCAAGGCAAGCGGGGTGCTTGGTGAGAGATGAGACCGTGCAAAGTGGGAGGTGTTGTGTAACGACTGAAAGAGTTATGCAAAGCTCACAGAGGTGAGGGGAATTGCTAACTCAAAGGATTCAGTACTCATGCAAGGGCTTGTACACGGATGAAGGAGTGTTCATGGCCATCCTAAGGTGCGATTGGAACTCGACGCCATGGAGTATCATAACTTTCTCTTCGACATGAAAAGGATATGTTCATAGGCGACTGAAGTGTGCAACAAGTTCAACATGTTGCTAGACCTTGAAGGGTGCAGTGGGGACTGTATTGGCGAAGAGTCACAATTTAGCAAGTGCATTTGCGGGAGCAGAACAAGGCACAAGTTGTTCAGCAAGACGGAGTAATCCAAAGGGGATGGTGGTCTCTGAAACTTCCAGTGGGAAGTATGTAAAAAGGAAAGTTACTCCAACAAGATAGATATCTAGAAGGGATAAGTTCTAGTTCTCTAGAGGGAGAATCATGTGCAACAGACCGCACATTTTGAGGAAGAGTTTCTCAAGGTAATATCTCCACAAAACTCAACGGACTGAGCGAGTAACGAAGAGTTGTCACATGATCTCGAATGATGTAATTCATTAGTGGATGCATTTCGAGATCAAGTGGGGGAGCAATCCAATGCAACATCATATGAAGGCACACTTCGAGTCGATGTGAAAATCAAACTCAATGGAGGGCTGACCCGTGGAATGGTGGACACGAGGGCCACTATTAACTCAATGTAAATCGAAGAGCGGAGCGACTTGGGTGGAACTTGGTGAAGTATCCAAGCCGCATGAAGGGAGTCGACATAGAAGATGGAACATGGAGTAGAGGCGCAGAGCTTTCCTTGGACATAGGTCAAGGGCATGAACTCTTGTAGAGGCAAGAGTGAGATCATGTCGTTCCATGAGTTTTTCATTTTGATGGGGCAGATTTATCTTGCATGGTGCCAAAGATAAAGGGAGCTTCGAGGCACATGCAAGTTACCTCAGAGATGCATTTGACGGAGTAACTAAGGCGATTCTACTTGCGGAGGTAAAGTTGGGATCAGGATACCTTAGCATGGGGCAAGAGGTCGCAGAGGTAGGTACTCTTGAAGAATATGCTACCGTGTTGTCATTTGAGTTGTCAGGAATAAGTGGTGCATAGTGGAGATTGTGCTAGTAGGGGATAGAGGCCCAGGATCTAAACCGTGTTGCCATTTGAGTTGTCTGTGTCCTTCGGTTTGTGTACATACCTTGTACAGCAAGTAGCGGGCTTGCAATAGGCTTAGCAGCCCTAGTTTGGTTTATTTTATGATCGATTTTGGCTTGTAAATATGAGTGTGTCTTGTAAGAACTTATGGGGACTTTGGTTGTGTTGGATCATTATTCTTTGTGTGTAACCTCTCTGAGTTTGTAATGTCCATGGGTATAATTTGTATCTGGCTTTATAAAGTGTTTGCTTGAGCAGTTGCTTATAGATCCCGATGAAATTGCTTCTTCTAGCTCGTTTTCTCTTTTGTAAGTCTAAAGGACCTTAGGAGATCTTGGGAAGGTTGACCTTTACGGACGGACACGCATGGGTGCCGCACGGCTTAGGCAAATTCAGCAAGCCCGTGACAGAATGCTAGACGAGCTTTCATCACATCATCTAAAACTTTGGTCTGATGCCTAAGCTTGATACTGGGTCCATGACTGATTTGTAACTCCTTCTCCTATCGTGGTTAAACCTGCACGATGCTAACTATGACTTAATTAATTACAATCATAATGGCCAACACATCCACTTCAAGACCTTCCCAACTCCCAGCAAGCCTTTTGGCTACCCTCGATAATCTTCTAGCGAGTCTTGGTCTTCTTCCGGCAAACTTTCTTGCGCCATCCTAGCAAACTTCTGATACCCTCGGTGAGCTCCCAATGCACTCCTGTCGAGTTTCTAACTGCATCGTCTGAACCCGGCCCGATGCATGTAATTGACTTTGACCAAACCTCTGATTGTCATATTCTCTCTGTCATAGTTAATCCTGCATCAATCAACTCTAACAACATATGTTAGATCAATAACCATCAATTAATTTTATCATCAAAATCTGAGATTCAACAATCTCCCCCTTTTTGATGATAACAATCAATTGATGATAGGAGTTAATCCTAACTCTCCCTAAATCCATGCCACTTAAATTTAAGAGAATCACACACACTTAAATTTTAAGTATTTTTAAGCAATCAATATTCTAAGCAAATTTCAACACAAAGTTGCAGCAAGTTATCGAATCATGAGTTTCAAAAAGATTATACATCAATATCCAAGGTATCCAAGTATATCATCAATATCAAGTGTCATTAACGTATATCATTAATATCATATGTCATTAATGTATATCATCAATATCATGTATCATTAATGTACATCATCATGTGTCATCAATGTATATTTCTCAATATCATGTGCCATCAATGTATATTTCTCCCCCTTTGTCATCAACAAAAAGGTGAAATATGGGACTAAGGATTTTAAGGCACATGAGTTTTTGCTCCCCCTTTTTAAGATACGATATGAGTCATAAAGAATTTTCTTCTTCTTGCAAAAAAAGAAACTAAAACTAGGGAGAATTTATAAAATATTATTAAATATAGCTCTCAATTTTGTAGAGGTGAATTTCAAAAATGAGCTCAAAACTCCAAGATATTTAAGGAGATTCAAAAAATTTTAGGAGCTATTCATGCATATAAAATCAT
The DNA here is from genome assembly GCA_029747655.1 of Ensete ventricosum. Taxonomy (NCBI): domain Eukaryota; kingdom Viridiplantae; phylum Streptophyta; class Magnoliopsida; order Zingiberales; family Musaceae; genus Ensete; species Ensete ventricosum. The sequence continues at coordinate 35,887,167 of JAQQAF010000004.1, read as the reverse complement.
CTCATGTAATTTCAAGCGTAGCAAATAAATTCGTAAGATAGCAAGACATAATGTAAATTTTCTCCCCTTTAGTGAATAATAAGATAAAGAATATGGATAAAGTTTTCAAAATAATTATCACATAAAGCTTAATCTCATGAAATCTAGATTAGCAATTCATATATTTTCATGATCTAGCATTTCTAGCTCTCAACCTCAATCTTGTAGATAGAAAATTTGAAAAGAATATTTTGAATATGAGCTCAACAAATCTTTCTCTTGTAAATTTCAAGAAAATATAGCAAATAAATCCAAACAATAACAAATAATTATCTTCATGTAGATTTCCAAAAACATCATTACATGCATGATCATCATACATGATTTCACATCATCATACCTTCTCCCCCTTTGTCATCAACAAAAGGAGAAATATAATTAACAAGTTTTTGATATATGAAAGTTATTTAACAAAATTTTCATTACTTTAGAACATGCAAGCTAGTAAATTTTTTCTTCTCTTTTGAGAAGTGCAAGCTAGAAATTTTTTGCTTCCTTTGCAATATTCAAGTTAGCAATTTTACATCATGCAAGCTAACAAGTTTTACTCCCCCTTTGTCATTGTAAAAAAGAAAGGATGGTTACAATAGTACAAAATTTTTCCCATTACATCATTTTTAAAATCATCACATGAAATATATCAAGAAAAAACAACATGGTGAAGAGATATATATTCATGAAGATAAATTATGAATATCAAGAGACAAATCATAGGAAAAATAAATAAAAATGATTTATGCATAATAAATCTTAAGTTATCAAGATAATGATTTATAGAAAAATCTCCTTTTAAATAATACAAGAACACATAATAAGATATTTTGATTCATAAAAGATTTTAAGTTATAATTTTGAGAAATCAAAATCACAATGTAGGCAAAAACTCATTCAATTTCAAATAATCAAAACCATCAAAAACACTTGCAACAGATTCAAAATAAATAGAAATACTAGTGATTTTCTTTCTCCCCTTTTTGGTTGTAAATAATAAAAATAAGTCTTAGGGGATTAAATAATCTTAATTCATTTAGTATAAATTACTGGTTACATGTGCCCTATAAGTCAATCACGTGAGTGATGGCACGTATGACACACTATATGATCACATTATATTATCTGTAGCATATATATTGTGATGTCCTTAGTTCTGTACAATGGGAATCGGATCGTGATGAGATCACGATAATAAGATCGATTCACCTTTAAACACAGATCTTAAATAATCTCGGTCATAAGTTACTCGAGAAGGACATCGAGATAATCGGACAGATCAGTGTACTATATACCTGTCCATATGATGGAGGCGGTTGGTCTCATAGCCACTTGTGTAGAGACCCTAAGTATATAGTACAGGTGCTCATTGGAGAATAAGTTCACTGATTGATTTGCTTATGGAATGCTATATGGTTGATGATACCTAATGTCAAACAGTGATTCCATAGTCTCAATTGTGTATCTGGTCCTTTGACTTAAGACATCAAAGATGCCTTGTATGAGTACTTCTTTCTTTGACGCCATACTTACAGGTTTAGAAAGTTCCATATCTGGTACAGTTGGTTATCGGGATCTGTAGCCAACCTTATGAACGTAATTGAGTATCAATAAAGGATCATCCACTCTCATAATCATGAGAGAAATATCTCGTATGTGCTTGCTCAAACAAATCCTTGACCAAGATCATTCAGATTGAGAGAGAAAGAGTTCTACGGTAGAATCCGATTAAAGCAAGACAAACTGATTCCGTTTGTGACCTGACAAATACTATGTCCAATATACGATCTCTGGGATATTAGTTGGATGAGGGATTATAAATACACGGTAACTATGGACAGATAGGTCTGATATATTTGATCCCCCTGTATTGTTTGGGGACTATGGCGTAGTGGCCTAGTACGTCCATAGTCGAAGAGTCGAGTAAATTATTATGGAGATAATAATTCATTATATCAGAAGGAGTTCTGATGGGAGTGACTAACAGCCAGCTCGGTATCGGGCCTAGAGGGTCACACACATATGGTAGATGCTTCAATGAATATAGGATTGGATTGAGATCCAATTAGCCCCTATTCTTATTAGATGAGACCCTATTCAGATGGGCTCCTTGGTTGAGGCCTAGTTAGAGACCTAAAGAGATTATTGGATAGAGATCCAATAATACAAGTTTAATGGGTAATTGGATGAAGATCCAATACCCACTAAGGCAGGAACCCTAGGATTTTGGTGGCTCTCTATAAATAGAAGGGGAGACTCATAGTTGATAGGCTGCAGCTTTAGCCACCACCTCCTATTCTCCTCCCTCCCTTTGCGCAAGAGTTGCGAGATCAGATTGGAGGAGTTTCGATGCAGAGATCCATCGTGTGGATACCGTTAAAGAGGAGGACGCTTGACCTCCTTCATCATCTCCATTCGGATCTGGAAATATAGGAATATACGATCTCCTTAGGTAAAATCAATCTCTCATCCTTAGGTAAAATCATCCACACGATGCAGAGATCCATCGTGTGGATACCGCTAAAGAGGAGGACGCTTGACCTCCATCATCTCCATTCGGATCTGGAAATATAGGAATATACGATCTCCTTAGGTAAAATCAATCTCTCATGCATCGTGATTTTTCAGTTTTGTATTTTTCTCGCGACCCCAATCTTTTGCACGATAATTTGATCTACGTGGGAAACTAGTTTTTTATTTTGATTTTCGCTATGCATGTGATGCTCCCGCTGAGGTTTCTCAACAATGGTATTAGAGCCAAGGTTTTCGTATAAAATATTGGTTTTAAATTACGTGTGATGAGATTGAATCGCATTGAATCGTTCTACGCGTTCTTGCTGCATTTTTGCATCAAACGTAGCGAGGACAAGGGGCAGTCGGCCATGGCTAGGCCATCTGTAGGGTTGGTTGGCCATAGCTAGGCCCCCTGCAAGGGCGACCGACTGCGGCCAAGGCCCCTTGCAAGGGGGCGGTTGGATGCTGCCAGGGCTAGCCCACAAGGGCAGCAGCTGCCCGCGGGCATAGCCACTTATAGCGTGGTGCCCGCAAGGGCGGCCAACTGCAGGGCATCTGCAAGGAGCGACCGCCAGTGGCCAGCTCGCAAGGGGTGGCCCCAGCAGCCAGTGATGCCGCCAACAGGGGCAGCAGCACCGGTCGCAGGAGCGACTCTCGGTGAGCAAGGGCAGTCGCTGCCTACGCAGGGGCAGCGGCGGTGACACAAAGGGGGCAAGAGGGGTTAGGGCATTCCTTTTGAGAAAAGGACTATTTTGCCATTCTAAATTCGAGAAATTTCGAGGACTGTCATCGTGTACAGAATTCTTGAAATACCCTCAATAATTTTAAAAATTTCGAGGACTGTCCTCTTATCCAGAATTATAAAAATACCCTCGATAATAATCTAAAAATTCTAAACATTTCTTGATTTCTAAAAAATAATTAATTAAATAATTTAATTAATAATTATATATCTAGTAATCCTACATGTGATGTAATATACATGTGATGTATGATGTGGATGGATGATCATAAGCAATGTGTTATGATGTGTGTAATTATGATTATATTATTATTATTGGGATCTGCGAGCCTCTATTTTTCTTGTTTATTGTCTGGCCTGCGTGCTTGTGATTATTTATAATTACATGGAGAGACACGATGGGAGCATGGAGGTGACAACGGGACCCACGATACCGTGGCGGGAGATCACGATGCATGGTGATGCGACGATCCGACGAAACCGATGATGACGAGATCAACAATCACAGGGCATGGAGATGCACCAATGCACACATAGATCCTATTATGAGTGATTAGGCCCATTAGCTCGGGCTTAATCATATTAGATGACGGCTCATGATCATCCGGTGTGGCTCATAAATTTGATGTGTTATACACCTACTAGATATATATATATTTTTTTTTGATGCGATATAGATATATATTAAATATGTATGTGTGTGACACGATATATTAGGAGATCGATACGAAACAAAAACCCCTCCTATGATAATATTAAGTCGGTAAGCATGAGGCAATAAGATTAACCCACGTGGCCTTCCATCGTTATAGGAAGAAATTGAATCACGACATAGGTTGAGTTGGTCGAGTCACTCGAGGCTCATCTATCTACGTGATCGAGTTCTTGCCTACGACATATAGATGTCACCGGTGACCTGAGGACATAATATGACTTGGTCGAGTAGTCGAGAACATATCCATCGAATCAGACTCATCTTGTAACGATGATGATGACTTAACTGAACTTCATGGTTGGTCAAGCAGTCAAGACCATGATGATTCAAAGGTTGAACATGATAGAAATCACAAGTAGTTGTGATTGGCAAGAGTTGCCTACCTTTTGGGCTTAGTGTAATTGGTCGAGTTCCTCGAGGTTGCACTAAGATGTCAATTGGATCTCGATCCACTAGGAGTCCGTCGGAAACTTTCGTCTCACGTGTCGAGGGTGTCGCGTGATTCGCTATGTATGATGATTTGATGTTCGTGGGAAACCAGTTTTGATTTTAATTTTCACTACGTATGTGATGCACCCGTTGATGTTTCTCAACAGTGGTATCAGAGCCAAGGTTTTCGTACGACAGATTGGTTTTAAACTATGTGTGATGAGATTGAATCGCATAGAATCGTTCTATGCGTTCTTGCTGTATTTTCACAATAAATGCAGCGAGGAGGAGGGGTGGCTAGCCACGGCCAACCCTTATGCAGGGTGGACCAGCCACGGCCAGGCCGCGGCCAAGGCCCCCGCAAGGGGGCGGCTGGCTGCGGTTAGGGCCAGCCCGCAAGGGGCAGCAACCTGCAGGGGCGGCACCTGCGGGCACGCCGTGTTGCAGCCAGCCCGTAGGGGCGACAGCCGCTGGCAGTGCGACGCCCGCAAGGGACTGCCGCCCGCGACCAGCCCTGCTGCCAGCAAGGGTGACGACGCCGGTCGTAGGGGTGGCCACCCCTTGGCAGGGCGGCTGTCGGTGGGCAAGGGCAGTCGTCGCCTACGGGAGGGCAGCGGCGGCGGCACAGAGGGGGCAAGGGGAAAGCCAGGGTTTTCTTTAGTTAAAAGGACTATTTTACCCCTATGAATTTGGAAAATTTCGAGGACTATCCTCTCATCCAGAATTATGAAAATACCCTTGATAATTTTGGAAATTTTCAACATGTCTTGATTTCTAAAAAAATAATTAATTAAATAGTATAATTAATTATTAAATATATCTAGTAATCCTACATATGATGTGATGTACATGTGATATATGATATGGATGGATGATCATGAGCCAAGTGTGTGATGTATGTAATTATGATTATTATTATTATTGGGGCCTGCTAGCCTCCGTTTTTCTTGTTTATTATCACGTCTGCATGCTTGTGATTATTTGTAATTACATGGAGAGGCACGACGGGAGCGTGGAGGTGATAGCGGGACCCACGATGTTGTGGCAAGAGATTACGACGTATGGTGATGCGACGATCCGATGGAACCGATGATGACGAGATCAACAATCACAAGGCATGGAGATGCGTTGATGCACACACAGATCCTATTGTGAGTGATTAGGCTCATTGGCTCGGGCTTAATCATATTAGGTGACGGCTTATGATCATTTGGTGTGGCTTGCATGTGTGATGTGTTATACATCTACTAGATATATGTATATACATATTTGCATGCGATGTAGATATATATTAAATATGTATGTGTATGACACGATATATTAGGAGACCTATAGAAAAAAAAATCCTCCTACGATAATATTAAGTCGGTAAGCGTGAGACAATAAGAAATTGAATCCCGACATAGGTTAAGTTGGTCGAGTCACTCGAGGCTCACCTATCTACGTGATCGAGTTCTTGCCTATGACATATATATGTCACCGGTGACCTGAGGATATGGTATGACTTGGTCGAGCAGTCGAGAGCATATCCATCGAATCAGACTCATCTTGTAACGATGGTAATGACTTAACTGAACTTCATGTTTGGTTGAACAGTCGAGACCATAATGATTCGGAGGCCGAACATGACGGGAATCATAAGGAGTTGTGATTGACAAGAGTTGTCTACCTTTTGGGCTTAGTGTAGTTGGTCGAGTCCCTCGAGATTGCACTAAGATGCCAATTGGATCCCAATCCCCACTAGGAGTCTGCCGGAGACTTTCGTCACACATGTCGAGGGTGTCGCGTGATTCACTAGAAAAATAGTGGGAGTATATTAAGATAGAAGTCCATATCTTAATTAGTATTTTATGTAAAATCTATATGTTATTTGATTTATGCTATATCTTGCTTGTCGCTTGCAAAACCCCTACGTGGCATATTTGATGCCAACCACCTCATTAGTCCAAATACTTAGTAATTTGATAATTTATCACAAAAGAGAAAATTGTATATGTCCTTAACACGATTGTCCCCATGCTGGAGGAAAGGACAAGCGATGATGAGATTGCTCGCTTGGTGAAGTATAAAGATAGTCCTAAAGGATAACCTGTATGTTGATCTTATACTTCAGTCTCTACCAGATTCTTTTTCACTGTTCATTATTAACTTTAATATGAACAAATTTGAGGTGACTCTACTTGAGCCCCTCAATATGTTGAGGGGAGCTAAGAGTACCATCAAGAAAGAAAAGTCAGTTCTCTATATTGGTGAGACCAATAGGAAAAGGAAGCCTAATAAAGACCCTTAAGAAGGGCAAGGGCAAAGAAAGACCAAGTAAGACAAATGTTGCCAAGAGAGACACAGCAAAGGACAAAGGACAGTGCTTCCACTATGGCCAAGATGAGTATTGGAAGAGGAACGGTAAGCACTACCTTGTAGATAAGGTAGAACAAAAACTTATAGAAGCTTCAGGTATATTTATAATCAGTCTTCACTTGTCAGATTTTCATGATAACACATGAGTATTGGATACCGGGAGTGCTTATCATATCTGTAATTCGTTGCAAGTTCTGGCAAGACCTAGGAGACTGGTCAGAGGCAAGATGGACCTCAAGATGGGCAATGGAGCAAGAGTTGATGCAGTTGCCGTTGGGGAGGTCACCCTACATCTGCCTGGTGGAGCTATCATTGCATTGGATGCATGGTATTTTGTTCTCTCTATTATCAAAAATATTATATCAATCTCTTGTTTGACAATAAGTGGATATAAATTAGTTTTTGAGAATAATAGTTGTTCAATAATTATGGATGATGAGATCATCACTAGAGGGACCCTTGTAAATAGCTTATATGTGTTAGACACTTCTCCACACATCATAAATATAAATATGTCTAAGAGAAAAAGAGATGAGGTGAATAATTACAAACCTATGACATTATAGACTAGGTCATATACATGAGGGAATGATTTAAAAGTTGCTGAAAGATGGATACTTAGATCCATTTGACTATGAGTCATATATAGTGATGTATGTGGTCCCATATCGACTCGGGCTATAGGTGGTTACTCATGCTTCATTACATTCACTAATGATTTCTCTAGGTATTGACACGTGTACTTAACGAAGTACAAATCTGAGGCCTTCGAGAAATTCAGGGAATATAAGAATGAGGTAGAGAACCAAATTGGAAAGAGTATTAAGACTCTTCGATCAGATCGAGGAGGAGAATACTTGAGTACGGAGTCCACCCATTTCCTTAGGGACAATGGGATTCTATCCTAGTGGACACCTCCTTATACACCTCAGCTCAATGGTATATTAGAAAGGAGAAATCATATGCTGTTAGACATGGTATAGTCCATGATGAGTTTCACTAACCTATCTATCTTATTCTGGGATACGCCCTAGAGATCGCAGCTTACCTTCTGAATAGAGTTCTATCAAAGTCGACAGTGTCTACACTATATGAGATATGGAAAGGAAATAAGCCCGATCTTAAGATTGTTAAGATTTGGGGCTGTCCTACCCACGTTAGAAGACATAACCCCGATAAGTTGGAATTAAGGATAAAATAATGCACATTCATGGGATACCCAAAGGAAACTTATGGATATTATTTTTATCATCCAAAGGGCCGAAAGGTCTTTGTTGCCAAGAGAGCTGTGTTCCTTGAGAAGGAACACAATCTTGGTAGAAATAGTGAGAGTGATATAGAATTGAGCGAGGTTGAAGAACCTAGCTCAAGCACCATTCCAGAGCCCGAGTCTGTTCAGGTACCTAACACATAAATTCCAACTTTGCGTAGGTCTAGCAGAGTATCTCACCCTCCTGAAAGATATGTGGGACATATCAGTGGACAAGACTCTTACGATGTTGATCCTTAGACCTATGAGGAGGCTATTATGAGTATAGACTTTGGGAAGTGGCAAGAAGTCATGAATTCTGAAATGGATTCCATGTACTCTAATAATGTTTGGAACCTTATGGATGTGCCGGAGGTTATCGTACCCATCAGTTACAAGTGGATCTTCAAAACGAAGATCGGAGTAGATGGAAAAGTAGAAACCTATAAGGCAAGGCTAGTAGCTAAAAGATATCGTCAAAGCCAATGAGTTGACTATGACGAAACATTTTCACCTATAGTCATGCTTAAGCCATTAGAATTCTTTTGGCTATTGTAGCACACTATGACTATAAGATCTGACAGATGAATATCAAAATGATATTCCTCAATGGCAACCTCGAGGAGGTGTATATGATACAACCAAAGTGATTCGTATCCAAAGAGAGTCCAAATAAAGTATGCAGGTTGCTTAGATCCATTTATGGATTGAAGCAAACTTCTCGAAGTTGGAACATAAGATTTGATGAGGTGATCAGATCTTATGACTTCGTTAAGAACGAAGATGAGCCTTGTGTGTACAGGAAGGTAAGTGGAAGCGCTATCACCTTTTTGGTGCTATATGTGGATGACATCATAATCATTGGGAATAATGTAGGAACGCTCTCCATAGTAAAGGCTTGGCTATCCAGAAACTTCTCCATAAAAGACTTAGGAGAAGCATCCTATATTTTGGGGATCCGGATCTATAGAGATAGATCCAAAAGGATGCTTGGCTTGTCCCAGTCTAGGTACATGACTCCATTATCAAAATGTTTGACATGGAGAATTCCAAGAGAGGTCTCCTACCGATGAGACATGAAATATCACTTTCTAAGAGTATATCCCCAAAGACTCCTGAAGAAAGGGCAGACATGGATAAGATACCTTATGCCTAAGTGATAGGGTCTATCATGTATGTGATGCTATGTACCAGGCCTGATATAACACATGCTCTGAGTGTCACGAGCAGGTATCAGGTAGATCCAAGTTTAGAACACTGAAAGGCAATAAAGTGTATCCTTAAGTACTTGAGAAGCACTAAGGATCTTTTACTGATATATGGAGAAGGTAGCCTCAAGGTTGAGGGCTATATAGACTCAAGTTTTCAGTCTGACATTGATGATAGCAAGTCGAATTCATGGTTTGTTTTCATCCTGAATGGAGGAGTAGTAAGCTGAAAGAGTTTCATACAAGATACTACTGCTGACTCAACCATAGAGGCAGAATACATTGTTGCAGCAAAAGCAACAAAGGAAGGGGTGTGGATGAAGAAGTTCATCAAGGATTTAGGAGTCATACCAAGCAGCATGGAGCTGACTCCCATATATTATGATAGCGATAGAGCGATAACTCTAACAAGGGAACCCAGGTCTCATCAGAATTGTTCTGAGGAGGTTCCATCTGATTAGAGCGATCATGACCCGAAAAGATATAGCAAAGGAAAGAGTTCCATCTGAAGATAACATTGTAGATCCATTGACGAAGCCACTGGCTCCGATTGTATTTGAGCATCACAGGGGTCTGATGGGGATCAGACACATAGGTGATTGGCTTTTGGTCAAGTGGGAGATTGCTGGTTACAGGTGCCCTGCAAGCCAATCACGTGAGTGATGGCACGTGTGACATGTGTTGGGAAACCTCAGCGGGTGCATCACATGCGCAGCGAAAATCAAAACAAAAATCAGTTTCCCATATAGATCAAATCGTTGTGCAAAAGATTGGGGTCGCGAGAAAAATTATAAAAATAAAAAAACCGTGATGTGTGAGAGATTGATTTTACCTAGGGAGATCGTATATCCCTATTTTTCATATCCGGATGGAGAAGATGAAGGATGTCAAACGTCCTCCTCTCTAGTGGTATCCACACGATGGATCTCTACAGCGAGTCTTATCCAATCTGATCTTGCAACTCTTGCTCAGAGGGAGGGAGTAGAATAGGATGTGGTGGCTAAAGCTACAGCCTATCAACCATGAGTCTCCCCTCCTATTTATAGAGAGCCACCAAAACCCTAGGGCTCCTTCCTTAGTGGGTATTGGATCTCTATCCAATAACCCACTAACCTTGCATTATTGGATCTCTATCCAATAATCTCCTTAGGCCTATAATTGGGCATTAATCAAGGAGCTTATCAACATAGGGTCTCATCTAATGAGAATAGGGGCTAATTGGATCTTCATCCAATCATCTATTTGCTGAAGCATTCACCATATGTGTGTGACCCTCTAGGCCCGATACCGAGCTGGCTGTGAGTCACTCCCATCAGAACTCCTTCTGATATAGTGAATTATTATTTCCATAATAATTCACTCGACTCATCGACTAGGGACGTACTAGGCCACTACGCCATAGTCCCCAAACAGTACAGGGGGGATCAAATCCATCGGACCTGTCTACCCATAGTTACCATATATCTATAATCCCTCATCCAAATAATATCCCAGAGATCATATATTGGACATAGTACTGTCAGGTCACATACGGAATCAGTTTGTCTTGCTCTATTCGGATTCTACCGGAGAACTCCTTCTCCCTCAATCCGAATGACCCTGGTCAAGGATTTGTCTGAGCAAGCACATATGAGATATTCCTCTCGTGATACCGAGAGTGGATGATCCTCTATTGACACTCAATTGCCTTCGTAACTAGGACTTATACAATTTCCTCTAGCGTCAAAGAAAGAAGTACTTATACAAGGCATTATTGGTGTCTCAAGTCTAAGGACCAGATACATAACTGGGACTATGGAATCACTATATGACATTAGGTATTATTAACCATACAACATTCCATAAGCGAATCAATCAGTGAACTCATTCTCCAATGAGCACCTGTACTATATCCTTAGTGTCTCCACACAAGTGGCTATGAGACCAGCCGCCTCCATCATATGGACGGGTATATAGTACACCGATCTATCCGGTTATCTCAATGTCTCTCTTGAATAACTTACGATCGAGATTATTTAGGATCTATGTTTAAAGGTGAATCGATCTCATTAATCTCATCACGATTCGACTCCCATTGCATAAAACCAAGGACATCATAATATATATGTAACAGATAATGTGAGAATATGTCAATATTAATCATAAGCAAAAAAGATCACACAGCATGTCATATGTATCATCACTCACGTGATTGGCTTGCAGGGCACTTATAACCAGTAATCTCCCACTTGAACAGAAGTCAATCACCTATGTGTCTGATCCCCATCAGACCCCTGTGACGCTCAATACAATATGAGCCAACGGCTTCGTCAGTGGATTTACAATATTATCTTTGGATAGAACTCATTCATTTGCTATATCTTTTTGGGTCATGATCGCTCTAATCAGATGGAACATCCTCATAACAATTCTGTTGAGACTTGAGTTCCTTTGTTAAAGTTATCACCCTGTTGCTGTCATAATATATGGGAGTCAACTCCACGCTGCTTGGTATGACTCCCAAATCCTTGATGAACTTCATCCAAACCCTTCCTTTTCTACTTTTGCTGCAACAATGTATTCCGCCTCTATGGTCGAGTCAACAGTAGTATCTTGCATGGAACTTGTGTGTTAGGTACCTGAACAGACTCGGGCTCTGGAATGGTGCTTGAGATAGGTTTTCCAACCTTGCTAAACTATATCTAGCTCCCACTGTTTCCACCAAGAATATGTTCCTTCTCAGGAACACGGCTCTCTTGGCAACAAAGACCTTTCGGTCCTCGGGATGATAGAAATAATACCCACAAGTTTTGTTTAGGTATCCCACGAATGTGCATCATTCTATCTTTGGTTCCAACTTATCAGGGTTGTGTCTTCTAACGTGGGCAAGACAATCCCAAATCTTAATAATATTTAGATCAGGTTTCTTTCCTTTCCATATCTCATATGGCGTAGACACTATCGACTTTGATGGAACTCTATTCAGAAGATAAGTTGCGGTCTCTAGGGCGTACCCCTAGAATGAGACGGGTAGGTCAACAAAACTCATCATGGACCGCACCGTGTCTAACACCATACGATTCCTCCTTTCTGATACACAATTGAGCTGAGGTGTATAAGGAGGTGTCCATTGGGATAGAATCTCATTGTCCCTGAGGAAATGGGTGAACTCCGTACTCAAGTACTCTCCTCCTTGATCTGATTGACGAGTCTTAATACTCTTTCCAATTTGGTTCTCTACCTCATTCTTATATTCTCTGAATTTCTCGAAGGCCTCAGATTTGTACTTCATTAAGTACACATATCCATACATGGAGAAATCATCATTGAATGTAATGAAGTATGAGTAACAACCTATAGCCTAAGTCGATATGAGACCACATACATCACTATGTATGAGTTCCAATAACTCGGTCTCTCTTTCCAGTTCCACTAAAAGGAGAGTTGGTCATCTTCCCACGAAGGCAAGGTTCACAAGTTGCATATGTCTCATAGTCAAATGGATCTAAGTATCCATCTTTCAACAACTTTTGAATCATTCCCTCATGTATATGACCTAGCCTACAATGTCATAGATATGCATTATTCACCTCATCTCTTTTCCTCTTAGACATATTTATATTCATGATATGTGGAGAAGTGTCTAACACATATAAGCCATTTATAAGGGTCCCTCTAGTGATGATCTCATCATCCATAATTATTGAACAACTATTATTCTCAACAACTAATTTATATCCACTAATTGTCAAACAAGAGATAGAAATAATATTTTTTGTAATATAGGGAACAAAATAGCATTCATCTAATGCAATAATAGCTCCACCAAGCAGATGTAGGGTGACCTCTCCAACAGCAACTGCAGCAACTCTCCTAATATGTAGGGATTTTTGTTTCGTATCGGTCTCCTAATATATTATGTCACACACATACATATTTAATATATATCTACATCGTATGCAAATATATATATACATATATCTAGTAGGTGTATAACACATGACATATGCAAGCCACACCGGATAATCATGAGCCGTCACCTAATATGATTAAGCCCAAGCCAATAGGTTTAATCACTCACAATAGGATCTATGTGTGCAACAACGCATCTCCATGCCCTGTGATTGTTGATCTCGTCATCATCAGTTTCGTCGGATCATCATATCACCATACGTCGTAATCTCCCACCATGTCATCGTGGGTCCCGTTGTCACCTCCACGCTCCCGCTGTACCTCTTTATGTAATTATAAATAATCACAAGCACACAGGCCTAACAATAAACAAGAAAAACAGAGGCTCGCAGGCCCTAATAATAATAATAATAATAATCATAATTACACACATCACAACACATGGCTCATGATCATCCATCTACATCATACATCACATGTACATATGTAGATTACTAGATATATATAATAATTAATTAAACTATTTAATTAATTATTTTTCTAGAAATTAGAACATGCTCAGAATTTTCAGAATTATCAAGGGCATTTTCATAATTCTGGATCTAGGACAATCCTCAGAATTTCTCTAATTCAGAGGGGTATGATCATCCTTTTCTCAAAAGGATGTCCTAGCCCTCTTCCCTCAGCTTCACTACGCCACCGCTGTCGCTGTCCTTGCCTTGTGCAAGCGGCGACGCTGCACGCCAACCGCCCCTGCGGCAGGCGCTATTGCTTCTCGTGCGGTGTCGCCTTGCGTAGGCGCTGCCCCTGCAAGAGCTGTCGCCCTTGTAGACGACAGCCCTGGCCGTGGGGCTGCCCCTTGCGGCCTGGCCGTGGGGGCTGCCTACACCCGCAAGCGTCACCCTGTAGGCGCCAGCCATGCCCGCAGGCGACCGCGCATGCTGGCGACTGCCCGTACAAGGGGCTTTGGCCGTGGCCGGTCGCCCCCTTGCAGGGGAGCTTGGCCACAGCCTGCTGCCCCTTGCAGTCGACCTGGCCGTGGGTGGCCGGCCCTGCATGGGGTTTGGCCGTGGCTAGCCGCCCCTCCTCCTTGCTACCTTCGCTGCGAAAACGCAATAAGAACACGTAGAATGATTTTGCGTGATTCAATCTCATCACGCGCAGTTTAAAACCAATCTTTCGCATGAAAACCTTAGCTCTGATACCACTGTTGGGAAACCTTAGCGGGTGCATCACATGCGCAGCGAAAATCAAAATAAAAATTGGTTTCCCACGTAGATCAAATCATCGTACAAAAGATGATTTTATTTAGGGAGATCGTATATCCCTGTATTCCAGATCCGAATGGAGAAGATGAAGGAGGTCAAGCGTCCTCCAATCTGATCTCGCAACTCTTGCGCAGAGGGAGGGAGGAGAATAGGATGTGGTGGCTAAAGTTACAACCTATCAACCATGAGTCTCCCCTCCTATTTATGGAGAGCCACCAAAAAAACCTATGGTTCCTTCCTTAGTGGGTATTGGATCTCCATCCAATTACCCACTAACTTACATTATTGGATCTCTATCCAATAATCTCCTTAGGCCTCTAATTGGGCCTTAATCAAGGAGTCCATTAGTATAGAGTCTCATCTAATGAGAATATGGGCTAATTGGATCTCCATCTAATCCTCTATTCGCTGAGGCATCCATCATATGTGTGTGACACTCTAGGTCCGATATCGAGCTGGCCGTGAGTCACTCCCATCAGAACTCCTAATATAGTAAATTATTATCCCCATAATAATTCACTCGACTCATCGACTATCGACGTACTAGGCCACTACGCTATAGTCCCCAAACGGTACAGGGGGATCGAATCTGTTGGACCTGTCTGTCCATAGTTACCATGTATCTAATATTCCTCATTCGACTAATATCCCAGAGAACGTATATTGGACATGGTACTATCAGGCCACATACAGAATCCTTCATAGTCTCGCTCTAATCGGATTCTCCCGGAGAACTATTTCTCTCTCAATCCGAATGACCCTGGCTAGGGATTTGTCTGAGCAAGCACATATGAGATATTCCTCTCGTGATATCGAGAGTGGATGATCCTCTATTGACACTCAATTTCCTTTGTAAGGTTGGCTACCAATCCAGATAACCAACTGTACCAGATCTAGAACTTTCCAAACCTATAAGTCTGGCGTCAAAGAAAGGAGTACTCATACAAGGCATCCTTGGTGTCTCAAGTCTAAGGACCAAATACACAACTGGGACTGTGGAATCGCTGTCTTACATTAGGTATCAGTAACTATACAGCATTCCATAGGCGAATCAATCAGTGAACTCATTCTCCAATGAGCACATGTATTATATCCTTAGTGTCTCCACATAAGTGGCTATGAGACCAATCGCCTCTATCATATGGACGGGTATATAGTACACAGATCTGTCCGGTTATCTCAATGTCCCTCTTGAGTAACCTATGATCGGGATTATTTAGGATTTATGTTTAAAGGTGAATCGATCTTATTATCATGATCTCATCATGATTCGACTCCCATTGCACAGAACCAAGGACATCACAATATATATGTAACAGATAATGTGAAAATATGTCAATATTAATCATAAGCAAAAAAGATGACACAGTGTGTCACACGTGCCATCACTTGCGAGATTGGCTTGCAGGGCACCTGTAACCATCATCAATCCCTAACTACGATAAAATGATTACAACTCTTAATGACCAACAAACTAAACCATGACCTAACTCCCGCCAATCTGGCAGCCTCCAACATTCTTACAATGAGTCTTTTGGTCTTCTTCTCGCAATCTCCTAGCATGTTCCCAGCGAGCTTCCTGATCCCTTTGATGAATCTCCTAGGAAACTCCCGACGAGGTCCCACTACATCGTCTGAACCTCGGCCCGATGCTCAAGCTTGATCTTGGCCCATCATCTGGCTATAACTCAGTTCCTTCGTCATAGTTAGACCAGCATGATGCTAACTATAACTTAATTAATTATAATTCAACATGGCCACAAATCCACTTCAAGATCTTTCCAACTCCCGGCAAGCCTTTCAGCTACTCCCGATAATCTTCTGACGAGTCTCGGTCTTCTTCCGGCGAACTCCCTTACGCCATCTTGGTAAGCTCCCGATACCCTCGACGAGCTCCCGACGCACTCCAGGCGAGTTCCCAACTGCATCGTCCGAACCTCGGTCCGATGCTTGGACTTGACTCAGGCCAAACCTCTTATTATAATAATCTCTCTGTCATAGTTAATCCTGCATCAATCAACTCTAACAACCTTGTTAGATCAAACACTCATCAATAATTTCACCATCAAAATTCGAGATTCAACAATCTTATTTTCCTTGGTGCTAATCCTATTAGTTAGAGTTCCAAGAAGCAAAAGACAATTGCTCCGTCTACAACTGAAGCTGAATATTGTGTCATTGCCACTATTGCTACTAAACTTAATTGGATTACAAACCTTCTCAAAGAGCTTCACATAACCTCCGCTCTTATGCTTACCATTTATTGTGATAATATTGGTGCTACCTACCTCTGTGTCAATCTAGTCTTTCACTCCCACATGAAGCATGTTGCTATCGGCTTTTAGTTTGTGCGAGATCAAGTTGTCCACCAGCAGCTCCAGGTTTCCCATGTACATATAGCTGATTAACTAGCAGACTCACTTACGAAGCCTCTTACTCGCAAAAACTTTTCTTTGCATCAGTCCAAGATCGACATCCTTGACAAGAGCTTGATCTTACGGGGGCGTATTAATAGATCAAATCCCTACGATCTCACCCATATCAAATCTTCAAAGATCATATTCAGATCCGATCTCGAAGATCTCTCTCAAATCAGATCCTTAAGGATCATGTTCAGTTGTTACCAAATCTCTCTCAAATGTGTATAAATAGCTGTGAAAACATATAGTCAAATGTACCTTCAAATTCATCAATCTTTATTATTCTGTAAATATATCAAGTACAAAATGGATGGCGTTTCTAAAAAAATATTTTTATTTTATGTTATTTTTTAACCAGTACTCCCCTTTTAATTTTTCTTAAATAGTATGTCCTAAAAAAATTACTATATTTTTTATTGACTGTTATAGTATTTTAGCTTACTATAGTCTTTTTGACCTATTACAAAATTTTGGCTATAACAATAAAAATACCATAAAGTATACTTAAAAACACTATAAATGAATTAAATAAAATAAAGATAAATTAGAAACTATTTGATATGTTATACTAAGATTCAAATATATAGTAGTTTATGAAAAACACTACCAAAATAAAAATCAAAAGTTGGTTTATTATAGTGTTTTGGCCATCATAATAAAAGCATTATAAAATCTCCTTAAACATTATAAATAATCCAAATGGAATTCTAACCTCAATTAAGTATACTAGAAGCCTAAAAATATGGTATCATAATATACAAATAGTGACAACTAAAGAGACACAATATGATGTCACTTATAGTATTTTAAATAACATTTATAGTGTTTTTAGTATCTCAATAAAAACACTACAGACATAATTGAAAAACACTACAAATAAAATAAATAAGAACATTATAATCATTCAAAACTAGTGAAAAAACCTAACAAAAAAAATTTGACCAAAAGAGTTGTGAAGGGTATTGTCCAAATTAGGGGCAATGTTTGAGGAAAACGAGGAAAGGGCACTGTTTGAAAAAAAAATCCAAAATGAGAGTCTTTTTAGAAAAACACCCAAACAAGATCCTCCAGTAGTTATTTTTTTTATTAGATAGCATTTGTCTATTGAGAATTTACCAAATATATTGAGTATTTTTAACATTTTTTAAATAAAGGAACAAATATATTTTTAATCTTTCAGATTTATTAAGTGGTTTTATATTAGATGAGATCAAACTAAATTGGACTTGTGCAGCCCTATTCAATCTTCTCTCATTTTTACTTCGTTCATTGTCTCCTCCCCGATTTGTTGTTGCCCCTCAACCCTTTCTCTCGTCTTTAAGGAGGAGAAAGAGGTTGAGGAGGAGACATAAAAGACAAGATAGGAGGATGATGACGTTATTATTACGAATAATACACCCATAATAACATTGATATCCCAAAATTAATACACCCATAATCCAATATTTTGCACCTTTAATTTTGAATTTTCAATTAAATCACGTGCACAATGATCTGACTAAAAAACTAATATAAATATCATTAATCTCCATCAAGTAACTTTTAACGTGAGTAACGTTGAAAGAAAATCGATATTAACATCCTTGAAAAATAACATTATAGATACTCCTATAAAATAGTAATTTTGTAACTGCATCTTTAAATTTAATTTTTTTCTTTAAAAAAATACCAAAAGATGTTTTAAACATTTTCAACTTCTAATATTTTGAAGTCCACTTTTAGCTAGTGTCGTTAGTGGTTAACATCATTTTATTAGAAGGTCTAAAAATGTGGATGAATATTACATATGCTACATTATACTTGTACATGGGAAGGAAAAATATGCCATTTCCAAACTTTGAAATATAAAAGGCCCTTGTCCTTTTGGAAATTTCCTAGAAAAAACTTCCATTTTTGGGATTTTGCCGCACACTGTCCCTCGTTTCTATATTTCTCAAAAAGAGCTCCTCTTTTTGTAAAAAGTTGAAAATACCCTTTAAGAATCTGGTTTATAGTAAAAATCTAGTTTGAGCTAAATTGGTCTTATAATTTAATAGAGCTACAATAATGCTTTATTATTTTTATTATTATTCATTCATAATAGATGATTATAAATATTATAAGATCTTTTAAAATATTTAGAAAGTGGAAAAATAAAATAAAATATTTATTCTTTTAAGTTAAGACCTTCGTAATTTTCATCCAAAATAATTTAAAATTCTCATATCCATAATTTTATGATACTCGTTTACCGTGCATGTATTCAATCGTTTCAGTTCCCTGATACATCCCACCTCACATGGACACCTTCGGCCATGCATACATAGGCTCTTTGACCTCCTTCACCCCTCCTATGCATGTATGGTGGTAGGGACGAAGATGATCAACAATTCTTCCTACTGTTTCAGTACAGGATTCGTGTCACAATTGGACTGACACGAACTTATTTGAACCTTCACATGCCCCATCCTCATGTTTATCCTGATCACACAAGTAACCTTTGAGGTGGGAACCCTAAACGAGCTGACGACAAGTAGAGTTCAGATGAAAGATCATTGACATCATGAAGACAACTATGTTAGCTGAACAGATCTGTAACTGAACGAAAAGATCTAGTTCATCAGTTGAAGAAAATCTTCTCTCAATCCTATATAAATAAGTGTTGCATCAATGAATGAAGTGTACCTTTTTGCTTCACTTCTATTCCTAACATGATATTAGAGCTATAGATATATATAAAAAAATTTTCTCTTCTCATTGTCAAACGATAGCATAATAGACCAAAAGATCCCACACGATCCTTCCCACCAGCTCCTAACGTCCTATCGTGTCCGGCCACGTGCAGCAGCTACCGGAGTCTCCTGAACAGTCGCGCACCATTGCCCTTCCCACTAGCGTCCTCTCCCTCTCACTCGTCTTTGAGAGAAGAAGCATCTCTTTTTTTGTAAAATTTGTCGCTTCTCTTGTCGGCGAAGCCCCTTCTCCTCTGCCTCCCCGTTGTTACGCCCTCGATGCTTCCGATGATGGCGATTGCTCCCCTCCTAGGCACCCGGTGATAGGTGTTCGCCGTGGAACTCGCCCAGCCCACCAACACTGGCAGACCACTCCCTCTATCCAACTGGAATGGCTCTACCAGTGTCTTGTTCCTCCTACCCGCAACCAATGTCTCCTCGCCAAGCCGCAACCAGAGGCGATCATCTAGGTCTGTGACACCATCCGACTTCTCTTCGTTCCGCCTCACCGTCGGTTGCTCCTCGGCCTTCTGGAGGGTCATCTTCACCAGTGATCACCAATCTTCCCCAGCCATAGCACACCTTCGTCAATGCCTAAGTGACATGGGTTTGTGATCGCACCCTTGATCACGTCACCGAGAAGGAGAAGCAGATCCACTCATTCCAAAATCCTTTCCGCTCACACAGTTCTACGCCCTCAAGGATCCCCCCCTCTACTCCCGCTACTCTCCACCTGCGTACGACTACTATGGCTCTACCTCAGCGCTTCGCCTCGGGCCCTATCTCTCTCGTGGTCACTACGTCCGTCGATCGGCCCTCTGATTTATGTCTACCACCACTGCTATCTGCCATCTGCGCCTTGCCGTAAATATTTCCGTCTGCTTTCATCAGATGTGACTATTGCGGCCTTACTACTCCAGCCGAAGCTACAACACATCAACCAGTCGCTAGCCATACCAGCTCGCCTCGCGCTAGCATTGCCATCTCCAAGGTTTGCTGGTCAGCGAACCGTCCCCTTCTTCCCTTCCTCGGTAGTGCGACAGAAGCAGAGGACCTTTTGCTTCCTTTGCCGAAGTAGCAGGTCACGATTTTCAGTCGGTCTCCCCCTCTCTGTTGTTCCACCAGCAACCACAGCATCTGCGCCATCAATCTCTTCTGGCTGTTGCTTCTTCCGTCGAGAACTCCTTTTTCTACTTTTCCAGTCGTTTCCCATATCTACTGGAAGGGGAGATTTCCTGCATCCTCCAATTCCACAGTGACCCAGATCTGTGATCACTCTATAGCCTGGTCAGATCGCACCTACTACTGCCTGATCTGCACGGTGATTACCTTCTCTAGGTGGCTACTTCATCTGCTTCCCACCAGTACTGGGAACCTCGCCTACAACCAGCGGCTGCCTTTCCTCTTCCCTCCCCGAAGACCAGTTGTTTGGCACCCTGTTGTTGAATCCGTCGATTGCATCCAGCTTCTCAGACCACTGTGTGATGC
The DNA here is from genome assembly GCA_029747655.1 of Ensete ventricosum. NCBI lineage: Eukaryota > Viridiplantae > Streptophyta > Magnoliopsida > Zingiberales > Musaceae > Ensete > Ensete ventricosum. The sequence continues at coordinate 35,866,144 of JAQQAF010000004.1, read as the reverse complement.
ACCATTACCGAAGCCAAGAAGGCACTTGCTGCTACCGGCACGAAGTAGACCTCTCTCAATCGACGACCTGCGTTTGTGAGTAAGGCAGCTCCTTCCTTCAGTGCTGCATTCTCCTTCTCTACTTATTATATAGGTGCAGCACTCCTCTTCAACGTCGGACTGCCACCTTCAACAATGTTGATCAGCAGTTTTCTCTGCAGTAACCTTTGACTGTCTTCTACTACTGCCAAACTACATCAACGTCTTTACTGCTGCCATCAGCTCACTACAGACCTGCAGTGTGCTCTGTCTGCAACATAGAATCTCGTCATACTGCTTCTACGAGCTGTTGTCACCTTCACAATCTGCTCACCGATGTCGCCTACGATAGGCACCCCCCAACCGTGAGAACACTCTGCTCTACAGTACTCCAACCTTCCTCCAATCTGCTCGTCCGCCTCTCGACGAAGTCCTCTCTGCGTCGAGATCTATACTCCCTCGATTTGGCTTCTGTCGAGGCTATTACCTCTTTACAAAACTCTTCTAGTTGTTGCCCCTCTTACAGGCGGTAGCAGCAGCTCCAACCTTTAGCCTCCCCACTTGCTTTGCCTGCTCCAACCTTTCAGAGCTCCTATTCTTTAAGGACATATGCAGCTGTGGTAATCCTCAGTTTGCCTTCATCCCTAACTTTTGTGGGAGCTCCAGATCTGATCTGATCTGTCGCCAGAGGCCAAACCTCTTTGCAGCTTCCCTCATCTGTCTGCTTGACTGACGGGCTTCAACGTGTGCCTCCCAACAAAAGCTGCATTATCTCTTCTCTTGCAAGGAAAGAAGAATACAAACGATTTGAGGTTTTCTTCTTTTGCTTTTGCCTCGATTGTCCTTCCTGGTGGTTCCCCAATATCTTCTTCATCTATCTTCGATGTCCCAACTATCTTTCATGTTAGGAATTCTTTTTCACATGCATGACTTATCTCCATAAATGTTGTCTCTCTAATCCCCTTCAAGTTATTCAAAGACATTAACTACACGTCCTAACATGCTCAATTCTCTAATATTTTATTTGACTATGATTTATTAGGTTATATTGATGACTCTCTCTATTGTCCACCAGCAATGATCCACGTTCCAAACTCTCAGTACTAAATTCAGCCTACAAACTTTGGTTACGTTAAGATCGGCTAATTCTCCAAGGAATTCAAGCCTCTGTCGTTGGATCCATTGCCCCGCTTGTGTCCTCCTGTGCTACTGTTACGGAAGCTTGGACCAAGTTACAAACTACCTTAGCAAATCGCTGGCAAACTCACATGCTTGGACTACTTTCCAGCCTTATGAACTTCAAGCAGGAGGGCAGTACTGTTGCCGACTACTTACAACATATCAAACTGATTATCGATGACCTGGCTTTGATAGGTCATTCACTAACTGATGAAGAAGTACCTGTTCACACGCTTAATGGACTGAGTCCAGAGTTCAAAGAACTAGCAGCGGCACTTCGAGCATGTGACTCTCTAATTTCCTTTGAAGAACTTTACGACAAGCTGACAAACTATGAAGCTTACCTAAATTATGATGACAGGCTGTCAGGACCTCTCATCACAGCTCAGTTCAACCAAAAATCCAAAATGGTAGCAACGGGTTTGGTGGGGATTGGTGGCCAAAAGGGTGACGGATCAAGGTTGCGGTTTAGGGTTGATAGCTTGCGGTTTAGGTTACTATTGGTGCTACGGTTTGAGGGTGCTGTGGAGACTGCAAAGGATTTTTGTGGTAGTGGTTTGAGGTTGGGAAGGAAGGTTTAGGGTTATTGTTGAGGTAGCAACTGGCTTGGCAAGGTTCGCTGGCTGCGAAAGATAAGGATCGGTGGAAGGTTCAGTGGCTGTGGAAGACCGTTGTTTGGGTTATGGTTTAGGTTGGCTATGGAAATAAAAAAAAAGGCTACGATGGCTGCGTCTTAAGGCTATAGGGGTGCCCTAAAGATGACATGATGGCAACAATAATTTTGGTAAGGATCAGATATGGGCGTAGCAAAAAACATCGAAAGGTAGTGCTACAGAATTCTGCATCGATAGGCTGCAATAGTTGCTATTTTTTGCTACGGTTTTGGGTGCTATTAGGGTAAGGAAAATAAGTTATGAGGGTTCTGTCTTAAGGCTAAAGGGATGCCCTAAAGATGTCTTGGGTGGTGGCAGCAAGTTAGTTGGGTTTCGGTGGGCTAAGGAGAAGAAGAAAGACAAAGGTGTAGTAGCAGATTTTTCATCAAAAAAATTCCAACAGTGAAAACATAATTTTTTTTCAGAAATTCTCAATAAAAATTCAAGTGAAACTCAAAGGAAATCTACTAGCAAGGAAGAGGTAATATCATGAAAAATTTCATGGAAGAAAACGACAACAAAAGGTTTGGCAAAATCAAAGATTACAAGAAGGTGTTGCTGCAGAATTTTTTCAGCAAAAGATTTCAGCAGTATAGTCGAAATTTTTTGCAGCAGTGCATAACAAGGAATCGAGTAAAACTTAATGGGAATCCACTAGCAAGGGAAAGATAATGTGTCAAAATTTGTGGAAGAAATCAGCAGCAAAAGTTTTGGCAAAATCAAGGAATATGAGAAGGTACTGCGGCATAATTTTTTCATCGAAAGATTTCAACAGTATAGATGATATTTTTTTCCAATAGTTCAAAATAAGGATTTGAGTAAAACTCAAAGAGAATCTATTGGTTAGGGAAAGCTAATGCTGCAAAAAATTTGTGGAAGAAAATGGCAGCATAAGGTTTGGCAAAATCGAAGATCATGGGAAGGTACCGCAGTAGACTTTTATGTCTAAACTATGGCAGATTAGACATAAAAGATGAGCAGGTCATCTTGATGATTTTTTGACAAAACCAAAGGGAGATCTGAGGATAGGAAGTTATAAAGTTGTGGTAGAAATTTTGTAGAAATTTGATCAGTAAAAGCACAACAGCAAATCAAACAGAAAGGGGTGTGTGGCTGGAATTATGCGGCGTAACTTTCGTCGTAAAGATGGAAACATTGCGACAAAAAGTTTGTGCAGTAAATAGGAACAAATTTTTGTTTGTATCTTTTGAATAGGGATAACTAAATTGCAGCTGCAGTAAGGTAGGAAACCATAATCTGTTGTAATTCACAGGGAGATCAAAGGATGATATGTGGTAGTAGAGATGACGGTGGAATTTGGTGATGATCTTCAAGCAATTGTGGGAATTACTTTGGACGACCATGGGGGGCTGATGCATGGCTGTGGAAGGGCAGTGAGATGCCAAGAACGCTGAGTAATAACCAATGAGTAATAACCTGACTTTGATACCGATTGGAAACTGATTTAAGGAGGTTGAGAAATTGAAACTTTGAATCCAACCATCAAGTGTTTAAGAGAAATTAAGAGTAAAATAAAAGCAATTAAAGCACACTCACAATTATAGTGGTTCGGCCTTAATCAGCCTACATCCACTCCCCGAGTCCTCTTCTCCAAGGCCCACTGACGTCCACTACCGACCTTCTTTAGGTGAAGACCAAACCCTTACAACCTTTCAACTTACAAGGGAGATAAGATTACAACACTTGGATCACTCCTTTACCCCTTTTATTTTTCTTATAATTTTCACACATAATTTATCACAGAATTTCTAGCCCAAAATTATTGTATAAAATGTAAGAAAATTTGGGGTATTTATAGGCCCCAAACGGCTTCAGAATTTGGAGCCCAAATTCAAACGTATCCAGAAAATCTGGGTACGGGCGGTTCACTCGCCGACGTCGGTGGTGCAGCCACTGAAAGCACCCTGAAAATAGGGTACGGGCGGTTTAACTACTGACCTGGGCGGTTCAATCACTGTCAATCGCTCGAAAACCTAGGCGGCGACAGTACAACCATCGGTTACCAGCGGTTCAACCGCCGGGAATTCCGAAAAAGTGATTCCCTTCACTTTTCCAATCCTGACTTGACCCTTATATTGACCAATCATCTGGTCAACCAATTGAGCTCAACTTGAGCTTAATCAATCCCCTTTAGTGGACCCGGTTACCTCTTTGAGTTGATTTAGATTCCTTCCAAAGCACACTCAAATCAGACTCAAACTTAACCTATGACTTAAGGATTACAACCATACATGACCACCAAGCTTAATTAACGACCTCACATCGGTAATCTGATAACCTCCAGCATTTCCTGCGGTGAGTCTCACGATCATCCTCTGACAATCTCCCGATGTGTTCCTAGCGATCTTCCCGATACCTTCGACGAATTCCTAGCGAACTCCCGGTGAGCTCCCACCGCATTGTCCAAACTTTGGCCCGATGCCTAAGCTTGATCTTGGGTCCATGTCTAGTCTGTAACTCCTTTTCACAGTCGTGGTTAAACCTACATCACTTAAATGAGGGAGATTGTTGAATCTTCCCCATTTTGATGATGATAATCAATTGATGATAGGAGTTAATCCTAACTCCCACGAAATCCATGCCAGAATAAAGAAAACTTAAATTCAAGAGAATCACACACTCTTGAATTCAAGTATCTTGAGGCAATCAATATTCCAAGCAAATAAAAATTTACATCAAGTCATCAAAGCATGAATTTCAAAAAATTATGCATCAATATCCAAGTATGTGCATCAATATCCATGTGTTATCAAAGTCTATTTCTCCCCCTTTGTCATCAACAAAAAGGTGAAATGCATAGCTAATGATTTCAAAGCACATGATGACATTACTCCCCCTTAGTATGCATTATAAAATTTTCTTCCCCTTTGTGAATAATGAGGAGAGAAAACAAGGGAGGGGTTATGAAATCATTCCATCATTAAGAAAAGCTCTCAATCTTGTAGAAGTGAATTTAAATTTTTTTGAATATGAGCTCAAAAATCTAAGAAATCTAGGAAGATTCAAAAGTTCAAGAGCTACACATGCATCATCTCATGTAAATTTCAAGAAAACATAGCAAATAAATCCAAAAAATAGCAAATCATCATTTTTATATAAGTTTTCTCCCCTTTTTGTAAACAAGAAGGTAGAAACAAGGAGGGGGATTTGAAAAGTATCATCCCAAGAATAGATATTAAGTTTTGAGATCCAAATTAGGAATTTTTCATGCAATTTTATATATTTCAAACAAATGTATAAATCAAGCATTCATGCAATTTGATTTAAAATAGTAAATCAAACAATTCATGCATTCTTATATTTTAGCATTCCTAGCTCTCTTCTAATAAAATCAAATTGCTCTTCATTTAATGGTTTAGTGAAAATATCCGCTAATTAATGTTTAGTATCAATAAATTCCAATAAAATGTCTTGACTATTCACATGATCCATAATAAAATGATGTCTAATGTTAATGTGCTAATTCTTGAGTGTTGAATAGGATTTTTGGTGAAGCATATGGCTCTTGTGTTGTCACATTTAATAGGAATATTTTTTAATTAAATTTCATAATCTTTTAATATGTTTTTCATCTAAATAACTTGGGCACAACATGCACTAGCTGCAATATATTCAGCTTCAACAGTAGATAAAGCAACCGAATTTTGTTTCTTGGAAGACCAAGAAACAAGTGCATTCCCTAAAAATTGACATGTCCCAGTAATACTTTTTTTATCTATCCTACATCCTCTAAAATCGACATCCGCATAAGCAAGTAAATCAAAGTTTTTATATTTTCGATACCATAATCCTAGTTTTGAGGTTCCTTTCAAGTATCTAAAGATTCGTTTAACTGCTTTAAAATGAGAGAGTTTAGGATTAGATTGAAACCTTACATACAATCCAACACTAAACATGATATCTAGTCTAGTAGCAGTCAAATATAATAAACTTCCTATCATTCCTCTATAAGCTTTTTGATCGAAGTTTTCTCTTTCACTATTTAAGTCCAACTTTGTAGATGTGCTCATGAGAGTGTTTAATGCTTTAGCATTTTTCATCCCAAAATGTTGTAGCAAGTTCAAGGTGTACTTAGTTTGATTAATAAAGATACCATTAGTTGTTTGATTTGTAAAATCCTAAGAAGAATGTTAACTCATCCATTAGGCTCATTTCAACTTCTTGGTTCATTTCTTTAGCAAAAGACTCACACAAAAATTTATTTATTGATCCAAAAATAATATCATCAATATAAATTTGAATAACAAGAAAATTATTTTTAAAATACTTAAAAAATAATATGGTATCAACCTTGCCTTTCAAAAAAAATATTTGAAATAAAGAAAGAACTAAGTCGTTCATACCAAGCTCGAGGGGCTTGTTTTAATCCATAAAGAACTTTAGAGAGTTTGAAAACATGATTAGGAAGAAGACTATTTTCAAAACTAGGGGGTTGTTAGATATACACTTCTTTGGAAATGAAACTATTCAGAAAAGCACTTTTAACATCCATTTGAAACAACTTAAAATTTTTAAAAGATACAAAGGCAAGGAGCATCCTTATGGCTTCAAGTCTAGCCACGGGAGCGAATGTTTCATCATAACCGATTCCTTCTTCTTGGTTGGAACCTTTGGCCACTAATCTAGCCTTGTTTCGAACCATGATACCATTTTCATCTTGCTTGTTTCTAGAGACCCATTTAGTACCAATCACTAAATGGTCTAGGAACAAGCTCCCATACCTCATTTCTCTCAAATTGATTAAGTTCTTCATGTATTGTATTAACCCAAGAATCTTCTTAAGGCCTCATCAATACACTTTAATTTAATTTGAGAAAGAAATACGACATTTGCATAAAAATTCTTAAAAAATGATCAAGTTTGAATTCTTTTTTATGTATCTCCTATTATAAGCTCCTTAGGATGATCATTCACATATTTCCATTCCTTGGGTAAGGATTTAGAAGTAGATTCATCTAAGTTACTTTTAGGAGTATTGTCATTTAAATTCAAAGTACCAAAATCAAATTCATCATTAAAATCAATTTTCTTAAATTTAAAAAACTCATTAAAAATAACATAAATATATTATTCAATTACTAAAATTCTTTTTATTGAAAACACGATAAACTTTTGAAATCAAGGAATAGCCAAGAAAAATACCTTCAACGAATTTTGCATTAGATTTTCCTAAGGTATTTTTTTATTTAAAATAAAATATTTGCAACCAAAAACTTAAAAATATGAAATGTTGGGGTTCTTACCATTCCATAATTCATATGGAGTTTTAGAAAGTAATGGTCTTACAAGAACCCTATTTGAAACAAAACACATCGTGTTAACGGCTTGGCCCAAAAATATTTATGTAGGCTATATTCATTTAATATGGATTTAGCCATTTCTTGTAAACTCCTATGTTTTGTTTCTACTACTTCATTTTGTTATGGATTTCTTAGAGTAGAGAAATTATGATTGTACCTATTTGATTCACAAAAATTTTAAAAATTATTATTTTGAAATTCACCACCATGATCACTATATTTAATGAAATTATAAATCCTTTTTTATTTTGAATAATTTTAAAAAAAAATTATAAAACATTTAAATGTATCATTTTTGTGTGCCAAGAAATAAGTCCAAGTAAATCTACTATAATCATCAATTATAACAAATGCACATTTGATTCCACCTAAACTTGTAATGTCAATTGATCCAAATAAATCCATATGGATCAATTGAAGTGGCCTAGAGGTGCTTATTTGAGTTTTTAGCTTGAATATACTCTTTATTTGTTTTCCTAATTGACAAGTATCACATACTTTATATTTGATAAATTTTAGGCTAGGTAATCCTCTAACTAAGTCTTTCGTTGAGATTTAGTTGAATAGTTTCATACTATCATGACTAAGTCTCCAATGCCAAATCCAAACATCATCATTTAAAGCCGAAAAGCATGTTTCATCACAAAAAATTTCAATGTCAATAGTATAAATATTTTTATTTCTTAAGGTAATCAAAGATTTGTTTTTGTGTGACAATTCAATTATGTATGCATTAGGTTAAAATTTAACCATATAACCTTTATCACATAATTGACTAATGCTAAGCAAATTATGTTTTAAGCCTTCAATTAACAACACATCTTCAATCAAAAGGTTTGATGTGTTACCTATAGTTCATTTCCCAATGAATTTTCCTTTGTTGTTGTCTCCGAAGGTAACAACTCCACTTAAGCTAGTGAGCTTAGAAAAATAAGTTAGATATCCAATCATGTGCCTTGAGCATCCACTATCAAGATACCATTTGGTGCTCCTAGCTTTAGTTTGGAGACAAACCTAAAAGAAGAATATTTTTGATTTATGTGCCTATTTTACATTGGGTCATTCATAAAGAACTTTATCATTCCTTTTTAATAATTATTGGTTATTTGTAGTTCTCTTGAAAACTCAAACTAATTGGTATGGACTACATTTTCTAAATAGATATTTATTTGCCTTATTTTCAAATTATTAGGATCAATTGGCACTAAGAGGAGGAGGAGGAGGGGGGGGGGGGGGGGGGAGGGGGGTGGTGTGAGTTAGTGTAAGTGTAAATTCTCGTTTTAATGAAAAACTTTTCACTTGAAACAATAACAATATAGAAAAATTCAAGGCTTTTCATTCAAGTAAAGCAATTCAATCTTATAGAGAAATGCTAAGCTTCTTGCTTAAAGATGGCTCAAGAAAGTACAAGCAAATCTGAATAACGAGATAAACAATGTCATAAGTGAAGTGCTTGATTTTGAAACCTTGCTTTCAAAACGTGAATAAAATCAAAAGCGTCAATAGAAAAGTAGTGAGCAAGATAAGCAAAGAGAACTCATAGTTTTATAGTGGTTCACCACCAACCGACCTACGTCTACTCCCGAGTCATCCTTGAGGCACATCGGTGTCCACTATCAATCTTCTTTGCGTAAAGACCAAACCCTTACAATCTTACAAGGGAGACAATATTACAACTCTTTGATCACTCCCTTACCCCTTTTCTTTTTCTTATAATTTACACAAGTTTTCACAGAATTTATCTCCCAAAAGTATTGTATGAAATACAAGAAAACTTCGAGTATCTATAACCCCAAATGGCTTCAGAATTTTGGAGCCAAAATTCAAACATACTCGGAAAAATCGGGTATGGGTGATTCACTCGTCGACGCCCATTGGTTAAACCACCGAAAGCACCATGATTCCAGGGTATGGGTGGTTCAGCCGTCGACCTGGGTGGTTTACCTGTCATCAGCCACCCGAAAACCTGGGCAGCGATGGTACAACCACCACTCATTGGTGGTTTGCCCACCAGAATCTTAAAAAAAGTGGTTCCCTTCACTTTTTGAATTCTGATTTGAACTTGATGTTGACCAATTCTTTGGTCAACTAATTGAGCTTAACCTAAGCTCAATTAAACCCCATAGTGGACCCGGTTGCCTCATTGAGTTGATTTGGATTTCTTCTAAATCCAACTCAATTAGGACTCAAACCCTAACTATGACTTAACGATTACAACCATAATGACCATCAAGCTTAAACAAGACCTAACTCCCATCAATCTGGCAACCTTTGGCATTCCCTGTGACGAGTCTCATGGTCTTCTTTCGACGATCTCCCAACGTGTTCCTAGCAATCTTTCCGATACTTGCTGTGAAGTCCTATCGAACTCCCAACAAGTTCCCACCGCATCATCCAAACCTTGGCCCGATGCCTAAGCTTGATCTTGAGTCCATATCTGATCTGTAACCCCTTTTCACTATCGTGGTTAAACCTACATGATGCTAACTACAACTTAATTAATTACAATCAACATGGCACAAATCCACTTCAAGACCTTCCTAACTCCCGGCAAACCTTTCGGCTACCCTCGACAATCTTTCGGCGAGTCTCAGTCTTCTTTCAGCAAACTACCTTGCGCTATCCTGGCAAGCTCCCAATGCCCTCGGCGAGATCCCGATGCACTCCAAGCGAGTTCCCAGCCGCATTGTCCAACCCCGACTCGATGTTTAGATTTTACTCTAGCCAAACCTCTGATTGTAATAATATCTCTATCATAGTTAATCCTACATCAATCAACTCTAACAATCTTATTAGATCAAGCACTCATCAATTGATTTATCATAAAAATCCGAGATTCAACAATCACCCCCTTTTTGATGATAACAATCAATTGATGATAAAAGTTAATCCTAACTCCCCCTAAATCCATTCTTCAATAAGAAAAACTTAAATTCAAGAGAACCACATACTCTTGAATTCAAGTATCATGAAATAAATCATATTCCAAGCAAATTTGAACAAAAAAATTCATCAAGTCATCGAATCATGAATTTCAAAAAGAATTATGCATAAATGTATATCATCAATATCATGTGTCATCAATGTATATTTCTCCCCCTTTGTCATCAACAAAAAGGTGAAATATAGGGCTAAGGATTTTAAGACACATGAAGTTTTGTTCCCCCTTTGTAAAATACCACATGAGTCATAAAGAATTTTCTTCCTCTTGTGAAAAAGAAGGAATAAAAATAAGGGAGGAGTTGTAAAACATCATTAAGTATAGCTCTCAATTTTGTAGAGGTGAATTGCGAAGATAAGCTCAAAGATCCAAGATATTCAAGAAGATTAAAAAAATTAGGAGCTACTCATGCATTTAAAATCATCTCATGTAATTTTAAGCAAGCGTAGCAAATAAATCCGTAAAGTAGCAAAACATCATGCAAATTTTCTCCCCTTTTTGTGAACAATAAGATAAAGAACATGGAGAAAGTTTTCAAAAATATTATTACAAAAAGCTTAATCTCATGAAATCTAGATTAACAATTTATATATTTTCATGATTTAACATTCTTAACTCTTAACCTCAATCTTGTAGATATAAGATTTTAAAAGAAAATTTTAAATATGAGCTCAACAAATCTTTCTCGTGTAAATTTCAAGAAAATGTAGCAAATAAATTTGAACAATAACAAATCATTATCTTCATATAGATTTTCTCCCCTTTTTCTAAACAAGAAGGTGGATTTAAGGAGGGAGAAGTGAAAAACATCATATCACAAAAACACTAAATTTTATAGATGTAAATTCTGAAATCCAAAAAAAAATCAAGTGCTACCCATGCAATTTAATTTATCTTATGTAAATTTCAAGCAAGGTAGCAAATCAAGCAAATCATGCATTTTGCATGCAAATTTTGATAAGAAGTGTAATTTATAAAGTCCAAGAAATCCAAAGGAAAATAGTAAATCAAGCTCAAATATTGAGTTATGCATTTCACATGTAATTAGAAAATTTAAAATTCTAAATTTTATTCTAAGCAAATTATTTCTCATTTAATGTTATCATATCCAATTTGCTTCTAATCATATCAATAATTTTGTCTCCCTTTTTTTTGTCATTTAAAAAAAAAGTATGATTGCATAATTTCTTTTTAACATCTATATTCAAATTACGCCCAAAAGTACAAGGATATCATGTCATAAAATTATAATTTTAAGTACCAAAAGATATTATTTAAATTAATAAATTTACCTCTCCTTATAGTTTGTGAATTTTAACATAAGTAACCAAGAAATCTTATGTATTCAAAATTTCAAGTAAAATAGAAATCCAATCATGCAAATCTCATATATTTAAAATTTCTAATTTTCCTTTTAGCAAATCGCTCGTCATCCAATGAATGTCTTTCATAATCAAAGTATTTAATTTCATTATTACAAAAGTATCACTTTTGTCTCTCCCTTAGTCATTGTCAAAGTAACAATTAAAATACAATAGTACCCAATTTTAAGATTATAACTTTGCAAAATGAGATATAGAAATATAGGATCTCAATTTACATATGTGATTTCAAATCATCAAGATCATTGTTTAGATTCATGTTACTTATGATTCATGTTACTTACTCAATTTACATCAATATAGGATCTTAATTTACTTATGATTCATTTATAAACTTATTCAAATGAACTTGATTATGTAAAGATTTCAAGTTTCATTTTCTAAACTTTGCCAAAATCATGATAATAATTTATTCAAGTTCAAATCATCAAATCATAAATCACTTTCAAAGTTCAAGAGATTCATAAAAAATAACATAATTGATTCATTAATCTCTTTTTAAAAAAATTATAAGATAGAGATTTTTTTTAAAGAAAATGTATTCCCTTTTTATTTCATACAAGCATGCCTTTGTCTTTTAAGCTAAATAAAAATATGTATTTTCATTTAAAACAAAATTTTTTTTATTATAACAAAGATCAATAAGCTATAAATCACAAAGATCGTCATGTATAATTTGAAAATATAAACTCATCACTATGCATCATTAAATCATCAAGGATGATTTTGTTGAACATAAAACATCTTCAATCAAAATTAAACCTACGTCAAATTTAACTTTTAAATGAGTCTAACTCTTTACACATAATGAAAGGAGTTGACAAACTCATTTTCAAATTTTTATTTGGTTCATATTCAAATTCAAAAGTAATCTATCATTTAATAATACACATTCAATCTCAACATATAATTTTTCAACTATTTAAATCAATCATTCAACAATGATATTTAATTTAGCCAAAAACACCATAATATTTAAATTATTCAATAATAGCCTTTGTATTTAAATCAATAAATATTCAAACCAATGATTTTGAACCTGTTTTTCAATCATCATCAAAATCTTATTTTCATAAATTTTAATATGAATAATTTTTTTATTAACAATAACTTGGGTTCTTTTAGTTCTAGTCTTAGCATGCTCTAGCTATGCATTATCAATTAAGGTTATGATAAGATAAACCCAAATGAGTAAATCACTTTCAAGTGAAGTCTTCACAACAAGATATTTTTTAAATAAAATCCAATGATTTTTCTATGTTGAATGATTCTATCATGTTATCAAGAAAATTTTTATTTTAAAAAATAATTTTATATATGTTTTTAGGTTCAAAATTAACACAAATCATCAACACAAGTCAATACAATTATAGAAATCAATACAATAATCATCATCAAAATCTTCTTTTTATACATATGACTTTTATTTAACATAACTAAACTTTCTTTGTTCTAATTATAGCATGCAACGAAAGGGTTACACACAATCATAATGAAGATTCATTTTTGTTTTTAATAATTTATCTTGTTAGTATTTAGGCTAGTGAGCTTGAAAGAGTGTTAGCTCTCAAGTTATATATCTTGAGCATTTAAAGCATTATTCGGGGCTCCTAGTTTTAATTTAGAGACAAACCTATAAAAAACATATTTTGATTTAGGTACCCATTTTACATTGGGTCATTCATAAAGAACTTTATATTTCTTTTCTAATCATTTTTTGTTGTATGAAGTTTCCTTAGGAACCCAAACTAATTGGTCTGGATTGTATTTTTTAAATAGATATTCATTTGCCTTATGTCCTATTTTTTCACAAAAATTACATTTGATTTTTAGTGGCACATTTAAAGTAGGTCCTTTAATAAATATGATTGGCTTTTGTTGAATGTTACCAACAAAACCTATGTCATTTATTCTATTAATATGACCCTTATTGGTAAGGATCATATTTAAGGATTTGTTCCTAATTTTAAAATTTTCTAATGTTGTCTTAAGCATGATGTTCTCTTCTTTAACATTATCTAGATATCACATTTAGAACATGGGTTATGTGATACTAATTGATAGGGATAATAATGAGCCCCCCCACCCAAACTGGATGATGTGGCCTGGATTGACCCAACGTAGAGCAGGACTGGCTGATTAGGTGCGCGGTCCACCCTCTGACACACACGAGCGACACGTCACAACGAGGGGATGAGCCCAATGTGCAGCATCATCGGGTGTCGCGCAATCGCCACCAAATCTCAAAAAATCTAAAGAGATCGTATGATAGTAGGGCTGAAACGACATGCCACATGCTCGCTTGCCACATGGACGGTCGCCAACGGTGCTTGCAACATTAAAGACCCTAGCAGATGACACTGTATGGGGGCATGGGTAAGGTACAATTGGCCGTCGATGGACAGGTATAAAAGCCACCCCTAGGGGGCTCTCAGGGGTGGATCTCCACTCTCACAATACATACATAAGAAGCTCCACCGCCGAGAAGGCACTGGAGATTCCCCCATCCACAAGGCTAACTTAGCCATCGGAGGGACCTAGTTGGGAGGCCCTCCCCACCCCCCACCGCCCCCCCTCTCCCCCCCCCCCCCCCCCCCCCCCCCCCCCCCCCCGACAAATTTTTTTTCTTACAGGTACCCGACCACACAACAAGGAAAAGCCTCTGGATGACAATAACACCCTCGAGCACCAGAAGCCGCTGAGCTATTGCTCTTGCGCATGCGGGCCAAACCACGTTGTGATGATTCCTCGGACATAGCGGATCACCTAATAATATTTTGGCACTAGAAGGAGGGCCCGATTTCGCAAGAATGCCCAGCACCTGACAACCCCGAGGAAGATGTCCCTCCCTTGACGCAACCAACCTCGGGAGGAGCTCCACTCCCTCTGTTCGAAGATGGAAACCTGCCTTCCCATACCCTAGGGCGGTATTGGCGCCTATTCAATGACCCCGGACTAACTCCACCCCCACTTAATCCTGGGACCCCCGGTGGTGACTCTTGAGGCTTTTCAGGGGCTTACCAACCAGGTCCAGGCTATAGCTGGAATGCTTCAAGCAATTATCCCTTACATCCCACAGCTCGCCCAACAACCAAGCTCACAGCCCCAAGTAGCCTCCCTGCCCAGGCAGGGACAATGCTGTCACTAGAAGCACAGCCTCTGGCAACCTATCCTATCGACGATCTGCCTCGGTTCCCCCCGGAGTCTGACCAGGCCCCTTCGGGCGACGTAGCTAGGCGCCCGACATCTATACCCAGTGCATCAGTCCGTAGCTTGCCAGACCCCGACGCACTCTCTTTGGATTCCATTGATTTCCTGAGGGCGCAACTACATCTGATGAACCAAAGAATTGACCACGTCCACAAGACCATCAGGATGAAGGACAAGCGTGGCGAGAGCCCCCTTTGTGGCTCTCCCTTTATCCAAGAAATTTAAGATACACCCATCCCGTAGTACTTTCGCCTCCCGACGTTGGAAGCATATGATGATGGCTACGACTTAATGGAGCACGTAGTCGTGTTTCGGTGCAGATGGCTTTGTATGGCACATCAGACGCCATAATGTGCCGGGCTTTTTCGACAACTCTCCGTGGGATCGCTCGAGGGTGGTATGACCGGTTGCCGCTCACCTCCATCCACTCTTTTGATCAGCTCGTGAGAGAGTTCGAGGCCAACTTCCTTGCTAGCGTACAGTCGAAGCCGACTATCGCGTCCCTCCTTGGGATGAGGCAGAAGGAAGATGAGCACCTCAGCCTATACCTCACCCATTTTACAGAGGAGATTAGGGCCATTCCTGACACGCACCCGTCGTTGGTTATCCAGGCTTTCATGATCAGGATCAAGCCTTCCCGCCTCTTTTGGTCGCTCATGGAGCGACCCTTGATGATTGTTCCAGAAATGTTGCAAAGGCCCAACCAATATGTCATCGCCGAGGCTCTAATGGTAGAGAAGCATGAAGATCAGAAGCGTTCACCGGCTAAGCCCTTTCGGGGCCCACCTCCTGGGCTCCCAAGGAAGAGTACGGAGAGAGCCAAGCAGGCCGTTCATCGGTTGCCCAACATTCTACTCAACTCTACTCGGACTGAGATTTTCCTCCAGATCCGGGGGAAAGGACTCCTCAAAACCCCCAACCCGATGAGGACTCGAGCCAATGAATGGGACTGCGGATGCTACTGTCACTTCCACCATGACTATGGACACAACATCGAGGAGTGCTATGATTTAAAGAACCAGATTGAGGACCTCATATGTCGTGGCCACCTCGATCGGTACATAAGAAAGCCACGAGAGCTGTCCCTTCGCCCGAAAGGCCCCATGGAGAGACAAGTAGACGTCATAATAGGCAGCCCGACTGCGGGTGGCGACAGCTCCTCGGCAAGGAAAGCTTATGCCTACGTAGAAGTCCAGAAGAGACCCTGAGCATGGGGTGATCCTGGGATCACCTTTGAATCCGAGAGTGAGTACCCAGACCACGACGACGCCCTGGTGATCATGGCCTACATTGCGAATGCCCGCGTCAGGTGTCAGGCGCATCATGATAGATACAGGGATCTCCGCTGACATACTATACCTTGACGCTTTTCAAAAGCTTGGCATGACTAATCGAGATCTCATCCCCATGATTTCAACTTTGACAGGGTTTACCGGGGACGCGATAACTCCAGTGGGCGTCGCAACTCTCCCCATGACTCTCGACAACGAGCCAAGAACCAAGACCTTCATGGTTCCTTCTATGGTGGTCGAGCTCCCCTCGGTGTACAACGTGATCATCCGGTGCCAACTATCAACAAGCTAACGGCGGTCGTCTCCATATACTATCGCAGCATAAAGTTCCTGACCAGCACGAGGTTGGGGGAGGTCAGGAGCGACCCACGGGAGTCAAGGTGATGCTACCTAACTACAACAGCCATCACCAAAAGAGGCAAGGCGACTTCGGTCCCCGACCCCCGAGAACTTTTCAAGCTAGACACTCGACCCAAACCCACTGAATCGATATTGGAAGTACCCTTGGAAAAGGACCGTCCAGAGAAGACGGTCCGGGTTGGGTCGGCTCTACCCAAGGACCAACATATCCAGCTTATAAACTTCCTCGGGCGCCACGTGGATGTCTTCGCTTGGTCACCAAGTGACATGCCAAGCATACACCCGAAAATTGCCCAACATCGATTGAGCACCGCCTCAGGGGCCTGCCCGGTGCAACAGAGGCCAAGAAAGTTCATCCCTGACTGACAGAAGGCCATTGAAGAAGAAGTTGATCGGCTACTAGAGGCTGGGTTCATAGCAGAAGTTAGATACCCGACTTGGTTATCTAATGTAGTCCTCATGAAAAAAACTAATGGAAAGTGGTGCATATGTGTTGATTACACCTATCTCAATTGAGCTTGCCCGAAGGTCTGCTACCCACTACCGAGGATTGATCAACTGGTAGACTCGACCTCCAGATACGAACTTCTTTACTTCATGGATGCGTTCTCGGGGTATAACCAAATCCAAATGGCCCCTCAGGATTGGGAGAAGATGGCCTTTATCACACATCAAGGGACCTACTTATAAAGCGATGCCGTTTGGACTAAAGAACATTGGAGCCATCTACTAGAGAATGGTCAATCTGATAGGACTCCAACAGGGTTGAGTCCTAATCATTTCAGTAGAAGTCAATAAAAACTCTGGTAGATTGTAATAAGGCCTCTCCTATCTTATAAAGGAGTATGACCAGGGTTTGGATTAGCCCTTAGGGTTTAGTAGTCGCCGCCCCCCTTACTGGGCAAGTCAGCCAGGGTTTCCCCCTGCTTAGGTCGGCTATAGAGCCAACCTAGTCGCCCATTGTTCCTATTAAGGCAGGATGGCTATAGGAGGGGCAAAAGGGTAATTCCACTTAGACAAGTGCCCCCTTAGGCTAGGACTTTGATCCATATTTAAGATGTAGCTGCCCCCCTCTTTTAATCAAGCAATTGTCATCTTTAATTCAGCCTTTGTGCCGAGTCTAGGAGGGAGGAACCCCTATAGCGTTCCAAGGGTTGATGCCCCTCAGTGATCAAAATCTATAGGGCTCCTTCTAGGGTCTTATCATCTGGTATCAGAGTCACATTTCTGCTGCCCTGTAGCCATCTCAGCTGCCTCCACCTTCCCAAGCAATTCTCACAATTGCTACGACACGCACCTCCACCTTCCACCCCAGTAGCAGATCAAATCAGTCTGCCGCTGCCCCCTACGTTTGATCTGGAATTCTGATATATTTTTATAACCCACGCCTCTTCAATATTGCAAGATCCTTCATATTATACATGGGAGAAGTTTTTCAAAGTTTTCTTGCTGCAATTTTTTTACCGTCGCAAACGTTATCATCGTTGCGAAGGCGAAACGCTGCAGAAAGTTTTCAGCCTATTGATGCTACTTGAAACCAAACTTTTGTTCATCGTTTCTGACCGAAATTTTTACACAATTCTCAAGATCAAGTTGGCTTTAATCTGAAATTGATTTCACAAAAAAAATCCTTCTGGAACCGGTTTTCTTGTATGATCTTTCACCATCATGCAGTTCTGGAATTTTACGATGAAGGAATCAGCCTGGCATCTTTTGCCCTATTTTCCTACCGTTATGCTGCCAAGATTTCATCAAAATTCCTACTGGTATTGACAAATCTAAACCAAGGGTTTCTGTAAAATTTTCTTAAACTTTCCCCTTGAATTTACGTTGAGAAATCATCGTTTCTCCAATGCAAAAACCGGTTCAGCAGGACAGCACATCGCAACACTTCTTTTCACCGAATTCTATCAGATTTGAGTGCTATTTTTCGTGGGATTTTGGACTCTCCTTTCCTCATCACCAGACCCTACCATCCTTACCAAAAACCCTTCAAAACCCTACCCTAAACTGAAACCAAACAGCCACCCAAATCAGCCCTAACCGCAGCCTATTTCCTTATCGATCCACTTACCTTTTTAGCCAACTTTCCTTATCGAGACACTTACCTTTGCTGCCATCTATCCCAGATCTAAAACCTATTTTCCTAACCTTCATCTACTGCTATCATAGCCCTAAAATCATACCAATTTGCAGCCTAAACTCCAGAAAACCGCAGCCCCAAATCTGCCCTAAACCGCAGCCTACTTCCACCCAAATCGATCCACCTTCCAACTGGCCATCCCTTCTCCAAAATTCCCATGCCACTAACCCGACAATAGAAAAAAGATCTCAATATTATAGATCTTGAGGCGTATACTATGGCATCGGAGGAGGCTATCGGTGCAAAGCTTGAAGCCTTTGAAAACTGCATGGAAGAGAAGATGCGATCCTTATTCGTCGAATTCAGCATAGGCCGACCATCAAGCCCGAGGAAGTCACACCATGTAGAGACTTCAGATCGGCGAGATGATCCTCAAGAGCATGGACACATCACCTCTGATCCCAACAATCCATGCATGAAGGTTGACTTCCCAAGATGGGAAGAAGGAGACCCGATTAGATGGATATCGCGCGTGGAGCGCTATTTTCGGTTCTACCGAACCGCCGATGCTACATGGGTGGAGATCGCTGCCATACACCTCGAGGGAGATGCTATTCAGTAGTTCAATTGGTTTGAATACACCCATGGAGGGCTCTCTTGGCAGTGGTTCAAGGAAGGGCTTTTAAACCGCTTCAGTCCGACCGATTTCGACAACATCAACGGACAATTGGCAAAGATTCGTCAAACTTCTACAATACAAGATTACCAAACAAGGTTTGAGCATTTGTCTAACAAAACTGAAGATTGGTCTGAGAAACAACTTTAAGGTACTTTCATTGAGGGCCTAAAGCCGGAAATCCGAGGAGAAGTCAAAGCACGGCAACCATACACCCTTATAGCGGCAATTTCCTTCGCACGTATCCAGGAAGAATGACTAAACCATGAGGCACAAAGGACAAGGGTCACTCCCTGACTAACCATGCTGAGGCCTACTACCCCCTCTGCTGCCATCTGAACCCCCACACCAAAAAAATTGACAAGAGACGAGCTTCACGAACGATCGGCCAAAGGATTGTGTTGGCATTGCGATGAACCGTGGAGCCGTGAACATCGCTGCAAGAAGGGCCGGCTCCTCATGATTGAACCAGTGGAGGATGAGGACAATGAACCATCTGAAGAAGGCCTCGAACCCGCAGAGGAAGCCACTGAGGAAGAGCCCCAACCGACCGACTGTGTAGTGCATGCGTTGGCTGGCTACTCGAATCCACAGATGGTGAAAGTTGGAGGACTTCTAAAGCAGCAACCTATCACCGTTCTCATTGACACATGTAGCACAAATAACTTCCTCAACAGTAAGATTGTTGCACATTTAGCACTTCAAATAGAAGGTTGCAAGAAGTTTGACGTAAAGGTCACCGACAGCCGAATCCTCAATTGCGACCAACGATGCTCGTGGGTGAAGCTACTCCTCCAAGACCAAGAAGTGGTAGCCGATTTCTTCCTCCTACCCATCGATGATTATTAATCTGTGCTTGGGATCGAATGGCTCACAATGCTAGGTGATATCTCCTGGAATTTTTCTAAATTAATTATGAAATTCTATTGCAAAGGGAGATAGGTCACATTGGGAGGCAAGCGCGAGAGCCATATCTCCATCGTTTCGATGCAGCGGATGGAGAAAATTTTGCACAAAGGGCATGGGGGATTTTTGATGCATATCTAGCAGCCATCTAAGGGGGATAATATACAAATTTGAGATCCTAAGCTTGCCCTCTTACTAGATGAATTCACGGACATTTTCACGGAGCCGCGCAGGCTGCCCCCTAACCGGCAGCATGACCACCGTATTCCTATTCTGCTGGGTAAATCTCCAACAAATTTGCATCCATATCACTACCCTTACTTGAAAAAGGATGAGATCGAGAACATCGTCAAATAGATGCTTGACACCGGGGTAATTCGACCGAGTTGCAGCCCTTATTCTTCACCGTTGTTGCTAGTGCGCAAGAAGGACGGTACATGGTGGATGTGCATTGATTATCGGGCCTTGAACGCTATCACCGTGAAGGATAAATATCCTATACCCATCGTAGATGAGCTCTTGGATGAATTAAAAGGAGCCCGAGTCTTCACTAAACTGGATCTCCGTTCCGGTTATCACCAGATTCGGGTATGCACTGAAGATATGCCGAAAACTGTATTCCACACGCATAACGGCCACTACGAGTTTCTGGTATGACATCTTCTGAATGCTCCTTCTACTTTCCAAAGCTTGATGAATGACATCTTCTGAAGTTTTCTACATAAGTTCGTATTAGTGTTCTTTGATGATATCCTCATTTATAGCCCTACATTTGATATACATTTTCAGCACTTATGAACTGTTCTAACAATTCTCCGGGAGAATACTCTTTATGTGAAATAGTCAAAGTGCAGTTTCTTACAACGTAAAGTGGAGTATCTTGGGCACATTATATCAGAGGACAGAGTGGCGGTAGACCTGACGAAGATCGAGGCAATGCAAGGCTGGCCGAAACCTACAAACGTAAAATCGCTACGTGGCTTCCTTGGACTCATAGGCTACTACCGGAAATTCGTGAAAGATTATGGCAAGATCAGTGCCCCACTCACATCCTTACTAAAGAAAGACCCCTTCTTATGGTCGGAACAAGCTTCTACAGCCTTTGAATGACTTAAGGCTGCCATGACGACGACGTCGGTCCTAGCGTTGCCTGATTTCAACTGCACCTTCGACGATGCCGGAGTTGGGATTGGAGCTGTTCTAATGCAAGATGGCCGACCACTCGCCTACATAAGCAAGGCTTTGTCTACCTCACACTTGAAAATGTCGATATATGATAAAGAAATATTTATCATTGTACACGCCATCACAAAGTGGGGACCCTACCTGATCGGTCGGTGCTTCCTGATTAAGAGTGACCACTGAAGTCTTAAGTATTTCTTGGAGCAGAAAATATCTTCCCCGGAGCAGCAATTTTGGGTAACTAAACTTCTCGGCTTTGATTATGAAATTACTTATCGAAAAGGAAAAGAAAATATTGTTGCAGATGCTCTATCTCGGCTCCCGGGGCAAGCCGAAATTTCAGCCATCTCCCTTCCCACCACCAACTTCCTCAAACACATTAGGGAGGAGTGGAAGAATGATCCAGAAATCCGAAGCATCATAGAAAAATTGGAGAAGGATCTGGACTCCATAGGGCACTACACGTGGGACTCGAAGGACTTACGTTATAAAGACCAAATTGTTTTTGTTCCTTCTTGTCCTCACAGTCAAGTTATTTTGCATGAAATGTACTCTTCACCTTCGGTAGGGCACTCTAGATTTCTGAGGACTTATAAAAGGGTGAAGCAAAACTTCTTCTAGAAGGGCATAAGAAAATTAATTTATGACTATGTATCCAAATGTGATGTATATCAGCGACATAAAGGTGAAACAATAGCAAGTCCCGATAAACTACAGCCACTACCTATACCAGATTCGACTTGGATGGACATCTCCATGGATTTCATCGAAGGACTGCTACTATCTCAAGGTAAAAGCACGATCTTTGTGGTGGTAGATCGCCTAACTAAGTATACTCATTTTTGTGCTGTGAGATATCCCTATACTACTACCACTATTGCCCAGATTTTTATGAAAATTATTATGAAATTTCATGGGATGCTAAGGTCGATAGTAAGCGACTGTGATAGGGTGTTTATAAGTAAATTTGGGACCGAGCTCTTCCATCTACAAGGCACCCAATTGAAGATGAGCACAACCTATCATCCCAAACAGACAGCCAAACAGAAGTGGTGAACAGATGCCTCGAGATTTACTTACTATGCTTCACCAGTGACCGACCCAAAGAGTGGGCAAGATGGCTTCCCTGGGCTGAATGGTGGTACAACACAACTTTTCATTCGTCGACTAAATGTACCCCTTACGAGGCACTGTATGGTCGATCGCCCCCTATAATTCCCAGATATGTACTTGGTTCAGCCAAAGTGGATTTGGTCGACCAAGACCTAATTAACAGGGATAAACTGCTACAGCTACTGAAGGAGAACTTAACTGTCGCTCAAGCCCACATGAAGCAACAAGCAGACAATCACCGGAGTGAGCAAGAATTTTCAATAGGAGATTGGGTTTACCCCCGCCTACAACCATACAAGCAGCTATCCATCAACACCAGAGCATCGATGAAACTATCTCCATGATTTTATGGACCATATCAGATTTTGAAACGCATTGGGGCCATGGGATACCGACTTAAACTTCCAGATGACGCCAAAATTCATCCTATCTTCCACGTATCCCTACTGAAACCGAAATTGAGTGAACATGAACTGGCTTAGACTCAGCTGTCGAGCACTACAATTGAAGGTGAAATCCAAGCCCAACCTAAAGCTATACTTGATCGAAGAATTATGATGTGCCGACGAAGCCCCTCCATCGAAGTACTTGTGAAGTGGAATAACTTACCATCTGATGACGCAACATGGGAGTCACACGAAGAGCTGAAGAGCCGGGTACCAGAGTTTATGGATCCTCAGCCATGAGGACAAGGCTGATTCTGAGAGGGCGAACTTGATAGGACTCCAACAGGGTTGAGTCCTAATCATTTCAACAGAAGCCAATAAAAACTCTACTAGATTGTAATAAGGCCTCTTCTATCTTATAAAGGAGTATGACCAAGGTTTGGATTAGCCCTTAGGGCTTAGTAGTCGCCGCCCCCCTTACTGGGCAAGTCGGCCAGGGTTTCCCCCTGCTTAGGTCGGCTATAGAGCCAACCTAGCTGCCCCTTGTTCCTATTAAGGCAGGATGGCTATAGGAGGGGCAAAAGGATAATTCCACTTAGATAAGTGCCCCCTTAGGCTAGGACTTTGATCCCTATTTAAGATGTAGCCGCTCCCCTCTTTAAATCAAGCAATTATCATCTTTAATTCAGCCTTTATGCCGAGTCTAGGAGGTAGGAACCCCTATAGCGTTCCAATGGTTGATCCCCCTCAGTGATCAAAATCTATAGGGCTCCTTCTGGGGTCTTATCATAATCAATTATTCAAGGATCAGCTAGGGCGAAATATGGAGGATTATGTAGATGACATGATCGTTAAAAGCAAACAAGCACAAACGCACCATGAGGACCTCGCTGAGACATTCTGAACCCTTAGGAAGTTCAGAATAAAGCTCAACCCTACCAAATGCATCTTTGGCGTGGCATTGGGAAAATTTCTTGGCTTCATCATTCACCAACGAGGGATAGATGTAAACTCAGAAAAGATAAGAGCCATCGCCGACATGAAGCCACTCCGGACCGTTAAGTAGGTTCAGCGCCTAGTAGGGAGGTTGGCAGTGATTGGGCGGTTTATATCTTGGGTTGGCGACCGAAGTTACCCCATTCTTCAGGCATTAAAATCGAATAAAAACTTCGGCTGGGGCCCCTAGTATGATCAAGCCTTCCAGGAGTTGAAGGCCCACCTCGCGACCTTACCTCAGATGTCCTTGGTCAACCTAGGCGACCAGCTCGAGCTATACCCCGCCACTTCGGAGTGGGCAGTCAGCTCGGTCCTGACAAGCTCGACGGGAACAACCAATGGCCTGTCTACTACTCCAGCCATGTCCTACAGGGTGCCGAGGAGTGAAACCCTCCGATAGAGAAGCTCACGCTCGCCCTGGTCCTCGTGGCTAGGAAGTTACGATCGTACTTCTAAGCCCACACCATCAAGGTAATCACTAATCAACCGCTGCATCAAATTTTCTCTAAATTCGATGTTGCAGGACAGATACTCAAGTGGTCACTAGAGCTAAGTGAGTTTGACCTGGAGTACACTCTGAGAAGGGCGATTAAAGCTCAAGCTATTGTCGACTTTTCCTCGGAGCTAACCACCCCTGAGCCTATCCCAAGGAGGCCTACTTGGACCCTCCACATTGATGGATCGGTGAATGCCTTTAGGGGAGGGGTTGGGATAGTCCTAAGAGATCCCAACGGATAGATTTGGGAGCACGCTGTGCACCTAGAATTCTCAACTACCAACAATGAAATGGAATATGAAGCGTTGTTGGTGGGATTGCGATTGACAACCGAGCTGTAAGTTGAGCACACGGAGGTGTTCACCGACTCCCAGCTGGTCGCTGGCCAAGTCGACGAGAGTTTCGAGGCTCGAGAACCAAACATGGCCCGCTATCTCATTGAGGCATGTCGACTGATAGGCATGACAAAGTATTTTAAAATTTCCCAGATCTCACGCCTCGAGAACTCTAGGGCCGACATTCTAGCCAGGTCAACCGCTGTCGACACTGTCGGTGTGTTGCCGGCCATCCCCAGCCTCCGCTGACAGACGATCGCCACTATCGAAACGACAACTACGGTCATCTGTCCCAACTGGAGGGAGGAAATTCTACACTACAAGAGGGATGCGACTCTCCTGACGGACAAAGCAGTCGCCCGTCGAGTCAAAAAAACTAAAGCATGGTATGACATCATCAATGGGCGCCTCTATAAAAGAGCTTTCAACCAACCCCTACTACGGTGCTTATCAGAATTCGAGGCCGATATGGTGCTCACCAAGTACCATGAGGGGATATGTGGCGAACATATCAGAGGGCGCACCCTAGCTTTCAAAATCCTTCGCCTCGGGTACTACTGGTCGACCATGCAGGCAGATGCAAAAACTTACGTCTAGAATGTGTGGAATGCCAAAAACATGCCCGTATTCCTCACCAACCGGTTTTGCCACTATCCCCGACCCATTGCGCTTGCCCTTTTATGCAATGGGGAATAGACCTTCTCGGCCCGTTCCAACAAGTTGCAGGGCAGCACATGTTCTTAATCGTCGGGGTAGACTATTTTACCAAATGGGTTGAGGCTGAGCCTTTAGCCTCAACCACCGAGAAGCAGATGAAGAACTTCGTCTGGAGGAACATCATGACAAGGTTCGGCATCCCGAAGATCATAGTCACAAATAATGAGACGCAGTTCAATAATCCTAAGTTTAAGGCTTTTTGCCAAAACTACCAAATTTAACCAAAGTTCAGTTCGTGGCCCACCCCCAGGCCAACGGATTGGCCGAAGTAACCAACAGAAGCATGACTAAGGAGGCAAATAGTGGGAGCTCTAACAGCCTCGGTCGAGGAGCTCCCAAGTGTCTTATGGGCTCTACAGACAACGACGAAGACCTCCCCGGGGGAATCGCCCTATAGTCTACCCTTTGGCACTAAGGTTGTTCTGCCGCCTGAAGTGGTCTTCCTGACCTTGAGGATCAAGAACTTTACCCTCGAAGTATTAGAAACAGGCCTTAGAGAGAACCTCGATATGCTCGAAGAGTGTTGAGCCGAGGCACACTTAAAAACCCTACACTACCAGAGGTCAATCTGATAGGATTCCAGTAGGGTTGAGTCCTAATCTCCCTAGAAGTAGTCAATAAAATCCCACCTAGCCACTTCTATCCTATAACGAAGTGTGGTTAGGGTTTAATAGCCACCGCCCCCTTTACTGGGCTGGTCGGCCAGGGTTTCCCCTGCTTAGGTCGGCTATAGAGCCAACCTAGCCGCCACCTATTCCCTCTAAGATAGGTAGGCTATAGAAGGGGCAAAAGGATAATTTTAGTTAGATAAGCACCCCATAAGGCTAGGTTTTGGAGCCCTATATAAGCATGTAGCCTCTACCTCTTTTTATCAATCAATTATCAATTTTATTTCAGCCTTGTGCCGAGTCTAGGAGGGAGGAACCCCTACAACGTTCCAAGGGTTGATCCTCCTCAAGGGTCAAAATCTATAGAGCTCCTTTTGGGGTTCTATCATATGGTATCAGAGCAGCAATCTTGTTGCCCCTGTAGCCATCTCAGCCGCCTCCATCTTCGCAAGCAATTCTCACAATTGGTGCGACACACGCCTCTACCTTCCACCCCAATCGCAGATCAAATCAATCTATCGCTTCCCCCTGTGTTTGATCTGGAGATCTGGTATATTTTTATCACCCACACCTCTTCAATACTACAAGATCCTTTACCTTACACATTGAAGAATTTCTCCAAATTTTATCGCTGCAAATTTCATTCATCGCAAACGTGAACGTTGTTGCGAAGTTGAAACGCTGTAGAAATTTTCAGCCGCCTATTTGCCTTTTGAACCGGGTTATTTCATCTCCTTTTTGGCCAAAATTTTCACACAATTCCATGGATCAACTCAGCTTTCATCTGAGATGAATTTTTGGAAAAAATTCCTTTTGGAACTAGTTTTATTGTGCCTTCTTTCATCATCATGTAGTATTGGAATTTTTACGATGAAGAATCTGCCCTCCGCATATTGGCATCTTAAAACCGAACTTTTGTTCATCCTTTTTGGCTGAAATTTTTACACAAATTCGTAGATCATCTTAGCTTTCATCTAAGACTAATCTCTGGAAAAAACTCCTTATGGATCTAGACTTATAGTGCTACAATCCTTCATCACGCAGTGTTAAAATTTTACGATGAGAATTATGTGATCTTGTTTGCAACAATTTTTCTACTATTATGCTGCAAAATTTTTCTTCATCCACATTAGTTCTACTATTACCATCTGAACCAAGATTCTGATATTGAAATTCTCCATATATTTCTTAGATTTTTGCTAGAATTAACATCGAGAAACCGTTGCTTCTTCGACGGGAATTCTGTTCGGCAGTACAACATATACCACACGATCTTTCATCAAAATTTTATCGGATCTCGCTGCTATCATTTCTAGATTTGAGACTCCCCCTCTCATCTCCAATTCTTACTATTGCTCCCCAAAAAACCCTGACAAAACCATAGCCAAACAGCCATCCTAGTCAGCCCTAACCATAGCCTACTTCCTTATCGATCCACTTACTTTTTCAGCCAACTTTCCTTACCGATACACCTACCTTTGCTGCCATCTATCCCAGATCTAAAATCTATTTCCCTAACCTTTATCTACTACTATCATAGCTCTAAAATCACACTAATTTGCAGCCTAAACTCCATAAAACCCCAGCCCCAAATCGCACCAAAAACAGCCACAAAACGCACCCAAAAATCGAAGCCTTCATTCTACCAACCTTTCAGCCGCCCAATCTCCCTTATCCCTTCAACCGCAACATGCATCTTTCACTGCCCAATGCTGCCAACAGTGACCTCTTGCTGTCATCCTCCTTGATCGCAGCCAACAGTGATCCTTGCGGTAAAAAGCTACGAGCAACAATCTTTCGCTGCAATATGTTTACATCGCAGCCCGCAACAATTGTTCATTGCCAACTATCTTGATCATGGCCAACAATAAATTGAATACAACAGTAGCCATCTCTCGCTCCATATAGCTGCTGCCCTCCTCTACAACAACCGTGTACATCGCTGCCCCGTCTTCCTCCTATTGCAGCTGCACCCTTACTGCAACCGATGCCACCTGCAGCCACGAAGTCGCATTACAGCCGCAACCGACATTGCTGCTGCCCTCTTCTTCCTCCACCATCGCTACTGCCTTCCGACTCAAATCTCTTGGCTACCATCTTCTAACAAATATCAGCCACCTAAAAAATTGTAGCCTCGATGACATTGCAGCGTCAATATTGCAACATCACCAAAGGACTGCAGCCGACGTTACTGCTGCATTTTCTTCCTCCACCATTGCTGCTACCCTTGGCTACCATCCTCCACTTGGAGACTTCACCACCGTAGCCTCGACATCGTTGCCATTGCTACCTTCAACCTGAAGATTGTAGCTACACTCTTTAATCGATTTGATTTGATAGGTTGGAGATCCTTACATCATGATATCGGTGGGCTTATTCGAAGCCAAATTGGAGGCTCTTGAGGCATGTATGGATGTTAAATTATGTGCTTTCTTTGAGGAGTTTAGATTGGGTCGATCACCGAGCCCAATAAAATCACAACGCGGTGTAAATTTGGATTGTAAAAAGAACTTTAGCGAAGAATTAGCAATGATCCGTCAAACCTCCACCATCCAAGAGTACCAAACTAGGTTTGAAAGGTTATCTAATCAAACTTATGACTGGTCTGAAAAATAGATATTGAGGACTTTTATTGAGGGCTTAAAGCCGGAGATTCAAGAAGAAGTTAAAGCGTGACAGCCGTACACACTTAAGGCAGTCGTCTCCTTTGCACGACATCAAGAGGAGCGATGAAGCTCGGAAGACTATAATTGCTCCCCGACCAGTGGCATCAAAGCTTTCACCTCCTCCTACTATTAGCCGACCCCCTCAGCCACATAAATTAACAAGAGAAGACCTTCATGACAGATCAAT
Organism: Ensete ventricosum; assembly: GCA_029747655.1. NCBI lineage: Eukaryota > Viridiplantae > Streptophyta > Magnoliopsida > Zingiberales > Musaceae > Ensete > Ensete ventricosum. The sequence continues at coordinate 35,837,437 of JAQQAF010000004.1, read as the reverse complement.
AAAGGGCCTATGTGGGTGTTGTGATAAACTATTGAGCCTAGAACACAAATGTAAAAAGGAGACACCGCTGATGATTGCACCCACTAAAGAACTCAAACTTGAAGATATGACTCTTGAGCCTAAGGAGAAGGATACACCACAATCGGCCACCCGTACGGTACCTACCTTAGCCGGCTACACCAACCTGCAAAAATTGAAGATCGAAGGGTTTCTCGAGCAATAGTCCATCATCATCCTCATCGACGCTGGAAGCACACACAACTTTATGAGCAGTAAAGTTGCTGCCCACTTAATGCTCCAAAAAGAAGATTACAACAGGTTCGAAGCCAAGGTAGCTAACGGCCAAATTCTAAAGTGCAACTAGAAGTGTCCACGAGTAAAACTGATCCTACAGGAGCAAGACGTAGTTGCTGATTTTTTCCTCCTCCCTCTTGATATAGTGCTTGGCATTGATTAATTGTCCATGATTGGAGATATTTTCTAGAATTTTTCAAAGCTAATCATAAAATTTTTCAGAAAAAAAAAGCAGGTGATTCTATGAGGGAGCCCAGTGACTACAACCACAACATAACACTTGGAGGGGCTACCAAAAGAAAAATCCAGTGGTTTCCCAATTCAAATTCAAGGGTTTCATGAGATTGAAGATAAGAACCCTCTCCCACAGCTTGCTAAAATTTTGGGCGTCTCCACCAAACCGAGCCGATTACCTCCTCCGAAGCCGTCCGACCCCCCTATGCTGAACAGGCCGAAACTTCTACTAGTTGTTGCTCGGCCAGATTGCTTCCTACAACCTCAGAAGGTTGAAGATAAAAGGGTTGTCTAAGAGATGATAGAGACACATCCCTACATCCTTTTCCCCGGAGATAAGCTACTTCTAAAGTGTTACATCCAATTGAACTCACCATGGTTGCTGATCTCAGGTGACTTCCACAACTTTCCCCAGGATTGGACCATGATGCTTAAAGACTTCCTTGATGATGACCTCTGATCTACGGCCCAAGACCGTGATAAAATTGAGCCCCTCTAGTGATGAAATCAGAAAAGGGGAAGGATCATTCACAGGACTCATCGAAGTATGAACATCATCCCTCTCATTATAAAGAAAGATGCACCACCTTGGCCGAGTGGAACTATAGCCCTCACGACCACGATGTCATCCACACCAAATCGTGGCCATATGTTTATTATTGGAGCAGACACATCCAAAGTGGGGGTCAACACCATCCTCATGCAAGATGGTCAACAACACAAAGAAGTAAAAATGGGTCCCGAAAAATCACCACTCCTACCCATCTCAGACTCAGATCAGGCTCACACCACTATAGATTTTATCAGAGGACAGCCCTCACTCCAAAAGAAGGCATGACTACTATTACAGAGCAATCACGTGACAACCCATACAAGGAAGAAACTTCCTCCTGACAAATGCCGGAGTAGAAGAAAGTTTCCTGAGAAAGATCAACCTCATTTCGTCTTCAACTCCACCAACACGAAATTCAAGCCTCAAGAAAGTGGTCTCCCTATTTCTTTAGGCCTTGCAAAATTGGAGATCACATTGGGGCTCTAACATGGAGGTCAGATCCGTGTACCAGATTAAAATTACAGTTAATCCTCCAAGTATCCCACCTCAAATGGAAATTTAAAGATGACAACTCAGCTCAAATTCTTCCAACTGACACCCAAGCTGATGAGGAGCTGAAGACCTGGTTCCCAGAGTTCATGGACCCTCAGCCTTGAGAACAAGGCTGATTTTAAGAGGGTGGGTTTGACAGGACTCCAGAAGGGTTGAGTCCAAATCTCCCTAGAAGTAGTCAATAAAACCCTGTGAGATTGTAATAAAACTCTATCTAGCTACTTCTATCTTATAAAGAAGTATGGTTAGGGTTTAGATTGGGGCCTTAGGGTTTAGTAGCCGCCGCCCCCTTTACTGGGCTGGTCGGCCATGGTTTCCCCTGCTTAGGTTGGCTATAGAGCCAACCTAGCCGCCACTTGTTCCCTCTAAGGCAGGTAGGCTATAGAAGAGGCAAAATGATAATTTTAGTTAGGTAAGCATCCCCTAGGGCTTGGAGCCATATATAAGCATGTAGCCTCCAACTCTTTTTATCAAGCAATTATCAATTTTATTTCAGTCTTGTGCCGAGTCTAGGAGGGAGGAACCCCTACAACATTCCAAGGATTGATCCCCCTCAAGGGTCAAAATCTATAGAGCTCCTTCTGGGGTTCTATCACAGTCGCCCCACTCTACAATCGAAGGATCCGACCCCGACCAATCGGCACGGGAGACCTAGTCCTCAGGAAGGCTGAGGTCAGTGATCCTAGGCACTCCCGTAGAAAACTCGTCCCAAAATGGGAGGGTCCGTATCGCATCACCCAAGTCGTCCGAGACGGGACCTACCCTCTGGCGACAATGGAGGGGAAGACTCTCCCTCGGACTTGGCATGTGTCAAATTTAAAAAAATTCTACGTCTAGAATGATAGAATAAAGATTCAATGTCTGAGGCAGTTCATATAAAGCAAACATTCAAATAGGAGGCAATTTCATTCAATGAGGAAAAGATTACAAAGCCGACTTGGCAACAAATACGAAATATGGCTTCAGCACTCGACATACAAAACAAAGATTATTATAAGGCCAACTACTTCTCCGAGGGGGTGCTATCGTCAAAGGGTTAGTTGAGGTCCATCTCCACATTGGCGTCATCGAGACACTCGGCGAAGGGGTCCTGCTCGATCATTATCTCGGGATGCTTCCCTCGAAGCCGTTCAAGCATCACCCGGTACCCGATTTACTCAGAGCTGATCCTCCCCATCTTCTCGAGGCCCAATTCGAACCCTCGAGACGCCTTATTGGCGGCCACCGCCCTCAGTCCCTGATAAGACCCCAGAAGGAGCCCTATAGATTTTGATCCTTGAGGTGGATCAACCCTTGGAACGCTGTAGGGGTTCCTCCCTCCTAGATTCGACACAAGACTGAAATAAAATTGATAATTGCTTGCCTCAAGAGAGGGGGCGGCTACATCATTATATAGGGATCAAAACCTTAGCCTAAGGGGGTGCTTGCCTAAGTAAAATTACCCCTTTGTCCCTCCTATAGCTAACTTGCCTTAATAGGAACAGGGGCGACTAGGTTGGCTCTATAGCCGACCTTAGCAGGGGAAAACTTTGGCCAACCAACCTAGTAAGGGGGCGACGACCATTAAGCCCTAAGGGACAATCTAAACCCTAGCCATACTCCTTTATAAGATAGGAGTAGCATTATTACAATCTAGCAGAGTTTTATTGACTACTTCTAGAGAGATTAGTTCTCAACCCTGCTGGAGTCCTATCAAACCCGCCCTCTTAAAATCAGCCTTGTCCTCAAGCCCGCGTGGCTCCAAGAAAACATCCATGAATTTGTTCAGGCAAAGGGCAAGCTTAGGATCTGAGTTTTGTACGTTCTCCCCCATAGATGGCTACTGAATATGCATCAAGAATCCACCATGTGCTTTGTGTAAAACTTTCTCCATTTGTTGCGACGAAATGGTGGAAATTTGGCTCCCGCGCTTGCCTCATAACGTGACTTGTCTCCCTTTGCAATAAAATTTCATAATTAATTTAGAAAAATTCCAGGAGATATCACATAGTGTTATGAGCCATTCGATCCCGAGTATGGCTTCATAATCATCGATGGGTAGGAGGAAGAAATCTGCCACCACTTCTTGGTTTTGGAGGAGTAGTTTCACCCGCGGGCACCGTTGGTCGCAATTAAAGATTCGGTCGTCGGCGACCTTTACGTCAAACTTGTTGCAACCTTCAATTTGAAGCACCAAACATGCAGCAACCTTACTGTTGAGGAAGTTATTGGTGCTGCCCGTGTCGATGAGAACGGTGATGAGTTGTTATTTTATAAGTCCTCCAACTTTCATCATCTGCAGGTTGGAATAGCCAGCCAATGCGTGCACTACGTAGTTGGCTGGTTGGGACTTTTCCTCCATGGATTCTTCTTTAGGTTCAAGGGCTTCTTCAGATGTTTCATTGTCCTCATCCTCCGCTGATTCAATGATGAGTAATTGGCCCTTTTTGCAGTGATGTTCGCGGCTCCACGGTTCGTTGCAATGCCAACACAACTCCTCGGCTGATCGTTCGCGAAGCTCATCTCTTGTCAACTTTTCTGGTGCAGGGGCTTGGATGGCAGTAGAGGGGGTAGTAGGCCCCAGCATGGCTGGTCGGGGAGCGACCCTTGTCCTTCGTATCTCATGGTTCAATTATTCTTCTTGGATACGTGCGAAGGAAATCGTCGCCATAAGAGTATACGGTTGTCGCGCCTTTACTTCTCCTCGGATCTCTGGCTTTAGGCCCTTAATAAAAGTACCTAAAAGTTATTTCTCGGACCAATTTTCTATTTGGTTAGATAAATGCTCAAACCTTGTTTGGTATTCTAGTATTGTAGAGGTTTGACGAATCTTTGCCAATTGTCCGTCGATGTTGTGGAAATCGGTTGGTCTGAAGCGGTCTAGTGGTCCTTCCTTGAATCGCTGCAAAGAGAGTCCTTCATGGGTGTGCTTAAACCAATTAAACCAATGAATAGCATCTCCCTCGAGGTGGATGGCAGCAATCTCCACCCGTGTGGCGTCGACGGTTCGATAGAACCAAAAATAGCGCTCCGCGCGCGAGATCCACCTGATCGGGTCTCCTTCTTCCCATTTAGGGAAGTCAAACTTCATGCATGGATTATTGATCAGAGGTGATGTGGCCATGTTCTTGAGGATCATCTCGCCGATCTGAAGTTTCTTTGTGTTGTGATTTCCTCGGGTTCGATAGTCGGCAAATGCTGAATTTGGCGAAAAGGGATCACATCTTCTCTTCCATGCGGTTTCCAAAGGCTTCAAGCTTTGCATCGATAGCCTCCTCTGATGCTATAGTATATGCCTCTAGATCCATAATATTGAGATCCTTTTTCTATTGTCGGGTTAGTGGCATGAGAATTTTGGAGAAGGGGGTGGCCGGTTGGAAGGTGAATCGGTTTGGATGGAAGTAGGCTGCGGTTTAGGACAGATTTGGGGCTACGGTTTTGTAGAGTTTAGTCTACGAATTGGTGTGGCTTTAGGGCTGTGATAGTAGTAGATGAAGGTTAGGAAAATAGATTTTAGATCTGGGATAGATGGCAGCAAAGGTAGGTGTCTCGGTAAGCAAAGTTGACTAAAAAGGTAAGTGGATCGATAAGGAAGTAGGCTGATTTGGGTGGCTCTTTTGGGGCTGTTTGGATTCGGTTTAGGGTAATATTTGGAAAGTTTTTTGGTGAGGATGGTAGGGTTTGGAGATGAGGAAAAGAGAGTCTGAAATCCCACAAAAAATAGCACTCAAATCTGATAGAATTCGGTGAAAAGAAGTGTTGCAATGTGCTGTCCTGCTGAACCGATTTTACGTCGGAGAAACGATGACTTCTCGATGTAAATTTCAGAGAAAAGTTCAAAGAAACTATACAAAAACCCTTGGTTCTGATGTTGTTAATACCAGTAAAAAGTTTGATGAAATTTTGGTAGCATAACAGTAGGGAAATAGGGCAAAAGACGAAAGGCAGATCCTTTCATCATAAAATTCCAGAACTGCGTGATGGTCAAAGATTGCACAAAAAAACCATCTCCAGAAGGAGTTTTTTCATAAAATCAAATCCAGATGAAAGCCAACTTGATCTTGAGAATTGTGTAAAAATATCAGCTAAAAAGGATGAACAAAAGTTTAATTTCAAGAGGCCAATAGACGGAATGCAGATTCTACATTGTGAAATTTCAGTACTGTGCAATGAAGAATTGCAGTGCTATAAGTCCAGATCCAAAAGGAGTTTTCTCACAAGATTAGTCTTAGATGAAAGCTAAGACGATCTATGAAATTGTAAAAAGTTTTAGCCAAAAAGGATGAATACAAGTTTAGTTTCAAGAAGCAACAATCGGCTGAAAATTTCTGCAGCGTTTCGCCTTTGCAACGATGATAACGTTTGCGATGAACAAAATTTGCAGCAGATAAAATTTGGAAAAAATCTTCAACATGATAGTGAGGAATCTTGCAGTATTAAAGAGGCGTGGATGATAAAAATATACCAGAATTCCAGATCAAACGCAGGGGGTAGCGGCAGACTGATTTGATCTGCTGTTGGGGTGGAAGGTGGAGGCGCGTGTCGTAGCAATTGTGGGAATTGCTTGGTAAGGTGGTGGCAGCTGGAATGGCTACAGGGGTAGCAAGATCGCTGCTCTGATACCAGATGATAAGGCCCCAGAAGAAGTCCTATAGATTTTGATCATTGAGGGGGATCAACCCTTGGAACGCTGTAGGGGTTCCTCCCTCCTAGATTCGGCACAAGGCTGAAATAAAATTGATAATTGATTGCCTCAAGAGAGAGGGTGGCTATATCATTATATAGGGATCAAAACCCTAGCCTAAGGGGGTGCTTGCCTAAGTAAAATTATCCCTTTGCCCCTCCTATAACCAACCTGCCTTAATAGGAACAGGGGGCGACTAGGTTGGCTCCATAGCCGACCTATGCAGGGGGAAACTTTGGCCAACCAACCTAGTAAGGGGGCAATGACCATTAAGTCCTAAGGGCTAATCTAAACCCTATCCATACTCCTTTATAAGATAGGAGTGGCTTTATTACAATCTAGCAGGATTTTATTGACTACTTCTAGGGAGATTAGGACTCAACCCTGCTGGAGTCCTATCAGTCCCTCGACCTTCAGCTCAGCCTCAAGAAGTGCCGCCACCTTGGTCAATGACAGCACGTCCCCCTTGAGGCGGGCACGATCATTCCGAGCCCCATTCAAGCTAGAGCGCAAGACCCCGACCTCCTGCTCCAGCTCTCTCCATCGATTCTTGAGGGACTCTAGCTCCGCCTGCACCTTATTGACGTCCTCCTCCAGCTCTTTCGCACGGAGCTTAGCGGCTGCGACCAAGTCTTGGCTGGCACTATGCTTGAGTTCCTTGTTGGCAACCCGAAGCGCCAGAATTATCTCGTGTTGGCTCCGAACCAGTGACCCACATCATGGACCCGATTGATGAGGGCACGAACGAAGTCAAGCCCCTGCAAAGAAAAGGGAGCAAAGCTCAGAGGAGAAAAGAAGACGAATAGGATAAAAGAAAAGGGTTGCTTACCCAGACGGTCGATTTGCCATCCCTGTTCATGAGCTCCTTAAAGGAGCATTCGTACACTTGCTTCACCAGGACGGGGTGTAGAGCTCCCCGTAGATACTCCTCGGATAATGGACCCTCAGTCTACACCTAGCTAGATCCGGAGATGGCCGACCACCTTGGGACCAGAGAATCTTCACCCTCAGCGGCCTTCAACCGCATCATGATGGTGGCAAAGTACTTCTCTGACCCTGCACGGTCCTCCACCTTGCATAGCTCATAGAGGGTATATCCCCGTTCAGGGGCCTCCTTAATTTCCACCGGCTCCTTCCCCTTCTCAATGGGGACCCTGTTGGTGCTCCCCGAGGCGTTCGCGAGCTACTCGGAAGTCCCCCTCCTGCTGTGCTTCCTCAGATTCGACCCCTCGTCGACGCTAGCATGCTTCTCAACTGTGGAGCCAATGGCTACCACAAAAGCGGATGCACTAGTCGTCGATGGAACCGTCGATCCACTGCCCACCCTACAATCAGACTTCATCTTCATGAGGTTGAACATTTCTATACGACAAGGTACAATCAGAAAAAATACAACATGATAAGCAAATAGGAGAAACATACCCCCCTAGAAATGGAAAGGATCCCCCGGAGGATCTCGACCAGTTCAGTCTCATCGGCCGAAAGTGTCGGGACCAAGTTGTTCACCGTCCGAGAAGTCCACTCGGTCGGGAAGCTCCAACCCCGACGATAAGAAATGAAGAAAAAGCGTGACTTCCAACCCTTGTTGCTGGAAGGTGCACCACCCACTCAGAATCCAGTACGAGCGGTCAAATAATACCCGACGTGTCCGTGACTTATGCGAAAATAAGACATAAACAAATCTCGGGTCGCTACTATGCCCGACCCATAGCATTCCCAAAGGAAAGCCACAAGATAGTGCCATGAGTTGGGCGCCATCTGGGAAGGAGAAATTTGCCACCCTTCGAGGCATGCCTGATCATATGGTGCAACAAGAACCTTAGGCTCACCTCGAGGGCATCAATCGGTAGACTAAAACCACCCGGAAAGGCGTCATAAGGACGCTCCCTAGGCAGGGGCATATGAAGTTCATACTCTGGAGGAATAAAGTGGTTCTTCCTCACGTTTATCAACCAACGGGTTGTCATGACCGAATCTACATTAAAAAAGGACCGCATCGTCGCTAGGGCATCCGCAGCTCCAGGGTTGGCCGGAGCCGCACCCCTAGATGACAATACAACGGTGGTCAACCCAGAGTCCCTGGAGGGACGATCTAAAACCCTAGGCCTACTGGTCAAAATTACGACCAAATGAGACTCAGAATGAGAGGAGGTGGAGGACATCTGACCTACTCGAGAAATCGATGTGGGAGCAAAAGAAGGGGGGTTGAAGGTTGACACAGCTGGCACTGGAGATGACGGAGACAAGCAGCAGCCACAGAGAGAGAGAGTCGCAAGAGACTATAAAGAAATTGGAGGGATTAATACCTTTCCCTGGCACCGGTTGGCGCTTCACTTGCTCAAAGATCAGGATAGATAATTATGAAGCTTCGTGCTCCGCGCCCGATGAGATACTGCGCAGGACATGTGTCACTTGCCCAGGGGTTTGATGGGCAAATGAATCAGCATCAATTCCAAGGAAAATCTCCCCACTAGAAAATCGATTGCATAACACCCTCGACTGCCCGAGCATCTCCAAGCAAGCTCTCAACCTCGCCCAAGGGCTTTCAGTCTCGAACATCTGTTAGCGAGCTCTCAGCCTCGCCCAAGAGCTTTCAGTCCCGAGCATCTACAAGCGAGATCTCAGCCTCGCCCAAGGGCTTTCAGCCCCGAGCATCTATAAGGGAGCTCTCAGCCTCGCCCAAGGGCTTTCAGTCCCAAACATCTACAAGCGAACTATCATCCTCGCCTAAGGACTTTCAGTCCCAAGCATCTACAAGCGAGCTCTCAGCCTCACCCAAGGGCTTTCAGTCCCAAGCATCTCCGAGCGAGCTCTCAGCCTCGCCCAAGGGCTTTCAGCCCCGAGCATCTACAAGCAAGCTCTCAGCCTCGCCCAAGGGTTTTCAGTCTCGAACATCTACAAGCGAGCTCTCAGCCTCGCCTAAGGGCTTTCAATCCCGAGCATCTACAAGCGAGCTCTCAGCCTTGCCCAAGGGCTTTCAGTCTCGAGCATCTATAAGCGAGCTCTCAGCCTCACCCAAGGACTTTTAGTTCTGAGTAGCTTCAAGCGAGCTCTCAGCCTCGCCGGAGGGCTTTCAGTCCCGAGCATCTACAAGCAAGCTCTTAGCCTCATCCAAGGGCTTTCAGCCCCGAGCATATACAAGCGAGCTCTCAACCTCGCCCAAGGGCTTTTAGTTCCGAGCATCTGCAAGCGAGTTCTCAGCCTCGCCCAAGGGCTTTCAGTCCCAAGCATCTACAAGCGAGCTCTCAGCCTCGCCCAAGGGCTTTCAATCCCGAGCATCTACAAGCGAGCTCTCAGCCTCACCCAAAGGCTTTTAGTCCCGAGCATCTACAAGCGAGCTCTCAGCCTCACCCAAGGGCTTTTAGACCCGAGCATCTACAAGCGAGCTCTCAGCCTCGCCAAAGGGCTTTCAGTCCTAAGCATCTACAAGCGAGCTCTCAGCCTCGCCCAAGGGCTTTCAGTCCTGAGCATTTCCAAGTAAGCTCTTAGCCTCGCCTGAGGGCTCAAAGTCCCGAGCATTTCCAAGATAGCTGCCTAATAACCACGCTAACACCCAACCGACCGATAGCCAAAGCGACATAACCCTGTGCAGGCATGCAGATCACTCCCTTACTACAGCTCTGTACCCGAAGGAACCTTCGGGGAAGCCTCTGGGGGGAGCGCTAGGTGGGTGGGTGAGAGAATGATAGGGATAATAATGGGCCCCCCACCCAAACCGGATGACATGGCTTGGACTGACCCGACGTGGAGCAGGACCGGCTGACTAGGTGTGCGGTCCACCCTCCGACACACACGAGCAACGTGTCACAACGAGGGGATGAGCCCAATGTGCAGCATCATTGGGCGCTGTACAATCGCCACCAAATCTCAAAGAATTTGAAGAGATTGTACAGCAGCAGGGCTGAAACGACACGCCACACGCTCGCTTGTAGCATGGACGACCACCGACGGTGCCTGCAGCATTAAAGACCCTAGCGGAGGGCGCTGTAGGGGGGCATGAGTAAGGCACAATTGGTCGTCGATGGACAGGTATAAAAGCCACCCCTGGGGGGCTCTCAGGGGTGGATCTCCACTCTCATAATACATACATAAGAAGCTTCATCATCGCTAAGGCACCGGAGATACTCCAATCCACAAGGCTAACTTAGCCGCTGGAGGGACCTAATTGGGAGCCCCCCCCCCCCCCCCCAACGAAGGTCTTTCCTTGCAGGTACCCGACCACGCAACGAGGAAAAGCCTCTGGATGACCATAACACCCCCGAGCACCATAAGGCGCCTTGCATCATCCCTGGGCGCTTAGCCCAGCTGAGCTGCTCATTAGCGTGTAGGTCAGACCACGTTGTGTTGATTCCTCGAACATGAAGGATCACCCAGCAACACTAATGAATCATGCATTTTGACAAGTCTACTAACTAATAAATCATGATTATTCTTAAGCAACTTAAAAGATTTGCTTAGTTTTCTAAACTCATCAAACAAATTATGAAATATATTTAATAATTTTGAAAAAGAAATATTTAATGAATCACTAACCTAATTGTCGATGGCCATAAGTGCGAGATTCTCCACTTCTTGGTTATGCACTTCATCTTCAGAGCGCCTCGGCTTGCGTTCATAGTAAGAGGTTTTATCCGATTTTAGTTTATTTTTATGGTTTTTGTTCATTAATTTTTTCTGATTCATTTGTTAAGAGTTCAAGTTCAATGTCCTCATCACTCGAGGAGTCATATGGCATGCTCGGTTCAAATTCCTTCCTATTCTTTGGAAGGTGTTCTTCAAGTTCATTTTTGCAAGTCTTTTCATTTAATGATTCACTTGATTTAGTTGTGTTTTCATGTGTCATTTCTAATGTATGTCATATATCAAAAGCTGAATCACAATAGGAAACCCGATCAAATTAATTTTTATCAAGTGCATAGTATAAGGCATCTATAGCCTTTGCATTCAACAAAAATATTTGTTTTTCATAATCATTCTAATCATTTATTGGATTAGATGAATTATGAAACTTTTTTCAATAATACACCACAATCAAGATCTATTGAAGACAAGAAAATACGCATTCGAATTTTCCAAGATGTGTAGTCCATCCCATTGAACATAGGAGGACTTATGATGCATTGACATTCATTCATACCAAAGAAAGCCATTTACTCTAACGGATGTTTAGTCCAAAGAGTAAGACCATGCTTTGATACCAATTGTTAGGATTCTCGTTTTAACGAAATACTTTTCGCTTAAAGCAAGATAGAAAAATTCAAAGTTTTTCATTCAAGTAAAGCAATTCAATCTTATAGAGAAATGCTAAGCTTCTTGCTTAAAGATGACTCAAGAAAGAACAAGCAAATCCGAATACGAGATAGGCAATGTCATAAGTGAAGTGCTTGATTTCAAAACCTTGCTTTCAAAACGTAAATAAAATTAGAAGCGTCAATAGAAAAGTAGTGAGCAAGATAAGCAAAGAGAACTCATAGTTTTATAGTGGTTTGACACCAACTGGCCTACGTCCACTCCCGAGTCCTTCTCCTTGAGGCACACCGACGTCCACTACCGATCATCTTTAGGTGAAGACCAAACCCTTACAATCTTACAAGGGATACAAGATTACAACACTTTGATCGCTCCATTACTATTTTCTTTTTCTTACAATTCACACAAGTTTTTCATAGAATTTATCCTCCAAAAGTGTTGTATGGAATGTAAGAAAACTTGGGGTATTTATAGCCCCAAATGGCTTCAGAATTTTGGAGCCAAAATTCAAACATACCCGGAAAAACCGAGAACGGGCGGATCACCATTGGCGCCGTCGGTTAAATAGCCGAAAGCACCCTGATTCCAGGGTACAAGTGGTTCAGCCACCGACTTGGGCGGTTTACCCGCCATCAGTTGCCTGGAAACCTGGGCAGTGATGATACAACCATCACTCACTAGCGGTTTACATGCCGGAATCTCCGGAAAAATGGTCCCTCTATTTTTGAATTCCGACTTGAACCTAATATTGACCAATTCTTTGGTCAACTAATTGAGCTCAACCTGAGCTCAATCAAACCCCATAGTGGACTCGGTTGCCTCATTGAGTTGATTTAGATTTCTTCCAAATCTAACTCAATTAGGACTCAAACCCTAACTATGAATCAACAATTATAACCATAATGACCATGAAGCTTAAACAAGACTAACTCCAGCCAATACGGCAACCTCCTGCATTCCCTGCGACAAGTCTCATGGTCTTCCTCTAGTGATCTCCCGACTGTCATGGACAACAATGTAAACAAGGTGTTCGATGAAATGCTCATATTTGTCCGTGTCCTTTGGTTTGTGTAAATACCTTGTACAGCAAGTAGCGATCTTACAGTAGGCTTAGCAGCCCTAGTTTGGTTTGCTTTATGACCAATTTTGGCTTATAAATATGAGTGTCTTGTAAGCACTTGTGGGGACTTTGGTCTGTAATGGACCATTATCCTTTGTGTGTAACCTCTCTGAGTTTGTAATGTCCATGGGTGTAATTTATATCTGGCTTTATAAAGTGTTTGCTTGAGCAATTGCTTGTGGATCGATGGAATTGCTTATTCTGGCCTGTTTTATCTTTTGTAAGTCTAAGGGACCCTAGGAGATCTTGGGGAAAGCTGACCTTTGTGGACGGACACGCATGGGTGCCGCACGGCTTAGGTAAAATAAGCTAAGCGCGTGATAGTGTGATATCAGAGCGGGACAAGCATACGCAGAAACACTCGCCATACATAAGTGTTCATGGCCATCCTAAGGAGCAATAGGAACTCAGTGCCATGGAGCATCAGAACTTCCTCTTCAACATGGAAAGAATACGTCCATAGGCGGCTAAAATGTGCAACAAGTTTAGCACATTGCTAGACCCTAAAGGGTGCAATGGGAACTGTATTGGCAAAGGGTCGCAATCTAGCAAGTGCATTTACGGGGGCAGAACATGGCACAAGTTGTTCAGCAAGACGGAGTAGTCCAAAGGGGATGGTGGTCTCTGAAACTTCCAGTGGGAAGAATGTATAGAGGAAAGTTACTCCAACAGAACATATATCTAGGAGGGAAAAGTCCTAGTTCTCCAGAGGGAGAATCATATGCAACATATCGCACATATTGAGGAAGAGTTTCTCAAGGTAATATCTCCATAAAGCTCAACGGACCGAGCGAGTGACGAAGAGTCATCGCATGATCTCGAATGAGGTAATGCATTGGTGGATGCATTTTGAGATCAAGTGGGGGAGCAATCCAAGGCAACATCATATGAAGGCACACTTCGAGTCGATGTGGAAATCGAACTCAACGGAGGGCTGACCCGTGGAATGGTGGTCGCGAGGGCCACTATCAACTCAATGCAAATCGAGGAGCGGAGTGACTTGGGTGGAACTTGGTGAAGTATCCAAGCCACATAAAGAGAGTCGACATAGAAGATGGAAGATGGAGCGGAGGCACGGAGCTTTCCTTGGATAGAGGTCAAGGGCATGAACTCTTGTAGAGGCAAGAGTGGGATCATGTCGTTCCATAGGTTCTTCATTCTGATGGGGTGGACCTATCTTGCATGGTGCCAAAGATAAAGGGAGCTTTGAGGCACATACAAGTTACCTCAAAGATGCATTTGACGGAGTAACTAAGGTGATTCAACTTGTGGAGGCAAAGTTGGGGACTTCAGAAGCTACTAAGCAAGAGGACGCAGAGGTGGGTACTCTTGAAGAATCTGCCATAGTGTTACCATTCGAGTTGTCAGGAACAAGTAGTGCATAGTGGAGATTGTGCTGGTAGGGAATAGAGGCACAGAATCCAGACAATGGTGCACCAATTCTAGCGAAGTCAGGGGACTTCAGAAGCTACTAGGCGATGGACTGTCCTAGAGCTATGCTTCGTCCAGGTGTGACCCAAGAGTGGGTGGACGAAGGTGAATTGCCAAGGGAGCGAAAAAAAAAAAAGTCGGAGATGGCGGAGGCCCTACGATGTGTCGGCAGAGGCCACACATGGAGAAGTCGTAGTCCGAGTTCATCACACGAGAATCTGTATGCAATGGAGATGTCACCAGGAGGCGACATGGTGCAGCGGATCGTGGTGGAATAGTTTGTGGCAATACAACGCAGACGATCGTGTCCCGTGAGTGACAGGATCATGCGGAGGTATGATCAGGAGCTACTGGGAGCTCTACTTTGGTGTATGACACAATAAGAAGAAGGGCTATGGATTCAAGGAGTAAATGTCATGGTACCACAGAGGCGGGTCTTCGTGTGTGCGCATCGAAGCTTGCATCAGATGAAAGCCTTGGTCATCAGCATATGGGGGCTGTGTACCACCGAGGGAGAAGTCAGATTGTAAGTACCAGTGAGTCTCATGGAGGGGACTTGATTATACATAGGTATGATCTGAGCAGCAGGAGAGTTGGACTACTTCAGTGCTTACATTCGCTTGAGGGAGCCCAGCAAGTCAGAGAACAAGGCTGAGTAAGCAAACGTTGCTACCAAGGAAGCTAAGGAGAACAGAATAAACACGAGCCCTGCAACAAGATGGCGGAGGCCATGAATGAGAGTTATAGTCTGTCTTTCCATCGACCAAGGAGAACTGCTAGCAGGACACAGTAGTGTTGAAGTAGGTGGTCGACTGGGGCGAGGAAGCGATGACGAGTCCAGTGGGGCTCAACTACCCAAAAGTAAAGCGTCGGTTAGAAAGGAGGTGGACTCGGAGGAGCACCACAGTGCCGCAGAGGCGGATCTACCGATCACGAAGGAAGGGATGCATATGCAAGGCAACGGATAGTAGGGCTATAGGCTTGGCAGCACCATGGTACCATAGAGGCGAGACTTCCATGGAGTCATCGATCCCTTACTCTCATGGAGGGAGAGCATTGGTCGTAAAAGGGGCCGAGGAGGTGGAGAATGTAAAGACAAACTCCAAGTACCAAGACAGGGCGGAAGGGTAGAGGCCAAGAAACTTCATAAGACCGATGTTGATGGGCTTCTCATCAAGATAGCCAAAAGCGAGGGACTTCGGGTTGATGTAGGAGTGCTCGACCAAGGAACAAAGTAGGCAGTATGCGGTACTGTATCTTTTCTACACAAAAGAGTAGGCGGTAAAGGTGATGGAGAAGACGGTACAATCCCAGAGGCGACCAGATCTACCAAAGACTTACTCCAAGTTGGGGGATTCCAAGTTGGGGTAAACTTTTTGCTCTTTTCGGGCAAAACTTCTTGCATTCCAGAAGTTCAATGGTAGTGGGAAGGTGAATCACAGTAGCTAACTCAACGCAAGGAGTGCAAATACTTCTAGTGCTTTAGACGTGTGAGCAAAGAGCGGGCGAATGTTAGTAACCAGCTCAATACATGAAGTATAAACTCGAGGAGGCAGGCAAATCGAGTAACCTTTGTCTTCTCAACTCAAGAAAATGGGCGAAATTGAGTACCCCAATTCTCTTAACTCGAGGAGGTGAGCGAAGCCAAGTAACCTTGACTTCTCAACTACTAAAAGAATGGGTGAAGTCGAGTATCCCAGTTCTCATACCTATCCAGCAGAGGAGCTCTGCATAAGTTCAGTGACCCTTCAAAGAACACTTATGGAAGATAATAGTTGTCAAATCCTCACCATTGGTGATCATTACTACTGAGAGTAGATTGTTCGCTTTATTTCCCAATTGACCAATCGAAAGCGGGAGTGATGGAATATACTTGGAAGTGACAACTAAATGTGGAAGAAGGATCAATGGGCAAACATTATGGAGGAAGGACCTCAAAAAAATCTTAATGTCTGCTAGGCGATGCTCGTCAATGTTCTAACAAGCATCCACCCAGTTCAAACAACATGAGTATACTGCGATACTGGCATATAATATGGTAAGTCTTTTCCTTCATCAGAAGGATCCACGAGAACCAACAAGGATCAGCATAACTCAACCAACCCCACACCAGATTCAGTCATTGGTGAGTTGAAGCAGCATGGCGGATCAGAGTTTGACTACTTAACAACAGCGATGGAGAGCGGCTGGGAGCCAAAGGGGCATATTGCAGCCAAAGTAGAAGATTGGAGATTCAGCAAAATACAAGGAGATGCAGCGTCTACAGTGGCTTCGACGAGGACGTCAAAGGAATAAGTGGGGGAGAATGTCACAGACAATAATGTAAATAAGGTGTTTGATGAAATGCTCATGTTTGTTCGTGTCCTTCGATTTGTGTATATACCTTGTACAGCAAGTAGCAGGCTTGCAGTAGGCTTAGCAGCCCTAGTTTGGTTTGCTTTGTGGTTAATTTTGGCTTATAATATGAGTGTGTCTTGTAAGCACTTGTGGGAACTTCGGTCTGTAATGGACCATTATCCTTTGTGTGCAACCTCTCTAAGTTTGTAACGTCCATGGGTGTAATTTGTATTTGACTTTATAAAGTGTTTGCTTGAGCAGTTGCTTATGGATCCCGATGGAATTGCTTCTTCTGACCTATTTTCTCTTTTGTAAGTCTAAGGGACCTTAGGAGATCTCGGGGAAGGCTGACCTTTGCGGACGGACACGCATGGGTGCCGCACGGCTTAGGCAAATTCAGCTAAGCTCGTGACACGACGTGTTCCTAGTGATCTTCCGGATACCTTCGGCGAAGTCCTAGCAAACTCCCGGCGAGCTCCCACCACATCGTCCAAACCTTGGCCCAATGCCTAAGCTTGATCCTAGGTCCATGTCTGATCTATAACTCCTTTCCACCATCATGGTTAAACCTGCATGATGCTAACTATAACTTAATTAACTACAATCAACATGGCCATAAATCCACTTCAAGACCTTCCTAATCGGCAAGCCTTTCGACTACCCCCGATAATCTTTCAACGAGTCTTAGTCTTCTTCCCGCGAACTCACTTACGCTATCCTGGCAAGCTCCCGATACCCTCGGCGAGCTCCCGACGCACTCCAGGCGAGTTCCCAACTGCATCGTCCGAACCTTAGCCTGATGCTTGGACTTGACTCTGGCCAAACCTCTGATTGTAATAATCTCTCTATCATAGGTAATCCTACATCAATCAACTCTAATAAACTTGTTAGATCAAACACTCATCAATTGATTTCATTATCAAAATTTGATATTTAACACTAATTTTCCATAAAAATTATAAAATGGTTGGCTTTTGTTGAATATTACCAACAAAGCATATGTCATTTCTTCTATTAATATGACCCTTATTGGCAAGGATCATATTTAGGGATTTGTTCCCGATTTCAAAATTTTCTAATATTATCTTAAGCAAGATAATTTCTTCTTTAATATTATCTAGCATTTTACATTTAGAACAAGGGTTATGTGCTACTAATGAATCATGCATTTTATCAAATATATCAACTAACAAATCATATTCATTTTTAAGCAACTTATAAGATTTGTTAATTTTTCTAAATGTATCAAACAATTCATGAAACATATTTAATAACTCGAAAAAAGGAATGCTTAATGAATCACTAACCTCATCTTGTATCGCCATTAGAGCATAGTTAGCAATTTCTTCTTTCTATTGATCTTCTTCGTCCGATGAGTTTGAGTCATCCCAAGTTGCCGAAAGTACTTTCTTTTTGTGTGGAGCCTTCTTCTTCAATTGAGGACATTTATTTTTGAATAAGCCTCGATTTTTTGATTTCATAGCATATGATATTGTCCTTCTTTGGTTCATTTTTATTTTTATAGTTTTTATTCTTTTTCATAAATTTTTTAAACTTTATATACAATAGTGCAATATTATGGTCCTCATCACTCGAGGTTTCATGCGAGGAGTCATTTGTCATTCGAAGTGCTACATCCTTCTTGTTCTTTTGAAGGGGTTCATTAAACTCTTCATGAGCTTTACAATTTAGTTCATAAGTCATTAAAGATCCAATGAGTTCTTCAATAGGCAAGTTATTTAAATCTCTAGCCTCTTGTATAGTTGTTACTTGAGGATCCCAACTCTTAGGAAGAGATCTTAAAAGTTTACTAACAAGTTGAAAATTAGAAAATTATTTTCCAAGAGCTTTAAGTCCATTGACGACATCCGTGAAACGAGTGTACATGTCTCCAATAGACTCACTTGGTTTCATTCTAAACAACTCATAACTATGAACTAAAATGTTAATATTAGATTCTTTAACTCTACTAGTACCTTCGTGTGTGATTTCTAGTGTATGCCAAATATCATAAGCAGATTCCCAAATGGAAACACGATTAAATTCATTTTTTTCAAGAGCACAAAATAAGGCATTCATAGCCTTTGCATTTAACGAAAAATTCTTCCTTTCCAAATCACTCATTTTGTTTATTGGTTTGAAATATTTTTTAAATCCATTCTCCACAATGTGCCACAAATCTAAATCCACAGAAATGAGAAAAATATGCATCCTTGTTTTTCAATATGTTGAATTTATCCAATTAAACATGAGAGGATGTAAAATAGAATATCCCTAATTCATGCCAAACAAAGTCATTTACTCAACTAGGTGTTAATCCAATGAGTAATAACCTGACTAAGAAACTAATTGTTAAAATTAATTGGCACTAAGAGGAGTTGGGGGGGGGGGTGGTGAATTAGTGCAAGAATGAAGGTGCTCGATTAAAAACCTTTGCTTTCATAAATTAAGAGTGAACAACAGAAGCTTCTCTTAATAAAATTGATTGGAAACTGATTTAAGGAAGTTGATAGATTGAAACTTTGAATCGAACTATCAAGTGTTTAAGAGCAATTAAGAGTAAAATGAAAACAATTAAAGTACACTCATAGTTATAGTGGTTCGGCCTTAACCGGCCTACATCTACTCCCCGAGTCCTTTTCTCCGAGGCCCATCGACGTCCACTACCAATCTTCTTTGGGTGAAGACCAAACCCTTACAACTTTTCAACTTATAAGGGAGACAAGATTACAACACTTGGATCACTCCCTTACTCCTTTTTTTCTTACAATTTTTACACACAATTTATCATAGAATTTCTAGCCCAACATTGTTGTATGAAATACAAGAAAACTTGGGGTATTTATAAGCCCCAAACGGTTTCAAAATTTGGTGTTAAAATTCAAACGTATCCAAAAAATCTGGGTACGGGCAGTTTACCCGTCGGCGCTAGCGGTGCAGCCACCGAAAGCACCCTAAAATAGGGTATGGGTGGTTCAACCGCCAACCTGGGTGGTTCAGCCACCGGCAACCGGCCGAAAACCTGGACGGCAGTGGTACAACCATCGCTTATCAGTGGTTTAACTGTCGGGAATCCCCGAAAAGTGATTCCCTTCACTTTTCCAATCTCGACTTGACCCTTATGTTGACGAATCCTCTGGTCAACCAATTAAGCTCAACCTAAACTCAATAAACCCCCTTTAGTAGACCCAGTTGCCTCTTTGAGTTGATTTGGATTCCTTCCAAATCACACTCAAATCGAACTCAAACTTAACCTATGACTTAAGGATTACAACCATACATGACCACCAAGCTTAATTAACGACCTCACTCCCACAATCCAGCAATCCCAGCATCTCCTGCGACGAGTCTCACGGTCATCCTTCATGAATCTCTCGGTGTGTTCCTAGTGATCTTCCCGATACCTTCGACGAAGTCCTAGCGAACTCCTAGCAAGCTCCCACTATATCGTCCAAACTTTGGCCCGATGCCTAAACTTGATCTTGGGTCCATGTTTGATCTGTAACTCCTTTTCACCGTCGTGGTTAAACCTGCATCACTTCTTCTAATAACATATATTAAATTAAACACTCATCAATTGATTTCATCATCAAAATCTAAGATTCAACATTGCAGATATGATAAGCACTCTTGTAATCTAATACCCATGTGTTATCATAAGAATTTGACAAATGGAGACTGATCGTGAATGTACCTGAAGCTTCTCAAAGCTTTTGTTTCACTTTTTCTATAAAGCGGTCTTTGCAGTTCCTCTTTCAATGTCTGTCTTTGTTGTAGTGGAAGCACTGGCCTTTATCCTTTACTAGGTCTTTCTTGGCAATCTTTGCCTTACCCGGTTTGCCCTTGCCATTGCCCTTCACAAGGGACTTATTAGCTTTCCTTTTCCTTTTGGTTTCACTAATATAGAGAACTAATTTCTCTTTTCTGATGGTACTCTTAGCCTCTCTCAACATATTGAGGAGCTTAGGGAGAGTCACCTCAAGCCTGTTTATGTTAAAATTCATGATAAATTTTGAAAATGAGTCTGGGAGGGACTGAAGTACATGGTCCACACACAGGTTATCATTTAGGATCATTCCTAGACCAATGAGTTTCTCAATCAATCATCTTTAGGACATGGTTTTGAACCGATGTCCCCTTTATCATCCTTGTGTGGAAGAGGCTCTTGGTTATCTTGTTGAATCTTGGATTTTGATGATGAAATCAATTGATGAGTTTTATTATCTAACCTGTATGTTAGAGATGAATGATGCAGGATTAGATAAGGCAATATAATCATATGTTGGGCAGGAGTCAAGTTTGGGCATCGGGTCAAGGTTCATACAATGCAGTGGGAACTCGCCGAGAGATCACCGGATGCTCGTCGAAGGTATCAGGGGGTTACCGAGAGTTCACCAGGAGCTCGCCGAGGATAATCAGGGGCTTGCTGGGAGCTCGCCGAAAGCTTGGGAGCTTACCAGGAATGCACCGAGGGTTCGCCAGAAGATGATTGAGACTCGCAAGAAGTTGGCCAAAGGTTATCGGGAAGATCGCTGGGAGTTAGGAAGGTCACTTGACATGTTGGTCAAATTGATTGTATTTGTATGCCTTCGTATGTCGCAGTTAGCATCGGTTTGGTTTAGAGTCCAAATTGAGTTAGATTTAGAAGAAATCCAAATTAAATCAATTTGAGGCAGCAGGATCCACTTTGGGTTGGATTTGAGCTCATTTCGTTGACCTGGAAAGGGGTTAAATGGAGGTACGAGTTGGGTATGCAAAAGTATGAAAAAAGTGGCTTTTGGGGGATTCTCGATAGTAGTACCATCGGTGGGCGATGGTGGTACCGCCCAAGCATCGGTAGTACCACCACCGCCCCTATTTTAGGGGTGCTTTCCACGGTAGTACCGTCGACGCCGACGATAATACTGCCAGTACCCAAATTTTTTGGGATTTGTTGGATTTTAGCTCAATTTCTGAAGCCAATTGGGATATATAAATATCCCAAGTTTTCTTACTTGGAGAAATAAGGGTGGTGAGCGAAAAAGGAATAAAATTATTATGAAGAGTGTTGTAAAAATTGAGATCTTCCCTTGAGTGCTTCAAAATCTAAAAGTGAATCTAAGGGAAGTGAGAAACTCTTATAAGAAGGTTCCTCTCCTGAACTTGTGAAAAGGTGAGAGAGAAGTATAAGAGTTTTATCTTCACCCGAAGAAGGTCATAATAAATGGGGAGATTGTTAAATCCTAGATTTATAACTAAACACTCCTTGTCTATATGTCATAATAAACTTGAATTTTTAAAGAAAAATGATAACCTTTCAACTCTCTGAATTCAAGTCAAAATAATTTTAATCATAAATCATAGCAACTTTCAATAGTAATTATTACAAATATCATATGCATAATTTCACATCATATCTATAGTTTGAAACAGTTACACATCTCAAATAAATATCATAAGTTAATGTCATCAAATATAACATGCATATGAGTGTTGTGTCATCAAAAAAATACCATTATGTCTCTCCCTTTGTCATCAACAAAAAGAGGGAGATATATCTGATAATCTTTCATTTGTTATTGTCTTCGAAGGTGACATATCCTCTGTCTCAGCTTGTGAGGTTTAAAAATTATGTTGAATCTTCAATCATGTGCCTTGAGCATCCATTATCAAGATACTATATTTTGCTCCTAGCTCTTATTTGGAGACATACCTACAAAAAAGAGGGCTTTACTTTAGGTACCCATTTAACTTTGGTCCTTCATGGTTATATCTACCTCTCTTGACTTTTGACATCAAGTCATTGATTGTTCCTTTAGGAACCTAAACTAATTTATGAGAGCTATATTTTTTGAAAGAGCATGTATAATGACCAAATCTTCCATAAAAATTACATTTATCTTTAGGGATAATATATAGTGTAGATCCGTTTACAAATTTTGTTGGCTTTTGTTGAGTGTTACTACTTACGAAGTCGATTCCTTCCTTTCTATAAACATAACCTTTGTTAGCAAGAATCATGTTTAATAATTTGTTTCCAATTTTAAACTTTTCTAAAGTTTGTTGTAATAATATATTTTCTTTTCTAAGTGAATCTAACTCTTCATATTTAGTTCAAGATGTTAACATACAATTGTTATCCTTATTTTTCAATTTATCAAATTCATTAGAGAGAGATACATTATCATTTTTTAGTAATTTATATTTCGTACTAACTTTTTTAAGCTTATCAAACAAATCATGAAATGCATTAAGTAATTCATCGTAAGAAAAAGATGATATGGGTGAGTCACATACCTCATCATTAAAGGCCATCAATGTTTAGTTTGCCACTTCGCTTTTTTTTTATTTGCTCTTCATCCTTTCATGCACTTGATTCATCCTAAGTTGCCTTAAATGCTTTCTTCTTCTTTTGGGTTGATAATTTCTTCAGTTGTAGACACCCATTTTTGAAGTGTCATGGCTTCTTGTATTTGTAACATATTATACTATCCTTTTTAGGTTCATTTTTATTTTTATGAGGTTTGTTCTTTTTCATAAATTTTTTAAGTCTTCTTGTCAAAAGTGTAATATCATCATCATCATCACATGAGCTTTCGCTCGAGGAATCTTCTTTAGTTCTCAGTGCAATACCCCTCCTATTCTTTGGAAGGTTTTCCTCTAATTCATCACGTGCTTTACAAGTCATTTCATAGGTCATTAAGGATCCTATGAGTTATTCAATAAAAAAATTGTTCAAGTCCTTTGCTTCTTGGATAGCCATTACTTTTGGATCCCAACATTTTGGAAGAGATCTTAAAATTTTATTTACCAATTCAAGGTTAGTATAGCATTTACCAAGAGTTTTTAAACCATTGACAACATCCATAAAACATATTATACATGTCAACAATGGTTTCACTTGGCTTCATTTTAAGTAGTTCATAACTATGTACCAAAAGATTAATTTTTTATTCTTTTACTCTACTTATGCCTCCATGAGTAACTTCTATTGTGTGTGTCAAATGTCATGTGCAGTGTCATAAGTAGAAACACAATTAGACTCATCTTTATCTAAAGCATAAGATAAAGCATTTATAGCTTTAGCGTTTAAGGAAAATATTTTTTTTTCAAAATCATTTTATTCATTCATTAGATTAGAAGATTTTTGAAAATCAGTTTCAATGACATTCACAAATCAAAATTTATAGAAAATAAGAAAATTATCATCATATTTTATAGTAAGTGTAGTCTGTCCCATTGAGCATAGGAGGATGAGTGATAGAGCGACCCTCATGATTTCTAAAAAAAGCCATGAAAACTCACTTGGGTATTAATTAAACTGAGAGAACTTGGCTCTGATACTAATTTTTAGGATCGTTATGACTCTAAGAGAGGAGGGGTGAATTAGTGCTATCGTAAAAAGATCCAATTTGAAAAAGTTCGAATGAGAATATAAATCAAAAATTCGTTTAATTTGAAAAAGTAGTGAGTAAAGTAAATCAATTAGCAATAATAAGGAAAAGTAATAAAATAAATGTAAATCGATTTATAGTGGTTCGGTCGTCCCGACCTATGTCCACTCTCGATTCCTCTCTATCACTACCAATCTTTTTTTCAACGGACAAAAATCAATCACCCTTGTTGTAACCCTTCTTCTTCTACTAGGCTTAGGAGAGAACTATCACGCCCCTACATTCGAGAGGCATGAACCTATCATAAATCGATATTATTATAATTAATCACAAACCAATCTAGGATTCAAACTAACATTTGAGGATATTGAGAAACATTCAAATTCCAAAATTCACATATATAAAACCTGTGCAGTTTATAATCATACATCGCCACTCAAACATTTATGAAACCACACTTATATTCATCAGCGAAGGAACCTATACAATCACCAAACCAACCATTTACCACAATTTCACTTCATTGTAGACTAATCTTAACATCCCAAAATAACTCCAAATGTGAAAGGTCATTTAAAACTTTTACATGATATATAAATCAAATTCATTGACAATATTTCATGACATACAAATATACTTATACAAAAACTAAATGATATCAGCCAACAAAAACATGTCCAAAATCTGAATTGCTCTCCACTGCCTCAGCCCAATCATAACATTCAATGAGTGTCAAGTTGACCTGAAAGATTTGATAATAAAAGAGTGAGCTAAAAAGCTCAATAAGCGTTTAATATATCCAAGATGAGCGGATGGCTTCAAATAAGTCTGACATCAAGATACAAAGCAGAGATACAAGAATTCATGGATATCAACTCATTAGATACATAAGTTCAAATGTCATTTCATTCAAAATATATTTAGTTCGTAACAAATGGAATATAAGTAATTGAAGCATATCAATGATGTAAGAGGTATTTCGGAGCATATCAAAGACACATAAGATATTTCAGAATATATCAATGGCAAATGGATATTTCGGAGCATATCAATGGCATATGGAACACTTCGGTGTATGTCAAAGATGTAAACATATTTCAAAGCATATCAATGGTGAATAGATAATCTCAAAGCTTAACAAGTGAACAAATGAGGAACAAAAACTCAATATCATACCAGACATAACATTCATTTCATTTTTATATAAAACGCACATATAACTCAAAAGCAATGCTTTTGATATCATATCAAAAACATAGAGGGTGAAGTGGAATCACAAACATAATATGGATCATCCATTGCTGAATGACCACCAAATATAAGTCCCTTACTTCTAGGAGCTCCATCCACTCACGTCTGAGTGAAGTCAATGGGGGCCGGCAAGAGCATAGTTGGCTCTGAACACGATACCCTTTACTATTTATGACAAAGGTCTATAATATCTCACAAACACCGGAGTATAAAAGGACATGAGCAATAAAAGTGGCATACATCAGAAGTACATACAGAACAACGAAATATACATGTGCCAATATGAAGCAATACGATGTCAACATAAACATTCACAATTTGCATTCAGATAGGCAAAGAATAAAGAACATTAATGCATAAGAATTCAAAGCAATAATGTAAGGCTCAATTGAAGAAAGGGCTTTAATTGAATCATAGACAGAATATGATCCAATAACATATCAAAACATAAATGGTAAAGTGGGATCACAAACATAATATGGTCCATCCTTTTCTGGATGACCACCAAACATAATAGAGCATCACAGGCTCCAAACATAACATACTCTTTATCATTTCTGGTAAAGGTCCATAATATCCAATAAACACCAAAGTACAAAAGGATATGTGCAATAAAATGAGCATATATCGAAAGCACATGCGGAACAATGAAAGATACGTATGCTAATATGAATCAATAAGATGTAATCATAAACATTCACATAATGTATTCGAAAAAGCAAGGAATAAAAGTTAAGAGTTCAAAACTCAATTGAAGAAGAATCCATTTCCAAAAGATAAATAAAAATAAGCAAAGATCAACAAACACATGATTCCGACAAAATTTAAGAGGCATGTTGCATGAAACATTTAGACAATCAATTATGCTCCAATTTACTCAAGACAGGTAAGACCAGAAATATATGCGAGTCTAGTTTCTCATGAAATAGGTTTTGCGTAAATCAGAATTTTCAACATGAAGTTATAGGTAATTTAGTGAACAAAAGTCATAATCTCGAAACTAGAATCAATTCTTTACATCCAAGCAATAAAGATACCAATTGCAAGGTTGTAACAATTCAATTGAATCATATCAAGATGAATACAAAGATTAAGATGTCAATACGAAAGGATTGAAATACTTGTAAGGTTATAATAGCTCAATTTATCACAACAAGATCAAGATTAGGATGGCAATAAGAAAGGATTGGAACACTTGCAAGGTTATAATAATTTAATTAATCATATCAAGATAAAAGCAAAGATAGGATATTTGTAAGGTTATAATAGCTGAATTTATCATATCAAGATTACAAGCAAAGATAGAGAGTGCAATAGGAAAATATTAGGACACTTGCAAAGTTATAATATCTCAATTTATCATATTAAGATCAATACAAAGATTGGGATGACAATAAGAAAGGATTGAAACACTTGCTTTTCAAAGATTTTGATATGATGTCATTAAGCCCAAATTCTTCTCTTTCTTTTCTTTCTTTGCTTTCTTTCATTATCTTCTCCCTGTTTTCTTATCTTCTTTCTTCCTCACAATCGCAAATCGTGCAGAACATGTGAGGGGCACAATCATCTGCTCTCCTCTCTTCCTTCTCTCCTTTTCTTTCTCCCATCGCTGCAATCGCAGCACCCCTTTCTCTTCTTCCTTCCTTCCTTTTCTTCTTCTTCTTCCTTCCTCTTCTTCTTTCCCCTGCAATAGCCTCTTCTTTTTTTTCCCCTTCAATTCTTCCTTCTTTTCTTCTCTCCTAGCCACAGCCCTAGCTGCAGCCTCTTCCCTCTTTTTCCTCCTTTCCTCTCTTCTCCCTCTTCTTCTTCTCTTCCTCCTCTCCACTTCTTCTTTTGCCCTTCTTCTTTCCTAGCCACAGCTGTCATAGCTGCAACCCCTGTAAATATAAAAACTATAATTATGCAAACTATTATGCGAAAATTTTTTATGCTAGGATTGAAATAAAATAATATTAGATATGTTTACAATACGTACCTTTAGATGTCATCTGAATAAGATCCTTGTAGATCTATAAAACACCGTCTTCAGGATCTGAATATTACCGAGATGTCGATCTGCAAAGAGAATTAGAATAGATCTAGAACCATTCTCCTCTCTTCCTATCCTTTCACAAGACCACTGTGATTGATGGTTTTGGGGAGATTGAGAGAATAACTGTAATCTCTCTCTAGTACCGTTATATAGCGTATTATGGCGCACTAAGTTTAAAGGAGATCCTGTCTATTTATAAGTGAGAGTAGAGGGTCTAGGGTAAGTTATTAGGAGAGTTCATTCTATCAAGGGCATCACCTAAAATATCCTAATATAATATGGACTTTAATTTAATATTGGCTAATATCTCTTATTAGAATCCAATTAATCCTATAATATATTTTATTCAATTATAAAGGGCCACATAATCTTGTATTCTCCCACTTGACCCATTAATTGATAAGATATAAAAGATATTCAAAATCAAAATAAATAAAATAAAATTTATTTAAAAATAATTTTACATAATTGGATTCTAAAAATTTTGAAAAGCATTTTATACATGGCCATGATTTTTAAAAATAAGCTAATAATTCCAATAAGCACAATAATACTATATTCAGACCAACTATCAATGCGAGTGTTAGGACCCTAGCTAAGTCTGGTCCATCTATTTAGGATGAGTCATGTTAGTCAGAGTCAGTTATGGGTCGAGTGAACCTTATCAAGTCAGTTATAAGTTGTTAGAGTTGGTTTTTATCTTCGGTTGAGACAAAGCCAATTATTATTTTCAGTTAAGAGTTTATCCAATTAGTTAAGAGTCAAAGATTAGTGGGACTCTTGGCAGAGCCCCATAAATAAGGTTGTAACTCTTTTATGAGAATCAATCAATGAAGAAGTATTAGTTTTAGCAACAAGCAAAACCCTAGGAGGCAGATCCCCTCGAAGTGATCTAGGAGGCCCGATCCTCTCGAAGAGATCGATTATCCCCCTTTCCACCCTTTTTTTATATGATAGAACCCTAGGGTTCTATCAATTAGTATCAGAGCAGCGATCCTCGACGTTCCTATTGTGATTCTGCGATCGCTCCTCTTGTCATCATCATTATTGTTGCCGTCATCGCCATCGTCGTCACTGCCATCATCGTCATATCTACCACCTTGCTGCAATAAAAAAAAAGAGAGGAAGAAAAAAGAAGCGCCAGCCAGCCCTCCTTTCTCATTATCTTCCAAAAAAAAGAGAAAGAAAAAAAGGGAGAAAGAAAAGAGAGAGAGGGAAGAAGAAGAAGAAGGGGCCACAGTCGCACCTTCCCCCTTCTTCCTCCCCTACTACTATTGCCGGCCACCATCTCCTCTCCTCCTCAACCACAATTGCAAACACTTCTAGCCGGCCATACCCCTTCTCGGCAATTACTCCAACCGTGCCCTCCTCACCTTCCTCCCTGCTACCGCCCCTGGCCATCCCTGCTATTGTCGTCGGCCCCTGCTGCAGCAGTCGCCCCAAACGCCGAGGCGCCTGCTGCCTCCTCCCCACCGTCGGCCCTACTGCAATCTTTCGCATCTCACCCCTTCTTCCTCTCCTTATCAACCACAGGCCAGCCCTCTGCCGCTGTCCACTGCCGCACCTAAACGTCGTTGATGCCTTCCTCCTTCATCGCCGCTGACCATCCTTGCTGTCGCCCATCGTTCCCCGTCGATTGGCCACCGCTTGCCACTCTTCCCTGCTACAACTGCTCCCTCCTCTGACGCACCTACTCCTACCGTCGGCCAGCCATTTCTTCCTCCTCAATCGCAGCCAAAGCCCTCACCGATTTTGCCACCGTCCTCCTCCTCTACCTCCTTTGCCTTTTCTTCCCTCTGCCATAGCTGCCTCTGCCGCAGCCCTCGCCGGACCCCGTTGCCCCTTCTTCTCTTCCCACCGTCCTCCTCCTCTACCTCCTTTGCCTTGATCTCCTCTTCTTCATCACCGCTGGACAACCGCTGTCATCTTCCCAGCCACAGCTGCCCCCCTCTGCAGCGCCCGCACCTTGCTTACTCTGCCGTTACAGCCGCTGCAACCTCCTCCTCGGTCGCACCCTCCTTTGCCACCAAGGTAGCCTCGTCCCTTCTTCCTTCCCTGCAGCAGCAATCGCCCCAAAATGCTGACGCTACCCTTCCTACCATGTCGTCGGCCACCTTTGTTCCTCTACTTCTCATGATGTCGCTGCCTCAACCTTAATCATTGCCTGCTACTGTCGGCGTTCCTCACGACATCACTGCCTCCTCCCTTGCCGTTGCTGCCGCAGCTGCTTTCAATCACACCCCTGCCGCTGCACCTCCTTGCTTCCACTACTTCATCCTGTTGCTGCCACGTAGCCAAGTTCCAGCAATCGCATCCATCTTTCTCTCCCATTGCTTGTCTACACCGACAATCTCGTTGCGACCAAGTCTAACCACATCTACGATGCAAACTCATGCCCTGACTCGACAAAAGAAAAAAAAAGAACTGAACATCACTGATCTACAATCTTACACGATGACTACAGATGATGCACTTGATGCAAGGTTTAAAGCCTTCGAGGCTCATGCGAAAGACAGATTTCAAGAGCTCCTCCGCGAAATTAGAAGAAGCCAATCAAAGAGTCCCAAGAAAACTCAACATGGTGAAAGTTCTAAAGGAAGTCGATCTGAAAAGTATGATCAAGGGCAGGACACAGGATACACACACATGAGAGTGGAGTTTCCCAGATGGAAAGATGGAAATTCGATTGGCTGGATTTCACGTGCTAAAAATGTTTTTCATTTTCACAGGGCTCCTGAGGAATCTAAGGTGGAGATCGCCTCCATTTAACTTAAAGGAGACATAATCTAATGGTATAATTTGTATGAGACCTATCACGGAGTCCCTTCGTGGGGACAGTTAAGAGAGAGCTCCTGATTCTGACCATCATAGTACAAGAACATTAATGGACGGCTTGCTAAAATCCGTCTGACTTCGACAGTACAAGAGTACCAGAGCAGATTTAAGCACCTATCGAACTAAACCCGAGATTGGTCCGAGATACAATTGGTGAGAAAATTTATTGAGGGACTTAATCCTGAGATTCGGTACGAAGTTAAAGCTCGTCACCCCGGACCATGATAGCAGCCATATCATTCGCCAGCGCACATAAAGGAAAAATCAATATGGACACTTGCCTGAACAGAAGCTTCAATAAATAGGAAAAATCAATAAATTAGAACTTCAAGTGGTCAACATAGAAGAGCCACTTTTGACGATTTAGCCAACTAAAGAGGAATAAAAAATTGACTATGTGGAGTTCGATAATGAAGGCTGTGATAAACTTCTGACAATTGAACCAACTAAGGAG
The DNA here is from genome assembly GCA_029747655.1 of Ensete ventricosum. Classification (NCBI taxonomy): domain Eukaryota; kingdom Viridiplantae; phylum Streptophyta; class Magnoliopsida; order Zingiberales; family Musaceae; genus Ensete; species Ensete ventricosum. The sequence continues at coordinate 35,807,058 of JAQQAF010000004.1, read as the reverse complement.
GAATCAAAAATTGATAATGTGGAGTCAGATCACGAAGGCTGTGCCAAATTCGAAGACATGATTGTTAATTGGCGAATCCTAATTTGTGATAATAGGTGTTCAAAGGTAAAACAACTACTTATCAAATTCTTTCTGATGCCCGAGGAAGATTTCGAGGTGGTGATCCTCAAAAGAAGATATAGTACTACCACTAGCCAATGGATGAAAATGGTTCTTCAGAAGACTACAATGGCAACTGCATGAGAAAATCAAATCATTGCCTACACCAAGTGGAGACTCTACTTAATCGATCAAAGAGTTGTGATGCGAGGTAAATATTGAAGAGCTCCCGAAATCTGATACTCCTCAGCCTTGAGGACAAGGTTGATTTGAAGTGGGCGGGTCTGTTAGGACCCTAGCTAAGTCGGGTCCATCTATTCAGGATGAGTCATGTTAGTCAGAGTCGGTTATGGGTTGAGTGAACCTTATCCAAGTCAGTTATAAGTTGTTAGAGTTGGTTTTTAGCTTCGGTTGAGACAAAGTCAGTTATTATTTTCAGTTAGGAGTTTATCCAATTAGTTAAGAGTCAAAGATTAGTGGGACTCTTAGCAGAGCCCTATAAATAAGGTTATAACTCTTTTATGAGAATCAATCAATGAAGAAGTATTAGTTTTAGCCACAAGCAAAACCCTAGGAGGCAGATCCCCTCGAAGTGATCAAGGAGGCAGATCCCGTCGAAGTGATCTAGGAGGCCCGATCCCCTCGAAGAGATCGATTATCCCCCTTTCCACCCTCTTTTTCCACGATAGAACCCTAGGGTTCTATCAGCGAGTCATAGCGGTTGTATGTCATCAATGCCACACTTCCTTCTATGTAATACAACACTATTAGTATTTCCTTATATAGTCTATAATGACCCCTATAATTTATCTTGTCAAGACAATCCTGTTATTACATTCAACCATAATATGCATAAACATAAACACAAATAGGATAGCAGAAACAAATAACTTTAATTATGCAAAGGAACTATCAATAATAGCATCCACTTAAACATGCATCACCATATCCTTTATGGCTTGCTTACAAGCCACATTCTAAGAACATGTTCTTTAAATATTTTACACTACAAAGCTTTAGTAATTTGATCAGCAATCATCATAGTGGTGATCAAATTTTTAATTGGCACTTGTTATTTCTGGACTCTTTCTCAAACCACCAAGTACTTTATCTCAATGTGTTTGGAACCACTCGAGTACTTGCCATTCTTAGAGAAGAAAACTACTGCGGTGTTATCACAAAATATCTTTAGCAGCTTGGCAATTGAGTCGATCACACCAAGTCCTGAGATAAAATTTCATAGCCATAAAGCTTGATTTGTGGCTTCAAAGCATGCCACAAATTCAGCTTCCATCATAGATAATGAAATAAGTGATTGTTTTACACTTTTCTAAGAAATTACCCCACCAGCTAGCATGAACACAAATCCTGAAGTGGATTTCCTACTATCGAGGCAATTTGTAAAATCAACATCTGAATATCCCGTCACTTAATTTAATTTTAAAAAATTATAAATTATTATTTCTTTATAGTTTTATCATATAAATTATTAATTATATGTGTTAAATCCAATTATTATTTCTTGGATATTTATTTAGTTATTCATATGCATATGTTATGAATTGTGAAATAATATTTCTTTTTCACATGAAGGCATAATTTATGTATTATCATGATTATAGTTATCATATGAGTTTTTTCTCGTTAATTAATGTTCAATAATTATTATGGTTATTATTCTATTATTGAACTATTTCAGCATAAATTAGATTAAGTGAACTTGATGAATATTATTTATAATTTATCTCCTTAAGTTATGCTTGAATAGTAGCTGCTAAAGTGGCCTGGGATGGTAGGCTTATAGGATATGAAATACAATTAAGGTCTTGTCATTTATAGGATAATTTAATTTATATTTTATATTACTACATTGGTCTTGTAGTCACCAAAGTGGCCTAGATCAATGATTTATAAAATTACATTAATGAACAAGTCCTAAATGACATTAAGGAAATAATATTTAAAATTACATACATAATTAGGAGATTTAGATAATACCAAAAGATAATCTATTTTAAATAATTATGTGATGGGGTAGGATGATACTGTTTTGGATATCCTTGCAGTTTAGAATTTTATACCCAAAGGTAGCAAAACTATTTCACAAGAATGGTATCAGTCCTCTATAAATGATCTTGAGTGAACACTAGATACGTCAATATTTTTACCTAAAGGTTAAATATTAATTATATCAATAGTTCATTATATTTTGGTAAAATAAAAGCATTAATATTATTTTATGTTCTATAGTGGTATTCTCGTCCATACATTCTCATGCTTCTAGTGTCCCTGTACTCTCCGGATCAAATTATTCAGAATGGTTAGAGCATGTGAGATTTACATTGGGCGAATTAGATTTTGATGTAGCATTGCTTGTTGAAAAGCCCACAGAATTAACTGATAAAAGTACTATGGAACAAGTCAATGAAATGAAGGCTTGGGAAAGATCTGATAGGCTCAATTTAATGTTTATAAGAATGACAATTGTAAATAATATAAAGACTTCATTACCGGTTGTAACTAGCGCACATGAATATTTAAAGGTTATTGAAGACATATTTAAATTGGTTGATAAGTCATTGGCTGGCACATTAATGAAAGAACTGATTATAGCTCAATACGATGGTACTCGAGGAATTCAGGATCATATCCTCAATATGGCTGATAAAGCTGTAAAACTTAAGACGTTGGGAATGAATGTTGATGAATCTTTCCTCGTGCAATTCATTTTTAAATCTCTTTCTTCTCAGTTTGGCCCATTCAAGATTCACTACAATACAAATAAGGATAAGTGGAACTAAAATGAGTTAACTAGTATGTGTGTTTAGGAGGAATTAAGATTAAGACAGGAAAGTTCATATAATGTAGTGACTACTACTCAAGGAGCTGGTAACAAGAAAAGAAAACTGAAGCATCATCTATCAAAGAAATTTACCGGGTTTGAAAATGTTAGATAGACTATTCAAAATAAAGCTATTACAGTATAGTGCTTCTTTTGTGACAAGAAAGGACATGTAAAGAATGACTGCATTAAACGTAAGACTTGGTTCGAAAAGAAAGGTATAAATTCAACCTTTGTATGTTTTGAATTAAATATTGTAAAAGTTCCTTCTAATATATGGTGGATTGATTCTGACACTTCAACTCATGTTATTAATATTATGTAGGGATTCCTTTCAATTCAAAAACCAAAAGAATATGAAAGATTCATAATTATGGGAAATCATCTCAAAGCAAAAGTGGTATTAGTAGGGACTTATAGCTTATGCCTATAGACGGGTCATCTGATGGATCTTGAAGACACATGTTTTGTTTCTACCATTTCTAGAAATTTAGTTTCTTTATCTAGAATTGATGAGTTAGGATATTATGTTTCTTTTGGTAATGGTAAACTTAGTATATTTTATGATTCAATAAAAGATGGTTCTGGAATTCTGTGTGATGGTTTGTACAGAATTAATTTGAATCTTGAGTTTATAAATACATTATTGACCCTGCAATCAAGTGTTGGAATGAAACATAATTCCAATAATGAAAATCTTCTATTGTGGCATAGAAGTTTGGGGCATATCTCCAAGGAAAGAATTAAAAGATTAGTGAAGGATAATATTTTGAAAAATTTAGACTTTAGTGATTTTGATGTTTGCATAGATTGCATTAAGGGAAAGCAAACTAAGCATATAAAGAAAAATGTCATAAGAAGTAAAGAACTTCTTGAAATTATTCATACTGATATCTATGGACCACTCCATATTTCCTGTTTTAGTAGAGAAAGGTATTTAATCACATTTATAGATGACCTGTCCAGATATGGCTATGTTTATCTAATACATGAAAAGTCTTAGGTCATTGATATTCTTGAAGTGTACATAAATGAGGTCAAGAGACAATTAGATAAAAAGTTAAAATTGTCAAATCTGATAGGGGTGGTGAATTTTATGGCAGATATGATAAATCCGATCAGAATATTGGTCCTTTTGCTAAATTCCTAGAACAATAAGGTATTTGTGCTCAGTATGCATTACCAGGTATGCCACAACAGAACGGTATTACTGAAAGGTGAAATCGTACTCTTATGGATATGGTTAGGAGCATGATGAGTTATTCTTTTGTACTTTAGTCAATGTGGGGTGATGCTCTTAGGACAACTATGTATATCTTGAATAGGGTTCCTAGTAAGTCAGTTTCATCAACTCCATTTGAGTTATGGACCGGTAGAAAATCTAATTTGAGACATTTACATATTTGAGGGTGTCTTGCAGAGATAAGAGTATTCAATCCACATGAAAAGAAATTGGATCCAAGAATAATTTCTAGATATTTTATTGGTTACCCAAAAAGTTCAAGGGATACATATTTTATTGCCCTAATCATAATGTGAGGATAGTAGAATCTGATAATGTAAAATTCCTAGAAAATAATAAAATCAGTGGGAGTCAAAAGTCTCGAAGGATTAATTTTGATATTGAGGAGATTCATGTTCATTCTCCCGTATTATCCCTTATTCGAGAAATTATTATTTCTCAAATCAATGAGAGAATTGATGAGGGTGAACAACAAAATAATATTAATGAATTCTCACATGATGTTGATGTCACCGCTGATAGTCTTGTAGAACAATCACAATTGGAAGATTTGAGAAGATCTCAAAGAAAAAGGAAACATGTCATATCTGATGATTATGTGGTATATCTGCAAGAATCAGATTTTGATATAGGAATAAAAAGAGACCCCTTATCATTTTCATAAGCCATAGAAAGTAATGATTCTAAAAAATGGTATGATGCAATGAAAGAGGAGCTAAAATAAATGGACCATAATGGTGTCTGGGAACTCGTTGAACTACCCAATAATTATAAAAGAGTCGGTTATAAATGGGTCTTTAAGATAAAACATGACTCGGTGGGTAATATCGAACAATATAAAGCCAGACATATGGCCAAGGTTTTTCTCAGAAAGAAGGCATTGACTACCATGAGACCTTTTCTCCAGTTTCTCGAAATGACTCATTAAGGATCATCATGGCATTAGTAGCTCATTATGATATTGAGTTTTATCAAATGGATATGAAAATAGTATTTCTGAATGGGGATCTAGATGAGAAAATCTATATGTAACAACCTGAAGGATTTATTGAAAAAGGAAAGGAAAGTTGGGCTTGCAAACTTAAGAAATCTATTTATGGCCTTAAACAAGCTTCCAGATAATGGTATATAAAGTTTCATGATACCATTACTTCCTTCAGATTTAAGGAAAACACTGTTGATCAGTGTATATATCTGAAGGTTAGTAGGAGTAAGTTTATTATATTAGTTATATATGTGGATGATATATTGCTTGCTAGTAGTGATCTTGGTTTGTTGCACGAAACCAAGATATTTCTTAAGAAGAACTTTAAGATGGTTGATATGAATGAGGCATCCTATGTTATTGGCATTAGATATTCAGGGACAAATCTCAATGTTTGTTAGGACTATCTCAGAAAGATTATATTAATCATATCTTGGAGAGGTTTAATATGCAACTTTGCTCAGCCAGTGATACACCTATTACTAGAGGTGAAAAATTCAGCCAAAACTAGTGCCCGAAAAATGACTTAGAAAGGGATCAAATGAAGAATATTCCTTATGGGTGCGCAATTGAAGTCTATTATATGCTCAAACCTGTACAAGGTCAAATATCAGTTTTACAATTGCAATGCTGGGTAGATACCAGAGTAACCCAGGAATGGAATATTGGAAAGCTGTAAAGAAATAATAAGATATCTACAAGAGACAAAAGATTATGTGCTCACATATAGGAAATCAGATCAGCTTGAAGTGACGGGAATTCAGATGTTGATTTTGTAAATTACCTCGATAGTAGGAAATCCACTTCAAGATTTGTGTTCATGTTAGCTGGTAGGGCAATTTCTTGAAAAAGTGTAAAATAATCACTTATTGCATCATCTACGATGGAAGCTGAATTTGTGGCATGCTTTGAGGCCACAAATCAAGCTTTATAGCTGCGAAATTTTATCTCAGGACTTGGTGTGATCGACTCAATTGCCAAGCCGCTTAAGATATTTTGTAATAATACTATAGTTATTTTCTTCTCTAAGAATGACAAGTACTCTAGTGGTTCCAAGCACATTGAAATAAAGTACTTGGTGGTTAGAGAAAGAGTCCAAAAATAATAAGTGTCAATTAAAAATTTAAGCACCACTATGATGATTACTGATCTATTTACTAAAGTTTTGCAGTGTAAAATATTTAATGAATATGCTATTAGAATGGGGCTTGTGAGCAAGTCATAAAGGATATAGTGATGCATGTTTAAGTGGATGCTATTATTGACATTTCTTTTGCATAATTAAAGTTACTTATTTATGTTATCATGTTTGTGTTTATGTTTATATATATTATGGCTAAATGCAATAACATAATTATCTTGACAAGACAAATTACAAGGGTCATTATAGACTATATAAGGAAAGACTAACAGTGTTGTAGTACATAAAAGGAAGTGTGACATTGATGACATACAACTACTATGACTTACATTAATAGTTAGATTAAATATAGTATTATTATGCTTATTGGACTTATTGGCTTACTTTTAAAATCAAAACCATGTATAAAATACTTTTCAAAATTTTCAGAATCTAATTATATAAAATTATTTTCAAATAAATTTTATTTTATTTATTTTAATTTTGGATATCTTTTATATCTTATTAATTAATGGGCCAAGTGGGAGAATGTAAGATTATGTGACCCTTTATAATTGATATATTACGAGATTAATTGGACTCTGATAAAAGATATTAGCTAATATTAAATAAAGTTCATATTATATTGGGATATTTTAGGGATGCCCTTGATGGAAAGAACTCTCCTAATAACTTACCCTAGACCCTCTGCTCTTACCTATAAATAGATAGGACCTCCTCTAAACCTAGTGGGTCGTAATACGCTGCATAACTATACTAGAGAGAGATTATGATTATTCTCTCAATCTCCCCAAAAACCATCAATAACAGTGGTCCTGTGAAAGGATAGGAATAGAGAAGAAGGGGTTCTAGATCTATTCTAGTTCTCTTTGCAGATCGACATCTCGGTGATATTCAAGTCCTGCTCTTGAAGATCAAAAGGGATCTTATTCAGATGACATCTAAAGGTACGCATCATAAACAGATCTAATGCTATTTGATTTTAATCCTGACATAAAATTTTTATGCATAATAGTTTGCATAATTATAGTTTTTATGCTTACATCCTCCTCTTCTTCCTTCCTCTTCTTCTTTCCCAACTGTAGCTGCCACAGCCCCAACCGCAGCTGCAGCCCCTTCCTCTTCTTCTTCTTATTCTCTTCTCCTTCTCTTCTTCCCTTCTTCTTCTCTTCTAACTGTAGCCCTTGCCGCGGCCTCCTTTCTCTTTTCTTCTTCTTCCCTCTCTTCTTCTTCTCTTCTTCTCTTGTCCTTCCCTAATCCTCCCCTTCTCTTCCAAATCACCATTGCTTCTTCTCTTCTCCTCTGTTTTCCTCGTGCGAGAAACAGAGGTATGTAGAAGGCAGTGGAAGGTGGAATCATATATTTTATTTCTTTTTTTTTTATTTTTTATAACTTTTACATTTAGTCCCTAGAAGAATTATATTCGTATTTAGGTCCTAAGAATTTACAAATGGGTCTTAGAATCTTATAAATAAGTCTATTAGATCCTCAAATTTTATAAATAAATTTTTATATTTATATTAAGTCATTATTAAGGATCTAAAAATAGGTCATTGCATAATTTTCAAGAATAAGAGGTATTACAAGAACTTTTACAAACTCTTTCACACCTCCTTAGAATAATCACTAAACTCAAGGAGGAAGAGACTCAAACACTTTCAAGAGTTTACAACACTTTAACCTCGAGAATCTTTCAATTTTTACCATTTTTTCATATTTATTCATGCTCCATTAAGCAAGAATGGGTGGGTATTTATAGACATCCAATGACTTCAAAATTGAAGCTAAAATTTGAAATTCCTAGTTTTTCGGGGTACTTATGGTACCACCCCCAGCATCGGGCAATACTACCATCAAATAGAGCCTAGGAATCTAGGTTCTGATAATACTATCATCGATTTGGGTGATACCACCATCGACAGGTGGTAGTACCATCATCAGAATACTCGAAAAAGCATAAACTGTGATTTCTGATAGTCTGGGCGGTACCACTACCTAGGCCAATTTAAGGTCACTAAATTAGCCTTTCATCAGGCCCAATTCAGCTTTGGTTCAGGCTCAATGGGCTCCAAATCAAGTTGACATAGTTTCGGCCCAATACCAATTTAATTTGACTCTAAATAACCACGATCAAGACCTAACCACTTTAATTATGATCATGAAGCTTTCAGAACGTTATCCAACATGTCAGTATGTCATCTAATCATTCGTCACTTTATCCAAACCTCCGACACATCTTCCGACCCAATGCCCGAACTCATGGCACGAAGTCCATCATACCGCACGTCGTCCAATCCTCCAGCCTGATGTCCAATCTAGTTTGACTACTTGACAATAATGATGGAGACCAGTTGGGAGCCAAGAGGTGTATTGCAGCTAGGGCAGAAAATTGAAGATTCAGCAAAAGGTGAGGAGATGCAACATCTGCAATGGCTTTGATGAGGACATCAAAGAAATAAGTGGGGGAGAATGTCATAGACAAAAATATAAACAGGGTGTTCGATGTAATGCTCATATATGTCTGTGTCTTTCAGGTTTTGTTCATGCTCTATATAGCAAGTAGCGGGCTAGTAGTAGGATTGGCAGCCCTAGTTTGGTTAGCTTTTGTGACCATTTTCGGCTTGAAAATGAGAGTTGTGTCATATGGATACTTGTGGAGATTTCAATATATAATGGACTATGATCCTTTATGTGCGACCGTTCGAGCTTGTGAAGTCTAAGGTTATAATTTGTATTGACTACAAAGTGTTTACTTATATGGTTACTTGTGGATATCATGTAAAATACTTTCTCTAACATATTTTCTCTTATATATGTTCTAAGGGACCACATGAGGTTTCAAGGAGGCTAACCTTTGTGGGCGGACATGCAAGGGTATCACATGACTTAGGTAAAATTAGCTAAGTTTGTGACAATGCATACCTCTATTGAGACTCAATTGCCTTCATAAGGTTGGTACCATTCCAGATAACCAATTGTACCAGATATGGAACTTCTAGACTTAGAAGTCTGATGTTAAAGAATAGAGTACTCAAATAAGACATCATTGGTGTCCCAAGTCTAAGGAGTAGACACACAATTGGGACTACAGATCAATCAGGTATCATTCACCATATAGCATTCTATAAGTAGATCAATCAGTGAACTCATTCTCCAATGAACACTTGTACTGTACTCTTAGTGTCCCCGCACGAGCGACTATAATGCCAGTCGCCATCATACGAACGAATATATAATACACTAGTCTATCCGGTTATCTGAATGTCTCTCTCGAGTAACCAATGATCAAGGTTTTATATTTAAAGGTAAATTGATCTTATTATCATGATATCATCATGAACCAATTCTCATTGCATAGATCCAAGGACATATATATATAATAGGCAACATAAAGTGAAAAAAATTTACCAATAATAATAATATATAAAAAGATTGTGCAGCATGCCGCACGTGTCATCACTCACATTATTGGCTTGCTGGGCACTTGTAACCAGTAAGGGCAAGTTGGACTTTTGCCCTAAGCAACCGTAGGTGGGCTGCAAGTGTAAACTCGCTCTCAAACTGTTAGAGCCACTTATGAGGAGCACAACAATAAATAGGATGAGTGAGAAGTTTAGTATTCTCTATGAGCAAAGGAGGCACAATCTAGAGAGCCAACTTGGAAAAGAAGCCACAAGGAGAGACTTACAACGATGGAAACCCACCTTTATATTATTGAAGCTGTTGAATCCCAGATTTTGATGATAAAATCAATTAATAAATTTATTTACTGATATACTTTCAAGATAAGTAATTAGGAAAAACTTCGATCATGGACTCGAACCATCATAGGGTAAATTATCGAAGTAAACATTGGGCCGAAAAGCGTCATGTTGATCTTCCATGTTGTTTCAACTCTCCAATAATTGACTCTGGTGTGGGGTCAGCTGAGTTGATTCCTATGGATCATTCTGATGAAGAAAAAGATCATTCTTGTTATGCGCTAGTATCTCAATCGTCTCATGCCGCTTAAATTAGGTGGAGCTTGTTGGAGCTTTAACGATCATCGTCTTGCAGACTTTGAAGTTTTTGAGGTCATACCTTCACAAATTTGTCCATTGATCCATTTTCTACTTAGTTGCCACTTCCAAGTAGGTTCGCATCACTTTCACTTTCGATTGACATTCTGTTGGAAAATGAAATGAACAATCTACTTTCGGTAGTACCGATCAATATTGGTGAGGATTTGATAACTATTACCTTATATTATATTTCGTCGAAAGGTCTCTGAACTTGTGCAGAGCTGCTCTACTGGATAAATAAGAGAACTGGGATACTCGATTTCGTCCATTTCCTTAAGAGTTGAGATGACAAAGGTTGCTTGACTAAGCCTACCTTCTCGAGGTTGTATTTCATGCATTAAGCTAGTTATTAGCCTTCGCCCTCTCTTTGCTCACACTTTCGGAGCACCCGAAGTGTTTGTACTATTTGTGTTGAGTTAGATACTGTGATTCGCCTTCACTACTAATGAACTTCTAGAATGCAAGAAGTCTTGCCTGAAAAGATAATTTTACCCTGACTTGGAGATGAGAAGCCCGTTGACACCGATCTTATGAAGTTCCCTAGTCTTTGCCCTTCAACCTTGTCTTGGTACTTAGAATTTGTCTCAGCATTCTCCACCTTTTCGGCCTCATTCACCATACGCGAATACTAGGTCAGCTCTGATACCAATGTCACAACCCGGGTTAATGAGTTGACTATCCTGATAGCTTAAGTTTGGCCCAACCATTGACCAAAATGCTCGAGCCAGGAGTTAGCAGTAGTACACTCATCAACCCTTATAAGGCATTCATATGTTCTCACTTTTCCAATGTGGGACTTAGGGGTGTTACATTCTCCCCAACCCATATACTTGCATCATCGTCAAGGTCGAACATATCCCAGATCGAACCCTAGCATGGTGCATATGAGGCTTAGCCCAGTGGTGGCTCCACGCTGTGTCGAGTTCAGAGCACTCGGGAGTTCAGAGCACTCTATACACAGGTAGCCCTTTCCGACAAGGGTCCCCTCACCATGCACGAATACTAGGTCGGCTCTGATACCAAATGTCACGACTCGGGTTGATGAGCTAACTATCCTGATAGCTTAAGTTTGGCCCAACCATTGGCCAAAATGCTCGAGCCAGGAGTTACCAATAGTACACTCATCAACCCTTATAAGACACTCATCAACCCTTATAAGGGACTATGGGGTGTTATAGAAATTGACCTTTGTCCGCCCATTCTCGGGTCACACTTGGATGAAGCATAGCTCTACGACAGTTTGTCTCCTAGTAGCTCTCGAAGTCCATATACTTCACTGAAATTGGTACACCATTATTTGGATCCTAGGCTTCTATCCCTACCAGCATAACATTTATTATGCATCGCTTTCTTTATAACAACTCAAATGGTAACACTATGACATATTTGTCAAGTGTACCCACCTCTGCATCCTCTGGCCTCATGCTAAGGCCTTCTAATCCTAACTTCGCCTCCACAAGTTGAGTTACCTTAATTCCTCCACCAAATTCTTATCTAAGATAAGGTGCATGTGCCTCAAAGCTTAATGGATGAGTCTGCTCCATCAAAATGAAGAACCCATGGAACAACATGATCTCGCTCTTGCCTTTGCAAGGGTTCATGTCCTTGACCACTATCCAAGGAAAACTTCATGCCTCCATTCCATATTCCATCTTCTATGTTGACTTCCTTCATGTAGCTTGGATACTTCACCAAGTTCTACCTAAGTTGCTTCACCCCTTGATTTGCATTAAATTGATGGTGGTCGTCACGCCCAACATTCCACAGGTCAGCCCTCCATTGATTATGATTCTCGTATCGGCCCTAAGTGTGACTTCATTTAGTGTTGCCATGGGTCGCTCCCCCACTTGATCTCGCAATGCATCCACCACTACATTACCTCATGCAAGATTATACAATGACTCCTCACCACTCGCTCGGTCTGTTGAGCTTTGTGGAGTTGTTGTCTTGATGTACTCCTCAACATGTGTAATTCGTTATACATGATTCTCTCTCTGGAGAACCAGAACTTATCCCTCCTGGATATTTGTCCTATTGGACCAACTTTTATCTTCGCATCCTTCCCTTTGGAAGTTTCAGAGACCACCATCCCCTTGGACTACTTTATCTTGCTGAACAAATTATGCATTGTTCTGCCCCCGCAAATGCACTTGCTAGATTACGACTCTTCATCAATATAGCCCTCGCTGCACCCTTTGAGGCTTAGCAACATGTTGAACTTATTGCACACTTCATCCTCCTACAGATGTATCCTTCCCATGCCAAAGAGAAAGTTTCAATGCTCCATTGCATCAAATTTTTTATCGTCTTGGGATAGCCACAAACACTCCATCATCAGCATACAAGCCCTTACATGAGTACTGAATTCTTCGAGTTAGCAATTTCCCTCGCCTTTGTGAACTTTACACAACTATTTCAGTCATTGTGCAACCCATCCTACTTTGCACGGTCTCATCCTTTACTAAGCGCCTCGTTTGCCTTGAGCACAATCAAGTTTGGTTGCCAATGTTAAGTTATAGCTCGAACTTAACCATCCCAACCTTTATGCGCTACGCATTCTTCCTAGCTTGCTTGTCCTCGTGGTGCCTCTCGTGTAAAGGGTAGACCATTCCTCTGAATGCCAATCTTGGATGTCCGCTCCTCTGAGTGACTCCTTTCCCAACATCTTAATATTTTTTTCCCCCAAATGATCGCGCGTGCTAGTTACCCTTCACGCAACCCCACTAGGTCCGCCACATTTGCATAACAAGTGTTTCTACATATGCTTGTCATGCTTGATATCAAATATCATGAACTTAGCTAGTTTTGCCTAAGTCATCTTCCTCTCAATGGTGTCTTCGAGTTAGCAATTCCCCTCACCTTTGTGAACATTACACAACTCTTTTGGTCACTGTGCAACCCATCCCACTTTGCACGGTCTCATCCTTTACCAAGCGCCCTACTTGCCTTGAGCACAATCAAGTTTGGTTTCCAATGTCGAGTCATAGCTCGAACTCAACCATCCTAACCTTTGTTGCACTACACATTCTTCCTAGCTTGCTTGTCCTCATAGTGCCTCTCGCGTAAAGGGTTGACCATTCATCTGAATGTCAATCTTGGATACCCGCTCCTCTGAGTGACTCATTTCCCTATATCTTAATGTTTGTTTCCCCTAAATGATCGTGTGTGCTAGCTACCCTCCATGCAGCCCCACTAGATCCCCCACATTTGTATGGCAAGTGTTTCTACGTGTGCTTGTCCCACTTGATACCAAATGTTACGAACTTAGCTAGTTTTGCCTAAGTTATGTGGCACCATTGCGTGTCCACCCATAAAGGTCAGCCTCTCCAAAACCTCCTATGGTCCCTTAGGACCTACAAAAGCGAAAATGGGTTAGAGAAAGAGTTACACACGAGATCCATAAGTAGCCATTTTAGTAAATACTTTGTAGTCAATGCAAATGATAACATTGGACTTCATAAGCTCTAAATGGTCGCACACAAAGGATCATAGTCCATTATAGACCAAAATCCTCAAAAGTGTCCACATGACACAACTCTCATTTACAAGCAAAAAATGATCACAAAAGCTAGCCAAACGAGGGATGCCAAGCCTACTACCAGCCCGCTATTGCTATACAAAGTATGGACAAAATCCAAAAGACATACATGTTAGGACCAAGTTGGCACTAAGAGGGCAAGGGGGTGATTAGTGCAAGTGTAAGGTGTACTCGGTTTGAAAAATATGCTTTAAGTAAAAACTGAAACTAAAAGAGTTTTTCATCCAGATCAAGTTAGAGAACGATTAAACTTAAGAATGAATGAAGAATCTCGATTTAGTTATGTAATGCTAAAATACAAAGCAAGTAAAGAAGGCTCACAAAGTTTATAGTGGTTCGGTCAAAAGCTTAACCTACGTCCACTTCCTAAGTCCTCGTTCGTCGAGGCACGTCGGTGTCCACTAATGATCTTCTTCCCTGGGTGAAGATCAAAACCCATTACGCTTTTCTCCTTTTCACAAGTTCAGGAGATAATCTTTACAATTATCTCTACCCTTCCTTAAATAAAAACTACACTTAACGAAAAGAGGGGGAGCTCTCAAGGAATTATAATAACATTTTCCTAAGTTTTTTGCTCTTGATTCTTGCTTTCTTAAGCAAGAATGGGTGGGGTATTTATAGGCCCCAAATGGCTTCAAGAATGGAGCCAAAATTCTCGGAGACTGTCTTCTCGGAGACCGTCTTCTTGGAGACTATATCTTCAAAGACTATGTCTTTCCTGACCATAGGTCAACAAAATAAGCTCAACATAAGCTCAAATCTAACCCAAAGTGGACTCGGTTGCCTCACATTGAGTTAATTTGAATTTCTCCAAATCTGACTCAATTAGGACTCAATTACGATACTAACTATGACACACTACACAATTACAATCGTTCTTGTCCGGCATATCAATTGATCTTCCTAACTCTCGACGAACTTCCAAGCATCCTCCGGCGAACTCTCGGCATACTCTCAACGAGTTCCCGATCACCTTTGGCGAACTCCTGGTGAACTCTCGACGAGCTCCCACTACATCATCCGAACCTCAACCCAATGCCCGAACTTGACTCCGACCCAATATTAGATCGTATTACCTTTTCACCGTCGTAGTTAATCCTGCATCACTCATTTCTAACACACAGGTTAGATCATAAAACCCATCAATTGATTTTATCATCAAAATTTGAGATTTAACAGTATATACATGAGCATTACATCAAACACCTTGTTTATATTTTTGTCCGTGACACCATGGAGAGGAAGATCATGCGACAATTTGAGGAGCGTCGTCATGCCATCTACCATGTAGATCACCATTAGAGAGGAGAATATTTGACCTCCTTCATCTATGCATATGGATCTATTTTTTTAAGAAATATGATCACCCTAAGTAAAATATCTAACACACAACGTGTAGATTTTTGGTTTTGTAGTTTTTCGCGCACCAATAATCGCACGACGATATGATAAACATGAGAGACCAATTTATGTTTTTGTTTTCTTGTGCATGTGATGCTCCTAGTAAGGTTTTCTAGTAGTAGTATCAGAGCCAGGTTCATTAAGCGATGATTGGCTATAAACTACGTGTGTTGTTATGAATCGCATAGATCATTTTCTGCATAACTTACCATGATTTCATCACAGTTTTCATATTTGGATAGCACATTTTCTAAGCATTGAAGGGTGCTTTAGATTAATATTTTAACATCAAAATTATTGACGCAAAACATAGGAGAAAAGGCAATAATTGTTGTTGCCCTATAGATTGGTCGAGGGTTGCTTGTAGCCTTGGCCGAGAGCAAGTTTTGCAGCTCTCGGCTTGGCCAAAAACCACCATGGCCGAGAGCAGAACATGTTGCTCTCAGCCATGGCTAAGCACCCATGCAACCAAGGAGTCCTGGCCGCATGGGGAATCCTAGTGGCTAGGTTTTCCTAGCTGCTTGAGGTGACCTTGTTACCAGGGTTTCTTGGCCACAAGGGACAACATTGCTGGCCGCCCGTGGTAGATTGCAGCCAAGGGTGTTGGCTGCAAGTGACAACTTGGGTACTAGGGTTTCCTGGCCACCCAAGACTGCCCTATGGCTAGGGACTCCTAGTCGTAGAGGTCTCCCTAGTGGCTAGGGTTTCCTAGTCGCATAAGGGTATTTTCTTGTCATGTGAGGCACCCTATTGTCATAAACAAAAATATAAAGAGAGTGCTCAATGTAATGCTCATGTATGTCCATATCTTTCAGGTTCTGTTTATGTTGAATCTTGGATTTTGATGATGAAATCAATTGATGGGTTATTGATCTAATATGGATTGTTAGAAATTGATTGATGCAGGATTAATTACAATAGAATGATTATTGTAATCAGGATTGGCCAAGGTTAAGTCCATGCATCGAGTTGATGCAGTTGGGAACTCGCCAGGAGTGCGTCGGGAGCTCGCCGAGGGTATTGGGAGTTCCCTAGAATGGCGCAAGGGAGTTCGCCAAAAGAAGACCAAGACTCGTCGGAAGATTATCGAGGGTAGCCGAAAAGCTTGTCAGGAGTTAAGATGGTCTTGTAATGGATGTTTGGCAATTATGATTATATTTAATTAAGTCATAATTAGCATCGTGTAGTACTAACTATGAGAGGATCAATGGAGTTACAACCAGATAATGGGCCAAAATCGAGCTTAGGCATCAGGCCGAGTTCGGACAATGAGGTGGGATCTCATCGGGAGTTCGCTAGGAGATTCATCAAAGGGATCAGGAAGCTCACTGGGAACACGAAGGGAGATCGCTAGGAAGAAGACCAGAGGACTTACCGCAAGAATGCCGGAGACTACCGGATTATGTGGGAGTTAGGTCTTATTTAAGCTTAATTGGTCATTAAGTGTTATAATCATTGAGTCGTAGTTAGAGTTTGAGTCCTAATTGAGTTGGATTTGAAAAGAATCCAAATCAACTCAATAAGGCAACCGAGTCCACTATAGGGTTTCGTTGAGCCCAGGTTGAGTTCAACTAGTTTACCAAGGGTGTGATCAACTAATGGTTTAAGTCAAATTTAGAAAAGTGGAGGGAACCACTTTTTCGAAGAATCTGATGGGTAAACCACTAGTGAACGGCGGTTGGATTGCCCATACCACAGAATCCGGGCAGCGGCCAGCGGCTAACGGCGGGTAAACCACCCAGGTCAGCGGGTGAACCGCCCGTACCCAGATTTTCCATATACGATTGAATTTTGGCTCTAGTTTTGAAGCCAATTTGGGGCCTATAAATATCCCAAGTTTTCTTACATTCAACACACACTTTTGGGGGATTATATTCTTAGAAAATATTATGTGAGAATTATAAGAAAAAAGAAAAGGGGTAAGGGAGTGGTCAAAGAGTGAAATATTATCTCCCTTGTAAACTCAAGTGTAAGGTTTGGTCTTCACCCAAAGAAGATCGGTAGTTAACACTGGTGTGCCTCAAGAAAGAGGACTCGGGAGTGGACGTAGGCCTTTGGCGCCGAACCACTATAAAAATTGTGAGTGGTTCTTTGCTTTCATTGATTACATAATTCTTGTATTGAAGCTTCCGATTTATCTCAACTCTTAGAAAAAAAAGTGTTCATGATAAATTCTTTCCTTCAAATGTTGCTTATCTTTTTGGATTGATTATTATCTTAGCAACTTTTCTTAATTCACTCAATCATTTCACTAAGAATGAAAAGCTTCAGTTTCTCTATATTTGTTTTAATCTAAAAATGATTTTTTTAATAAAAATTTATATTTGCACTAATTCAACCCCCCCCCCCCCCCCCCCCCACTTATTAGTGCCAATTGATCCTAATAATCGGTATCAGAGCCTCAGTTTTTCTCATTTGGTTTAACACCCAAGAGAAATTGCTCTTATTGGCTTTCAAGAGGGTTTTTCTATCGTTCGTCCTCCTATGTTCAATGGGACAGACTACACTTATTGAAAAACTCGGACGAGAGTTTTCTTAATTTGTTTAGACCTTGATTTATAGACTATTGTTGAAAATGGATTTGAAAAGTCTTCTCTTCCAATGAATAATTGGAATGATTTGGAGAAAAAGACTTTCTCTTTAAATGTAAAGACTATGAATGTCTTGCTTTGTGCTCTTGATAAGATTGAGTTTAATCGTGTTTCTACTTATGATTCGGCTTTCGATATTTGGCATACTTTAAAAATCACACATGAAAGCACAATTAATATAAATGAATCAATTAATGAAATATCTTACAAAAATAAACTTGAAGAACACCTTCCAAAGAATAGGAAGGAATTTGAACTGAAAACATATGACTCATCGAGTGAAATCTCGAGTGATGAGGACCTTCAACTTTTGACAAATGAACCAGAAAAATTAATGAACTTGAACCTTAAATATAATCTAAAGATGGATAAAACCTCCTGCTATGAACGCAAGAAGCCAAGGAGCTCCAAAGATCAAATGCTCAACCAAGATGTGGAGAACCTTGCTTTAATGGCGATCGAAGATGAGATTATTGAGCCTTTAAATATTTTATTTTTAGAATTATCAAGCATGTTTCATGATTTATACAATGAGTTTAGAAAACTTAGCAAGTCTTTTAAACTGCTTAAAGTTGATCATGATTTGTTAGTTAAAAGACTTGATGAAATGCATGACTCCTTAGCATCACATAAACCATGTTCTAAATGTGACATGCTAGATAATGTTAATGAAAATAATTGCATGTTTAAAACAACACTAGAGAAATTTGAGATAGGGAATAAATTCCTAAATATGATCCTTGCCATTAAGAGTCATATTAATAATAGAAATGATATAGGTTTTGTTGAAAATATTCAATAAAAGCCAACTATCTTTGTAAAAGGACCTACATTAAATGTGCCACAAAGAATCAAGTGTAGTTCTTGTAAAAAAAGTATGACATAAAGCCTACAAATGTCTATTCAAAAATTATAGTCTATATAAATTAATTTGGGTTCCTAAAGGAACCATAAACAATTTTATGCCATTAAAAAAATGGGAAGAACATGTCATGGATGTCTTTCTCCTGTTCCTTCTTGCGATTATGGGCTGTGGATGCTCAAGTCATATTACTTGAGATCTAATACTCCTTCAAGCTTACCAGCCTAAGTAGTAATAAGAAAATTATTAGAATTAAAATTATTGACATTAAATCTTTTAATGATTCATCATTATATAATTAATCTTGATGATGCATAGCTAGAACATATAAGTATGAAAATAAACTAGAACCAAAGAACCTTATTAATTAAAAAATATGTTGAAATTTACATAAATGAGATTTTGATGATGATTGAATAATAAGTTCAAAATCATTGGTTTGAATATTTGAAAAGGCTATTGTTGAAATGAATGTTTGATAGTTGAATAGTTGTATGTTATGATTGAATGTGTGATGATTACCTTTGAATTCAAATATGAAATAAATAAAAATTTAGAAATAAGTTTGTCAACTCCTTGCATTATGTGCAAAAGGGTTAAAAGTTGAAATTTAGATAGGTTGAATTTTGATTAAAAATATTTTATGAAACAATGCTTGACAGTGATTATGCTTAATGAGCTTATATTTCAAAATTATGCATGATGAAATCTTTATGATTTATGGATTATTGATCTTTGTCATAATGAAAGCTCTTTTTTAGTTTTAAATGAAGATACGTGTTTTTATTTGGCTTAAAAGACAAAGGCATGCTTGTATTAAATAAAAGAAATATATTTTTACTTGAAAATTTCTTTATCTTATAAATCTTTCAAAAAGAGGTTAATGAATCAATTATGTTATCATTTATAAATCTCTTAAACTATGAAAGTGATTTTGATTATTTGAACTTGGATAAGTTATTATCATGATTTTTGGCAAGTTTAGAAAATAAAACTTGAAATCTTTATATAAATACTTTGATTATAAAAATTCTTTGTTGAATGAAGAACGATTTACCAAACTTAAATATATAAATTTTAAATACATGAGATTTTACATAATTAGATTTCTATTTTACTTAGAATTTTGAATATATAAGATTTCTTGATTACTTATTTTAAAATTTACAAGCAATAAGGAGGGGCAAATTTATTAACTTAAATCATGTCTTTTGGTATTCATGAATGTCTTTTCATATCAATATCTTCCTTGACATGATTTATTTTAAAACTGATGAATGACAACTTATCACTAAAATTAGTATTTCTTAAATTTGTGATTAGTTAAAAATTAAAAAATATTATATTATCATGAATATTCCCTTAATTTCTTGACTTGACTTTTACGTTATGGGAATCACGTTATTGATCTCTATGATTTTTTATCTTTTAATAAAAAAAGATTTATGATCTTAACAATAATAATTGAAATTTTTATCAAGATCATTCTTCTTTTTTATTAAAAAGATTTATCTTGGATGAATTGAGATTATCCCCTAAGACTCATTTTTATTATTTACAAAAAGGGGAAAGAAACTTATTAAACGAAATCATATCTTTTGATATTCAAAAGTTTGATTTTATCTTTAATAACATAATCTCCTTGTACTTTTTAGTGTAATTTGAATATGGATGTTAAGAAAAAATTATGCAATCATATTTAGTTTTTAACATTAACAAAGGGGGAGATAAAATTGGAAGCAAATTGGATATGATAACATTGAATGAAAAATAATTTGCTTAGATGAAAATTTAGAATTTAAAATTATCTAAATACATACAAAATGCATAATTCACAATTTGAGCTTAGTCTACTATCATATTTTCTTTTAAAATTCATGATGATTATTATCAAAATTACATAAGATGATTTTAAATACATAAATAGCTCTTAAACTTTTGAATCTCCTTGAATATCTTGAAGTTTTGAGCTTAATTTTAAAATTCACATCTATAAAATTTATATATTTAAAATTGAGTATTTTTGTGATATGGTGTTTTTCATTTCTCTACCTTGATTCTACATTCTTATTCACACAAAGTGGAGAAAGGAAATCACTAGCATTTCAAGAGACTAATAAGTCTATTACTTTTATTTTGAATCTTTTGAAAATGATTTTGATTAGTAGAAATTAAATGAGTTCTTTACCTATATCATGATTTTGATTCCTCGAAATTATAACTTGAAATCTTTAATAAATCAAATCTCTTATGTCTTCTCATATTATTTAAAATGAGATTTTTGCATAAATCATGATCTTGATAACTTGAGAATTATTATGCATGAATCAAGATATTCTATGATTTGTTTCTTGATATTCATAATTTATTTTCATAAATTGAATTTCTCATCACTATGTTAATTATTCTTGATATATTTCATGTGATGATTTATATATTTCTTGATATATTTATTGAAAAATGATGTAATGGAAAAAGTTTTACATTATTCTAACCATCCCTTGTTGACAATGACAAAGGGGGAGCAAAATTTGTTAACTTATAAATTGCTAGCTAGAACAAAGCAAAGGAAGCAAATATTTGTTAGCTTGCACTTCTCAAAAGAGAAGAATGAATTCACTAGCTTACATGTTCTAAAATAATTGTTAAGCTTTCATATATCAAAAACTTGCTAATTGCACTTCTCCTTTTATTGATGACAAAAAGGGAGAAAGTATAATGATATGAAATCATGAATGATGATCATGCATGTAATGATGATTTTAAAAATCTACATAAAGATAATGATTTATTATTGTTCAGATTTACTTGCTATATTTAGTTGAAATTTATATAAGAAAAATTTGTTGAGCTCATATTCAAAATTATATATACAAGATTGAGGTTGAGACCTAGAAATGCTAAATCATAAAAATATATAAATTATTAATATAAATTTCATGAAATGAAGCCTTTTTGTGATAATATTTCTTGAAAACTTTCTCCATGATTTTATCTTATTATTTTCAGAAAAAGGGGAGAAAAAATTGCATAAAGATGTGCCACATTTGAAAATTACAAGAGATGACTTTTGCTACATTTGAAATACATAAGTAGTTTTTAAATCTCTTGAACTTTTGAGCTCATCTTAGTATTGCTTTTAAAATTTATTAAGAGCTCTTCTCTATGATGTAATAATTCAACAACACCTCTCTTATTTCTCTCCTTATTAAAGGGGAAGAAAATTTTATAATGCATATACTAAGGGGGAGTAATGTCATCCTGTGCTTTGAAATTATTAGCTATATTTTACCTTTTTGTTGATGACAAAGGGGGAGAAATATATATTGATGACACATGATGAATACATTGATGACACATGATCTTGTTGAAATACATGGATATCTTGGATAAGGATATAAATTGGACATCGTGGATATAGATGTTTAATTTCTTTTTACTCATGATTTGATAAATTGAAACAAATTTATATTAAAATTTGTATAAAATATTGATTGCTTGAATTTAAGGGTATGTGATTCTATTAAATTTAAGTGGCATGGATTTAGGGGGAGTTAGGATTAACTCCTATCATCAATTGATTGTCATCATCAAAAAGGAAGAGATTGTTGAATCTCATATTTTAATAATGAAATCAATTGATAGGTTATTGATCTAACATGGATTGTTAGAAATTGATTGATGCATGATTAATTACAACAGAATGATTATTACAATCAGGATTGGCCAAAGTCTTCTTCTCGGTGATCTCCCAGGATTAATTACAACAGAGTTGATACAGTTGGAAACTCGCTAAGAGTGCGTCGGGAGCTCACCGAGGGTATCGGGAGTTCACCATGATGGCGCAAGTGAGTTCACCAGAAGAAGACCGAGACTCGCCGGAAGATCGTCGGGGGTAGCCGAAAAGCTTGTCGGGAGTTAGGATGGTCTTGTAATGGATGTTTGATAATTATGATTATACTTAATTAAATCATAATTAGCATCGTGCAGTACTAACTATGACAAGATCAATGGAGTTACAACCGGATAATGGGCCAAGATTAAGCTTAGGCATCGAGCTGAGTTTGGACGATGAGGTGGGATCTCGTCGGGAGTTAGCTAGGAGATTCGCCGAAGGGGTCGGGAAGCTTGCTAAGAACACGAAGGGAGATCACCGAGAAGAAGACCGGAGGACTTGCCACAAGAATACTGGAGGCTGCCGGATTATGCGGGAGTTAGGTCTTATTTAAGCTTAATTGGTCATTAAGTATTATAATCATTGAGTCGTAGTTAGAGTTTGAGTCCTAATTGAGTTGGATTTGGAAGGAATCCAAATCAACTCAATAAGACAACCGGGTCCACTATAGGGTTTGGTTGAGCTCAAGTTGAGTTCAACTAGTTGACCAAGGGTGTGGTCCCATGATGCCGTGACGGGAGATTATGACGCATGGTGATGCAACAATCCGACGGAACCGATGATGACGAGATCAACAATCACATGGCATGGAGATGCACCGATACACACATAGATCCTATTGTGAGTGATTAGGCACATTGACTCGGGCTTAATCATATTAGGTGACGGCTCATGATTATCCGGTGTGGCTTGCATGTGTGATGTGTTATACAGCTACTAGATATATGTATATATATTTACATACGATGTAGATATATATTAAATATGTATGTGTGTGACATGACATATTAGGAGACCGATAGAAAACAAAAACCCCTCCTACGATAATATTAAGTCGGTAAGCGTGAGGTAATAAGATTGACCCACGTGGCCTTCCATCGTTATAGGAAGAAATTGAATCCCGACATAGGTTGAGTTGGTCGAATCACTCAAGGCTCACCTATCTACGTGATCGAGTTCTTGCCTATGACATATATATGTCACTGGTGACCTGAAAATATGGTATGACTTGGTCGAGCAATCGAGAGCATATCCATTGAATCAGACTCATCTTGTAACGATGGTGATGGCTTAACTGAACTTCATGGTTGGTCGAGCAATTGAGACCATGATGATTCGGAGACCGAACATGACGGGAATCACAAGGAGTTGTGATTGACAAGAGTTGTCTACCTTTTGGGCTTGGTGTAGTTGGTTGAGTCCCTCGAGATTGCACTAAGACGCCAATTGGATCCCGATCCCCACTAGGAGTCTACCGGAGACTTTCGTCTCACGCATCGAGGGTGTCGCATGATTCGCTAGAAAAATAGTGGGAGTATATTAAGATAGAAGCTCATATCTTAATTAGTATTTTATGTAAAATCTGCATGTTATTTATTTTCGCTATATCTTATTTGTCACTTGCAAAACCCCTATGTGGTATATTTAATGCCAACCGTCTAATTGGTCCAAAGGCTCCGTAATTTGAGAATTATTATCACGAAAGAGAAAATCGTATGTCCTTAATACGATTATGCCCACGTTGGAGGAAAGGACAAGCGAAGATGAGATCGCTCACTTTGTGAAGTATCAAGATAGTCCTAAAGGATAACCTGTATGTTGATCTTATACTTCAGTCCCTATCAGATTCCTTTTTACGGTTCATTATTAACTTTAAAATGAACAAGTTTGAGGTGACTCTACCTGAGCTCCTCAATATGTTGAGAAAAATTGAGAGTACCATCAAGAAAGAGAAGTCAGTTCTTTATATTGGTGAGACTAATAGGAAAAGGAATGCTGGTAAGACCCTTAAGAAGGGCAAGGGCAAAGAAAGACCTAGTAAAGGACAATTGATAATACTTCCACTATGGCCAAGACAAGAATTGAAAGAAGAACTGTAAGGACTGCCTTGCAGATAAGGCGAAACAGAAGCTTCATATGAGATATCCCAGAGACCGTATATTGGACATGGTATTGTCAGGTCACATATGAAATCAGTTTATCTTGCTCTAATCAGATTCTAGCGGAGAACTCTTTCTCTCTCAATCCGAATGACCCTGGCCAGGGATTTGTTTGAGCAAGCACATATGAGATATTCCTCTCATGATTCCGAGAGTGGATGATCCTCTATTGACACTCAATTGCTTTCGTAAGGTTGACTATCAATCCCGATAACCAATTGTACTAAATCTGAAACTCTCCAAACCTGTAAGTCTGGCATCAAAGAAAGGAGAACTCACACAAGGCATCCTCGGTGTCTCAAGTCTAAGGACCAGATACACAATTAGGACTATAGAATCGCTGCCTGACATTAGGTATCATTAACCATACAGCATTTCATAAGCGGATCAATCATTAAACTCATTCTCCAATGAGCACCTATATAATATCCTTAGTGTCTCCACACAAGTGGCTTTGAGACCAGTTGCCTCCATTATATAGATGGGTATATAGTACACCAGTCTGTCCGGTTATCTCGATGTCCTTCCCGAGTAACCTATGATCGAGATTATTCAGGATCTGTGTTTAAAGGTGAATCGATCTCATTATCATGATCTCATCATGTTCTGATTCTCATTGCATAAACTAAGGACATCACAATATATATATGCAATAGATAATATAATATGAAAATATGTCAATATTAATTATAAGCAAAAAGATCATGTAGTGTGTCACACATGCCTAATAGAATCAATTGGCACTAAGAGAGGGGGGGGTGGGGGGGTGAATCAGTGCAAGTGTAAATATTCGGTTTAGATGAAATCTTTTCGATTAAACCAAGATAGAAAATCCGAAGCTTTTAGTCTTTAGTAAAACGAATGAGTGTTGGAATAAAAGTTGCTAAGTTGATAAGTAAACCCGAAAGATAAGCAACATGAAAACTTTACTTTCATATAGTGAACTAAATCGGAAGCGTCAATACAAGAATATGTAAGCAATTGAAAGCAAAGAAACACTCACAATTTTTATAGTGGTTCGGTGCCAATAGCCTACGTCCACTCTCAAGTCCTCCTTCTTGAGGCACACTGGTGTCCACTACCGATCTTCTTTGGGTGAAGAACAAACCCTTACACTTGAGCTTATAAGGGAGACAAAATTTATAACTCTAAGCTCTCTCTCTTACCCCTTTTTCTTTTTCTTACACTTCACACAAGTTTTTCACATAATTTTTTTCCCAGAAGTGTTGTATGGAATGCAAGAATACTTGGGATATTTATAGGCCCCAAGTTGCTTCAGATTTCTGGAGCCAAAAATCAAATGTATCTGGAAAATTTGGGTATGAGTGGTTTACCCACCGACTTGGGCGGCTCCGTCGCTCGAACACCGGGGTATGGACAGTTTACCCACCAGCTCTGGGCAGGCCAACCGTCCAAAGTACCTAGATTCCTGGGTACGGGTGGTTCAACCGCCCAGTCGCCCGAAAACCTGGGCGACGATGGTGCACCTACCACTCACCGACGGTTTCCTCATCAGAATTTTCGCAAAAGTGGTTCCTCTACTTTTCGAATTCCGGCTTGAACCTGATGTTGACTAACCCTTTGGTCAACCAATTGAGCTCAACCTGAGCTCAATCAAACCCCAATAGTGGATCTGATTGCCTCATTGAGTTGATTTGGATTCCTTCCTAATCCAACTCAATTAGGACTCAAACCCTAACTACGTCTCAATGAATACAACACTTAATGACCAATTAAGCTTAAATAAGACCTAACTCCCGCCTAATCAGACAGCCTCTGATATTCTTACGGTGAGTCCTATGGTCTTCTTACGGCGATCTCCCGACATGTTCCCAGCGAGCTTCCCGATCCCTTCGGTGAATCTCCTAGCGAACTCCTGGCAAAATCTCACCACATCGTCCGAGCTCGGCCCGATGCCAAAGCTTGATCTTGGTCTATCATCTGGTTGTAACTCTATTGCTCTTGTCATAGTCAGTCCTGCACGATGCTAATTGTGACTTAATTAAATATAATCATAATTGCCAAACATCCATTACAAGACCATCCCAACTCCCGGCAAGTTTTTTGATTTCCCCCGATAATCTTTCGATGAGTCTCGGTCTTCTTCTGGCGAACTCCCTTGTGCCATCCTAGCAAACTCTCATACCCTCGGTGAGCTGCCGACGCACTCCTAGCGAGTTCCCAATCGCATCGACTCAATACATGGATTTAACCTTGGTCAATCCTGATTGTAATAATCATTCTGTCATAATTAATCCTGCATCAATCAATTCTAACAATCCTGTTAAATCAATAACACGTTAATTGATTTTATCATCAAAATCTAAGATTCAACAGTGTCATCACTCACGTGATTGGCTTGTAGGGCACTTGTAACTAGCACATATCTCCTATGGTTTCACTTGGTTTCATGCGAAATAACTCATAACTATGCACTAAAAGATTAATTTTTGACTCTTTGACTCGATTAGTGCCTTCATGTGTGACTTCAAGTGTACGTCAAATCTCATGTGCAGTTTCGTATATAGAAAATTGATTAAATTTATTTTTATCAAGAGTACAAAATAAAGCGTTCATCGCTTTAGTATTCAAAGAGAAAGTCTTCTTTTCCAAATCATTCAATTCGTTCATCAGTTTGGAATAATTTTCAAAACTGCTTTCAACAATATGCCATAATTCAAAATCCATAGAAAGTAGAAAAATTCTCATTCGAGTTTTCTAATATGTGTAATCCGTCCCATTGAACATGGGAGGACGAGTGATAGAAAGTCCCTCTTGATTACCAATAAAAGTCATCTCTCTTGGATTTTAAGCCAAATAGAGAGAAAACGTGACTTTGATACCAATCGTTAGGATCAAAGCGGCACTAAGAGGGGGGGGGGGGGCAGGGTGAATTAGTGCTGATGAGAAATCTTCGTTGATTTGAAAATTTTGCTCAATGAAAACCGTATTGGAAATGCGTTTAAGTGTAGAGATATTTGTAATGGTGCAAGTAAAGATAATAGATAGTTAAATAACAGAGAAATGTAGTTAAAGAGCAAAGAAGAGGAAGTAAACCGATTTTATAGTGGTTCGGTCTCGTGACCTACGTCCACTTCCCGATTCCTCGGCCGTTGAGGCCACCGACTTCCACTATTAATCTTCCCTCAATGGGTGAAGATCAACTATCCTCTTATAACTATATTCTCCTTTTACGGGTTTAGGAGATAACCTTTACAAGACTCGAAGCTCTCCCTTAAACAAAAAAAACTACACAAGACGAAATGAGGAGAAACTCTCAATTACAACAACGTTTTCATAAGATTTTTGCTCTTAATTGCTTGCATACCTAAGGCAAGAAAGGATGGGATATTTATAAGCCCTAAAATGCTTCAAAAGTGAAGCCAAAAATTAATTTTTAAGTGATTCCGAGGTGCTAGTCTCGAAGACTACGTTCTGGGCGGTTCAGTCACCTAACACAATCTGGGAGACTGTGTTCTGGGCGGTTCAGCCGCCTGACAGTCTGGGAGACTGTGTCTGGGCGGTTCAACCGCCTGACACACCTTTGAAGACTGTGTCATCTTGGAGACCATGTCTTATGTGACCTTGGGTTACTAAAATGACTTTTATAATGAGTCCAAATCAACACCAATTAAGGTATAATGACCTCTTAATTGAGTTAGTAAAGACTAACTCTCATTATAATGCTAACTATGACTCTTAACACATAATCTTCGTTGTCCGATCGTCTCTCGGCGAACTCCCGGCATCCTTTCGATGAACCCCTGGCGAGCTTATGATTTCCTTTGGTGAACTCCTAGCATTCTTCCAGCAAACTCTCGGCGAGCTCCCGACAACCTGTCGGCGAACTCCCGACGAACTTCCCGATAAACTTCTGGTGAATTCTCGACGAGCTCCTGATTTCCTTCGGCGAACTCCCAACGAACTTCCAACAAGCTCCCGACAACCTGTCGGTGAACTCCCAATGAACTTCCCAGCAAACTTCTGGTGAGTTCTCGGTGAGCTCCCGACAACATCGTCGGAACCTTGGCCAACCTCCGGGGAACTCTCGGCGAGCTCCCATTGCGTCGTCCGAACCTCGGCCTGATGCTCGAACTTGACTCTGGCCTAACATATGATTGTACTGGCCTTTACTATCGTAGTTAATCCTACATCATTTTCTTTAACACACAAGTTAGATTATAAAATCCTTGATTGATTTCATCATCAAAGTCCGAGATTCAATAGTTTGCCCGGTAGAATCAGAATTCGGTGGTCATACCGTCGGGTAGAAGGTAGGCTGTACAATTCGACGAAGATGTCCAAAAATTTAGCAATCAATTGGAGAAGGTTTAGGTCTTCAATTTTTTATAGCTCCCTTATTTGTTGCTGCTGAAGTTGCATTAGGAAGCCATTGTTCACTTTATACAAGACTTTCTCCATTCGCTACATTTAAACTATCGTCACATTGCTCCCGCGTTTCCCGCGTAGGATCACCTGTTTCCCATGGCTGAAAAATTTCATGATAAATTTGAAAAAAATTCAGGGAACATCACCTAATGTTGTCAACTATTCGATTCCAAACACGGCCTCATAATCATCAAGCGGAGGAGGAAGAAATCTGTAATTATCTCCTGGTCCTGCAACAACAGTTTCACCTACGGGCTCTTACGGCCACACTTTAACATCAAACCTGCTGCAATTCTCAATATGTAAGGTCATCCAAACAGCAACCTTGCTATTCATAAAGTTATTAGTGCTCCCAGTGTCAATGAGAATGGTGATTGGTTGTTGTTTAAGAAGTCCTCCCACTTTCATCGTTTGCAGGTTCGCGTAGCCGGCAAGAGCATGCATCGTAAAATCGGCCAGCTGTTGTTTTTTCCTCTGTGACCTCCTCCTCATGCTCCCAGAACTCCTCCTCCATGTCTTCAATGGGCTCCATCAGTAGAAGGCGTCCCTTTTTGTAGCAATGGTCACGGCTCCATGGTTCGTCGCAATGCAAACAAAGGCCCTTCCCCGATCTGTCACGAGGTTCTTCTCTTAATTTCTTTGGCACGGAAGCATGGCTGGAAGTAGGGGGTACTGGCGGTTTATATGTTACTAGTTTAGGAGTGGTTCTCATCCTTTGAGTGTCTTGGTTGAGCCGCCCCTCTTGGATTCGAGCGAAGGAAACTATGGCCATCACGGTGCGGGGTTGCCGCACTTTAACTTCTCTTTTTATTTTCGGCTTGAGTCCTTCGATGAATATCCCTAATAATTATTTGTCAGATCAATCATCAGTGAGGTAAGATAATTCCTCAAACCTGATCTAGTATTCTTTGATCGTGGAGGTTTGTTGGATCTTCGCGAGTTGTTCATCGATATTTTCGTACTTAGTTGGTCCAAAACGGTTCAGTAGCACGCCTTTGAATTGTATCCACGTCGGGACTCCATGAGTATATTCAAGCCAATTGTACCATCGTATTGTATCTCCTTTGAGATGATTGATAGCAGTGTCCACCATGAAAACCTCTGATATTCGGTAATAATGGAAGTAGCATTCGACGTACGAAATTCATCCCATCGGGTCTCCTTCTTCCGATTGAGGGAAGTCCACCCTCATACATGGTTGTATTATGTCCGAGGGCTATCTCTCCTTCCTTGAAGGCCTCTCTGAACTTTCTCTTTACTGAAATTTTGTTGGGCTCGGAGATCGGCCCAATTCGAATTCGACGAATAAAGTATGTAATTTGTTCTCTAAGCTTGATTCAAGTCGTGATTCAAATGCCTCTAACTTGGCATTGATTGAATCTTGAGATGTCATTGCATATGCCTCCAGATCTGAGATGCCAAGATCCTTCTCCTGCTATTGAGTCAGTGGTATGAAACGATTGGGTAGATTGGTGGCCAAAAGGGATGGTAGATCATGGGTAGATGGTTGCGATTTAGGGCTGATAGGTTGTTATTTTTTCGTTGATGTTAGGAATGTGATTTAGGGCTAGGGCTACTGTAGAGGTCGTATATGGGGTATGATGACTGAGGTTTAAGGTTAGAGGAATGGTTTAGTATTGCTATTGATGATAGCAACGGATTTGGTAGGGATTGGGTGTGGATGCAGTAAGTAGTACCGAAGGTAGTGCTGCAAAACTTTTTGTCAAAGAGGATATTATTGATGCTATTGTTTGGGGCTGTTGTAGAGGCTATAAGGGGGGTTTGGTGATAGAGGTTTAGGGTTAGAGGGGTGGCTTAGGGTTGTTGTTGATGGCAGCAACCGGTTTAATAAGGACTGGTGGCCACGGAAGATAAGATCAGTGGTGGAGGGTTGTGGCTGCGATAGGTTGCTGTTTTGGGCTACGATTTTGGGTGTTGTTAGGGTTATGAAAATAGATTATGTTGGCAGTATTTTAAGGCTAGAGGGGTGCCCTAAAGACGATATGGTTGGTGGCAGCAAGATAAAAGGTACAGTAGCAGAATTTTTCATCAAAAAATTTAAGCAGTATATATGCAATTTTTTCCAACGGTTTGAAACAAGGATTCGAGTAAAACTCAATGGGAATCCACTGGTTAGGGAAAGGTAATATCGATAAAAATTTAGTGGAAGAATACGACAATAAAAGATTCAGTAAGATCAAATATTATGGAAAGGTGCTGCGGTAATTTTTTACATCTAAAAGGCAACGATTTGGACGTAAAAAGATCAACGATTTATATCAATAATTTTTTAACAAAATCAAAAGAAAATACACTGTTAAAGAGTGTCAAAACCGTCATAAAAAATTTATGGAAGATTGGACAGAAAAATCACAACAACAAGATCAAAATAAGTAGTGGTATGCGACTGAATTCTACATGCAACTTTCGTCGTGAATATAGAAACTTAGCAATGAAGAGTTTATGCAGCGAGATAGGAATAATTTTTTTAACTTTTTGGATGAAGGATAACTAAATTGCAGCAGCAGTAACGTAGGAAACCAGAACCTGTTGCAATTCGGGGGGAGATCAAAAGATGATATGCGATAGTGGAGATGATGGCGGAATTCGACGATGATCTAAGAAATTGTAGGAATTGCTTGGGCGGCTATGAAAGGATGAGGGGTGGCTGTGGAAGGACAGTGAGACGCTAAGAACGCTGCTCTGATACCAAGTGTTAGAATCCTTATGGATTTTAAGCTTGGGGTTGA
This sequence comes from Ensete ventricosum, assembly GCA_029747655.1. Classification (NCBI taxonomy): domain Eukaryota; kingdom Viridiplantae; phylum Streptophyta; class Magnoliopsida; order Zingiberales; family Musaceae; genus Ensete; species Ensete ventricosum. The sequence goes on along the minus strand of JAQQAF010000004.1, from coordinate 35,775,321 downwards.
TCTTTATGGGGGATCGACCTCCTGGAACTCTATATGGTTTCCCTCCTCCAAGGTTTTCGGCTACATGAGCTGAAGAAAAGATTGATCTATTGATAATAAAAAGAGGGAAGAATACAAGCTATTTATAGGGATTATAAACCCTAACTCCTAATATGACTCATACTCTAACAAACTCCAACTTATAATCAACTTCTACTCCAAATAAACCCCTAGCCAACTCCTAACCATGATGTGGCTGGTGGCTATAGGGGTCTCCAACTCCTAATTTTATTCGTATTCAACCCTAGAGAGAACCCAAGCTAAGTGGGACTCTCCCCCTCTTGCCCTAGTCGACCTCTCTTAAGAGGAGGAGGCAGCTAAGAGACTCTCATCTCATAAGGACTCCTCTTTAACCCTAGCCAACCACTTCTTTACTAGGGGGTGGCGGCTAGATTAGGGTTTATTATATTCATGACTCAATTAACTCTGACCTGTATCCAACTCCGACTCCAATCAAACTTCAATTCAGTCGAATTTTAACCCTACTAGGATTTGGGCTGATTTATTACAATAGACTCAAATATTCTCCTAGCCGACCTAATGTCTGGTTTAGATTGACCAACAAGGTCCAATCTAAAGACTCAACTCAATTGATTAGGACCTGACTCAGTTAGAGTCCTAACATAAAACCTCATTACTAGTTTTTTTGGATAGATTGCCTGAGCAAATATATTATTTTAAAACTTAGAAATAAATAAGATTTTTTTTCCCAACTCGATCAACCATTAATGGCCCTTGGGCCTAACCATGGTTCTAGAACCATCCATTTTGGTTTCGTGAAACCAAGAACCAGAATCATCTTACTTCTATTCAGACATAATCAATTGAACCAATACTTATCATCTTTGCGAAACCAGAAACCAAAATCATCGTGTAACCATCATATGATTTTACGATTCTAGGACAAGTTTGATTATATTCAGATATTCAGATATGAAACCCAAGCTAAATTCAGTCAACTCAAAGACTCAATTCATGGTTTCTAATGCTTAATCAAAATCATGGAGTCTTTTCCTAAATAAATAAAAAATAAAACAAAGATAGAAAGCTGATAAATTATTAGATCAAGATTTAAATGAACGTCAAATAAAGATAGACTACACTTGAACGACATATTATTTTTTAATGAATGTTTGTTCAACATATTATTTTGACGAACAAATTGTCATTAAATTGATGACTAAATGATTTTTAAAAAATTTAGATTTATAAAAAAGGGAAGAGTTTATTTGCTATAGGAAGATGCAACCACAGTTTGCTATGACTACGATAAAAGAAATACAAATTTTAATTCTTGAGACTAGTATGTGACAGTAACGTCCTATAGTAAATATAAATCATATACTTTTACTAATATTAAGAATATATAATATGATCTTCAAAAATAGACTAGTATGTGACGATAATATGATCTTTATATAAACCTAATATGTATTAGGTTTACTTTCAGTCTCAACTATCGTATGCTTACCTTACTCACTAATCATTAAAACTAACATAATAATTGAGACCCTCGTTTTCCTAAATTCCTAAATTATATAAAGAGTAATAACATAAACCTAATACATCATACATTCATGAGCTAAAACTCACTTGTTTTCTTACTTTGTTTTTTTCCCCTTTCCCTTCACTTTTTCTTTGTTACCTCACTTTGCTTTCCTCTTTCGCCGACGCGAATTGCTGCCACAGAATCATTTTTTTAACATAGAGGCTCTTCTCTTTTATATAGTAAATTTATATATTTTAAAGAAATTGTCCATTATATATCCAGTTACTAATGACAAAACTTCCATTAATCATCTTATTAACATATTTTAGTTCATCACGCATATCCTATTATATCATCAATAATTTACTTCCAACTCCTGATACAAAAATTCCAAAAAAACCTCTGAATTAATATTTTGTAAATTTATTTAAAGTCGATTACATTTTTCGAGTTCTTTTATCACTTCAGTAGTCCTTTC